>CATIWC010001462.1:0-235656 GCA_948472305.1 Vicia faba
TTTTCAAGCAAGAGTATGTGTTCTCCCAATGTAGGCCTGCACAAGCCCTAAATCATGCTGCACCTTTTGCTCTTGGTTACTGGAATTAGTGGACTTGATCTTTCCTGAAAGATCAGGCCCCATGCCTCAAGGATTTGGTTTTGACATAAAGTGAAGTTTAGGCAAAAATGGCATTATTGCTTTTTCCTTTTAAGGCTTAAACTAGTGTATAATGCCCTAATGACCAAGGCAATACCTTAACTCAATGGATATGCATTAAATTAAGGAGTACCAATTTGTTTTGAGGCCTGTAATGTCAAACCAAGCTAGCTAGATCAGAATTACAAGTTGTTATGAACATGTATTGGCCATGGACAAAAGTGAGTTTTTTGCCAACTTCAAGCATTCGATTCTCTCTAACCACAAGGGTGTTTGAGGAGTTCTTGGACAATTTGGAAAGCTTGGAACATGTACTATAATCCATATTTTCAATGCAACTTGAAATTCCAAGTGGAACTATTTGAAAAGTGGCCAAGAAGATGGGTCCAAATCCTGCCTAGATTAGGGCAAATTTTCTCTAAGTTAAAAGTTTTAGATATCCTTGTTCCAAAAATCATAACTTAAGATACAAGATTCTTTTGAGAAAACTTTGTGAATCAAAGTTGTAGACTTTGTGATGGACTATAACTTTCATGTTTCAAGTTTTTTTTTAATCCATTTTCATCTTGGTGAAAAAGTGGTACAAAGTTAGGAAAAAAATAAGAAAATTTCATAACTTAGAAAATTTCTAAGTTATGAAATTTTTCCATTTTAAACCCTAATTTGCATTTTTGGGTTTTTTGATGAACAAGTTTCATAATTTGGCATGTCTTGATGAAAAATGACCCTTGGCATTTGATTTTGACCAAAAAGTCAAAGTTTGACTTTTCAGTGTACAGTCAAATTTTGATCAGTTGACTGAAAAATTCATTTGTCAATCCTATGCAATTGAGATCTTCTGAACTTGTTGAATGGATCCAGACAATGTCATTGAGTCCTTGTGTCCATAGTTGAGCTTGATTTGCCATTGGTTAGGTCAAACAGTCAAAAATTGCCTTTGTACAGTCAAAATCCTAAAAAATGACCATTTTGCCCTTTTGGTGATCTGATCAAATTTCTTGTGGAATTGTGATCCAAAATTGATCAAATGACATATATGAGTTCATTATGTTGATGTGGGTCAGAAATCATGAGGTTTGACTGTCAATTGGCCATAGTTGACTTTTTCCCCAATACAGCTGATTTTAGGTCAACTGTCCAATTGACTGGGCAAAAATTTGAATCAAGGCTTGAAACTTGGTAGGGATAACATTTGTGAGTCCAACATGAAGCATGAAAGTAAATTTGGGAATTGTGGGTCAAAAAATCTTTGTGCAAACTCAAACCCTAATTTAGGTCAACAGTGCAAGTAAGTGTCTTGAGTAGAGCAAACCCTAGCTTGATCTTCAGTTCCAAGAGTCTTGTGATGAGAAAATGTTGGTGAAATGGGAGGGAAAATTTTGGGGTACAACAGTTGCCCCTGTTCATTCTTCTTGAACCTGAGGAGTTAGATTGGCAAGTTTGCCTTTCATGACTCGAAGGTAGAAGAGGATTGGACACTAGAGTGCCCAGAAATTTGCACTTGTCAAAACATGGCCGAGGAAATGGGCTTAAAGATGCCATTTGGAGATGGTAGAATCTTGCTGAGATGGGCTTACAGATGCCATCCAAGAATGTTTGTTGAATTGTAATGCTGAAGGTCAGAAGAATGAACGTCAAAATGGTATCCGTGTTTGGAATGCATTGAACTGTATCTGGAGACTGAGTTTATATGAGCAAAAGAATGGTGTCCGTGTCTGGCGCGTATCTGAGCTGTAACTGTATTTGAATTTTGAATGAATATCAGAATGACTACCGTGTTTGGAGTGTATCCGTATTGTATCTAGGTAACAGAGCAACATCTGCGTATGGAGCAACTGTGTGCTGGGGATAAACTATGAATGTGTGACATAATGGCAACCGTGTTTGGAGCGTATCTGGACCGTATCTGAAGTTTGAGATCTGTATGAGTAGTAGAATGACTGTCGTGTCTGGGGTGTATCTGTATTGTAACTGGGATCTGAATAAGTGACAAAAAGACCTCTGTGGCGACTGCACTGGGGGGATCAAACTGTTGGTGTAAAGGCCAGAACGACATCCTTGTTTGGAGCGTATCTGAACTTGTAGTTAATAGTTGAATCTGAATGACATATAGAATGGCAGCCGTGTCTGGAGCGTATCTAGTCTGTATCTGATTGCTGAAGTCTGAATGAGTAGAAAAATGACTGTCGCGTCTGGGGTGTATCCATACTGTATTTTGACTTGAAGTTCTGAATGAGTAATAGAACGACCGCTGTGTCTGGGGTGTATCCATACTGTATCTGAATAATTTTTAACAATAGCCTTTTAATTTTATCCTGAAAAGGGTAAAATGTTAGCTAAAACATGAAGTTATATTGCATGATATGTATGATGCAATGAATTGTAATCCATGTTTACGATATATGGATGTAATGATTATGCATGTAAGCTGAGCAGCTGTCTTGCTGAGGGAAATGAATCCTTGATAGCTGGAGATAATGAAATCTTATACTGCTGCCGGGAAAGTAAATCTTTGACCGAAGCTGGGGATTCCAAAAAATCTTTGATTGTTGAAGATGAGAAATCCTTGGTGACTGCTTGGGGATTAAAGATCTTTGCTTGGGGAATTAAAACCTGGGAGACTTCTGCTGGAGAAATGAGACTGAGAATCTTCAATTTGTTGGGAAGTGACCCTGTGGGGAGAAAGTTTACTCAGCCGGGAAATCAGGATCCTGGGTTGTGCGCCATTCTACTGGGGAATCATCCTAGCTGTAGGGGAAATTTAGGGAATTTGATCGGTTGGAAATTTGACTTCGCTGGGGAAGGAGGTTTAGATTATTCTGGCTCTGCTGGGAAATTGGGAGTTCGAACTCTGATGGGAACTTTGAAGCTTAAACTTGGCTGGGGAATTCAGTTTGAAATGTACTGGCTTTGCCGGGGGATCTTGAAGTTTAACTCCGCTGGGGACATGTACTCCGAGGTTTTTGTAGATCTGAATGATGTCTTGTAAGGGACTTCTTCTGGAATGCACAAAGATACCTTCCTACCCCCTCAACCTATCAATAATTATCTTTTTTCAATTTCGTTTTTCTTGCAAGTAATGATTATATTCAAATGCATATGCCTATTTAACAAAACATTGGACGTTTTCAAGTAAAACATAAGTGTAAAAAAAAGAAAAAGGAAAGGCAAACAAATTTCTGCACTTTGAAGTATATTGGTATTAATTTTTGGTAAGTATCTTTGTACAAAGGAGACAGTCATCCTAGTAGGAGAATGTTGTCGTAAAAATTGAGAAAAATTTATAAAAAAAGAAAGATGGCTATGTGCAACAATTCCATGGGGCTCCCATTCTGCTATAGCCTTCACAACTCTGAGTATTTGTCCATTCGTTGCTTCGTCCGTAGATGATTGGATTGATTAGAAGCTTGGAGCTCGTTGGTGAAGAGATTGTTCTTAAAGTGATCTGACGAGACATAGTCATACGCTTTAATTCCCTAACTTTTTCCTGGACCTCCCTTTCGGGTTTTCAGTCCACCGGGAAACCCTTTTTTGCCCAAGTCGCCCTTTCGGGTTTTCAACTTGCCGGGTGTACAGATTTTTTTTGTTTTATCCCTAATTTTTGCCTGAACCGCCCTTTCGGGTTTTCGATCCATCGGGATGCCCATTTTTTCCCAAGTCGCCCTTTCAGGTTTTCAAATTGTCAGGTCGTTTTATGCGTAGTATCTTTTGACTATGTCTGCGTTCGCAGGGTGGGGCAAGTCATCGCCGTCCATGGTGGTCAGAATCATTGCCCCACCAGAAAAGATGCTCTTGATTACAAATGGTCCTTCGTAAGTAGGAGTCCACTTGCCCCTGGGATCACTTTGCGGTAAGATGATCCGCTTGATTACAAGATCTCTGACTTGATATACCTGACGCTTAACCTTTTTGTGAAAGCCTTGATCATCCGTTTTTGATACGTCTGACCATGACAAACAGCGGTAAGTCGCTTCTCGTTGATCAAGTTAAGTTGATCAAGCCGGGTCTGAATCCAATCGTCTTCACTCAAACCGGCATCCTTCATAATCCTCAATGAAGGAATCTGAACTTCCATAGGCAGAACAACTTCCATGCCATATACCAAAGAAAATGGAGTTGCCCCTGTTAAAGTACGTGACGTGGTACGATATCCATGCAGAGCAAACGGTAATATCTCATGCCAGTCCTTGTAGGTGACTGTTATCTTTTGAATGATCTTCTTAATATTTTTGTTCGCGGCTTCAACAGCACCGTTCATCTTCGGCCGGTAGGGAGATGAATTGTGATGATAAATCTTGAACTGCTCGCATAGAGTGGTGATCATGGTGTTGTTCAAATTTGTATCGTTGTATGTGATGATCCTGTCAGGGCTACCATACCGGCATATGAGATTCTGCTTGATGAAGCCGGCAACCACATTCTTTGTAACTGAGGCATAGGAAGCTGCTTCGACCCATTTGGTGAAGTAATCAATAGCCACCAGGATGAAGTGATGTCCATTGGATGTCGTGGGCTTGATCTCTCCAATCATGTCAATGCCCCACATTGCGAATGGCCAAGGAGCTGTCAGAACATTGAGAGGAACAGGAGGAATATGTACCTTGTCAGTGTAGACTTGGCATTTGTGGCAGGTACGGGAATGTTGATGACAATCAGCTTCCATGGTAGACCAGTAGTAGCCTTCCCTTAGAATCTTCTTTGCCATTGTATATCCGCTCAAGTGGGTGCCAAATGTGCCACTGTGTATCTCAGTCATGATCAACTCTGCTTCAGCTTTGTCCATGCATCGAAGTAAAACACAATCATGGCTGCGTTTATAAAGGATGCCATTGCTTAGGAAGAACTTGGCAGCAAATCTCCTTAAGAACTTTTTGTCATTGGCGGAAGCTCCTTCGGGGTATTCTCTAGTCTGGAGATACCTTTTGATTTCATGAAACCAGGGTTGTTCCACTACTTCTTCGGTATTAATTTCATGACAGTGCGCAGGTTCGTCCATTCGCTCGATGGTAATTTAGGGAGCCACATTATCCCAGTTGAGTTTAAACATGGAAGACATTGTAGCCAGAGCATCTGCTAGATGATTCTCTTCTTGCGGGAAATGTTCGAAAGTAATCTGCTCGAAATGAGGCAACAATGTCAGGACATGTTATTTGTATGGGATATGATTAGGATGTTTGGTGTCCCACTCTCCTTTGACTTGACTGATAACCAAAGCCGAGTCCCCAAATACGACCAAAGATTTGATCCCCAGGTCTATAGCAGCCTTGAGACCAAAGATGCAAGCTTCATATTTGGCCATGTTGTTGGTACAGCTGAAACAAAGTCGGGCAGTGAAGGGTGTATGGCAACCTTCCGAAGAAATGAGTACCACACCGATATCGTTGCCAAGTGCATTTGAAGCACCATCAAAGTACAGGGTCCATCGGGATCCTTGTTCAGGTCCGTCATATGGTCTGTTACCTTTGATGTTGTCCAAAGTCATGATGTCCTCGTCAGGGAAGTCGAATCTCATAGATTGATAATCTTCGACGGCTTGATGAGCTAGATGGTCAGCTAGTACACTCCCTTTTATAGATTTTTGGGTAGTATACTGGATGTCATACTTAGTCAGGATCATCTTCCATCTAGCGATTCTTCCAGATAAAGCCGGCTTCTCGAAGATATACTTGATCGGATCCATCTTGGAAATCAACAAAGTGGTATGAGTCAACATATACTGCCTTAGCCGGCGAGCAGCCCATACCAAAGCGCAGCAAGTTTTCTTGAGCAGTGAGTAGCGAGTCTCACAGTCGGTAAACTTTTTGCTAAGTTAATAAATGGCATGCTCTTTTCGGCCAGACTCATCATGTTGGCCCAGTACGCACCCCATTCAGTTGTCCAAAACAGTCAGATACATGATCAACGGCCTTCCTTCGACGGGTGGCATCAGAATAGGAGGTTCTAGTAAGTACTCCTTGATCTTATCAAAAGCAACTTGACAATCATCGTTCCATTCAACTACCTGATCTTTCTTCAACAGTTTGAAAATTGGCTCGTAGGTAGATGTCAGGTGAGAGATGAACCTCACAATATAGTTCAAGCGTCCCAAGAATCCTCTAACCTCATTTTCAGTACGGGGGGCAGGCATTTCTTGTATAGCCTTTACTTTAGCTGGATCAACCTCAATGCCTTTGTTGCTGACAATAAATCCCAGAAGTTTACCAGACCTAACTCCAAAAGTGAACTTGCTTGGATTCAGTCTGAGTTTATACTCCTTCAACCTGGCAAACAACTTTTGTAAATGACTAAGGTGTTCTTATTCTGTCTGTGATCGAGCTATCATGTCATCTACGTAAACTTCGATCTCATGATGAATCATATCATGAAATAAAGCTACCATGGCGCGTTGATAGGTTGCCCCTGCGTTCTTTAGTCCGAAAGGCATCACTTTGTAGCAGAAGGTACCCCATTGCGTGACAAAGGTAGTTTTCTCCATGTCCTCGGGGGCCATTTTAATCTGGTTGTAGCCCGAGAATCCGTCCATGAAGGAAAAAACCTTGTGTTGAGCTGTGTTGTCAACCAAGATGTCGATATGCGGTAGTGGAAAATCGTCTTTAGGACTGGCCCTGTTCAAATCCAGATAGTCCACGCACATTCTGACCTTGCCGTCCTTTTTGGGCACGGGCACAATGTTATCAACCCATTGTGGATAGGTTGTAACAGCCAGAAAGCCAGCGTTGAATTGCTTCATTACTTCAGCTTTAATCTTCTCAGACATGTCAGGCCTCATTCGGCGGACCTTTTGCTTGACCGGTGGACAATCCTATCTTATAGGGAGACGGTGAACCACGATATTTGTGTCTAGCCCTGACATGTCTTCATAAGACCAGGCGAAGATTTCAACGTATTCGTTCAACAACTGCACTAAGCACTCCTTGACACCTGGTTCCAGGTTGGCACCCACTTTTACTTCTTTCCTGTCCTCCTCTGTCCCCAAGTTGATGGTTTTTAGCAACTCCTCATGAGGCAGAATAGCCTGCTCTTCTTGTTGCAGAAGTCTGGCTAACTCTCCCGGCACTTCACAATCTTCGTCAACTTCGTACTCAGCGTGATTGACCAGATCTTCAGAGTTATCGAAGGCTGAAACAGAATAGTTGCCCATGGAATCCGGAATGGATAGGTACCTGCATTTGTGAGTGTGGGTGTGTGTAAGGGATAGCCATCCTTAAACAAACAAAAATGCGAAGAGGAAAGGAAAATGAACACAGCAGTTTATAGATGAAAAACATCCAATGATTCATTAAAATATGGCATATGATAATGAAGAAAATCAAGCCCTTACAAATGGACCTGCATGCCCCGGGCAAGGCATGAGGTGAAAATAGTGTGCGAATTGTTTTAGTTATTACAGACCATAAAAATGGGAAATTGTTCAAAGATAAAATTACTGGTTGATAAAGGTGATGGGAACAAAATCCTTTGCTTCCCAGTTGCTTAGACCCCCTTCGACGGTTGGAAAGATCCAATCTTCAAAGTCGTTCTCTTCATCTTCATCTTCAACAGCATTAATTATGTGATGAGTGATCCTTATAGGTGGCCCTCCAGTCTTGGAACGACGCATAGCCTTTTGTCCTGCAGCTGTAAACCCTAGTCCAAATTTGTCCGTCTTATGGGGAAAATCTGGCAATTGCCCCCATGCTGTACTCTTCCCTTCTTTGATCACTGCCTCTGCGTCCTTGAGAGATGCCATCCTAGACACAAGCTTGGGAATTATGGGTACCTCAACCATTGTCTTCGCAACTGCTACCTCAGGAGAAACTTCCTCAAAATGCTGGAAAGGAGTTTCGATGAACTCGCCATCCAGCTCCACATAACGGAAGGAATTGAGATGACTTATCATGTACTCTTCCTCGCCGTGCACCGTTATAATTTTACCCTTAACAGGATATTTCAGCATCTGGTGCAAAGAGGATGTAACTGCCCCGGCATAATGGATCCACGGTCTTCCCAACAAACACGAATATGACGGACGGATGTCCATCACGTAAAAGGTTGAGTTGAAGACCTCTGTGCCTACCTTGATAGGAATATCAACCTCTCCATGAACCATTCTCTTGGACCCATCAAAAGCCCTAACCACGATGTTGCTAGGTTTGAGAGTTAATCCTTCGCAGTCCAAGCGGTCTAAGGCTTTCTTTGGCAGCACGTTCAAGGAAGAACTAGTATCCACTAAGACATGGGCGAGAGTGGTTCCCGGGAATTCAACTGAAACATGTAACGCGTCGTTATGTTTCCTTCCTTTGGGAGTTAAGTCAGCATCGGAAAAGCCAAGGCCATTATCAACAGTAAGACTGGCCACACATTCCTGAAACTGGTCAGCCGAAGTCTCTTGGGGAACATGTGCCGCCTTCAAGAATTTGATTAGGGCCTTAGCGTGGGCCTCTGAACAGAGCAGAAGAGCCAACATAGAAATTTTAGAAGGGGTTTTCCCTAATTGTTCCACAATGTCGTAGTCACTTTTTCTGATTATTTTCAGGATTTCGTCCATTTCTTTCTGAGTGGTTTCGGGGATAACCACAGCATGAGCCTTCATCCTGACAGGCCCTTCCAGTATCCCCTTACCCTTGTCGGTAATATCAGCAGATGGTCGAACTTCAGGAGTATCCAATTCTTCAACCAATAGGCCTTGCACAGACGGTCCAACAGGTGCAGAAGCTTTCAAGGGTCCGAAAACTGCTCGAGGGGGAGCAATCTCCGGAGAAAAGATCTGGCCACTGCGGGTTATCTTGCTTGTACCCGCGATGTTCCCTATATCAGGGTCTTCTTCAGAAATCTCTTGGATTGTTTCGATTTGTTTGATGTCGTGGTAGAATATTTCTCCCCCATAGTTCCACGGTATCATTTTGCTTGATTGGTACGGGACAGGTTCCGGCATGGTGATCTTTAAAGGTACACATTCGGAGTTGGGTGTAATCCTGACATGCCTTTTACAAGCCTTGGGAGGATTGCCGGAAATGGTTATGATAGCAATATCTTTGGTTGAAGTATCACAAGTATCAGGAGTAATCGGATTGAAAGTGTTAACAGGGTTTTCTGGAAAAGTATCTCTTGAGTATCCATCAGGCGTTGGACACCCGACTTCAACATTGGACAATCACCTTGAATGTTCAAACAAAAATAACAGTCTTTACCACAACCAGGAAAGATCCCGGCCCTCAACAAATTTTCTTTAATCACAAGCAATGGAGTCAACAGATTGGCAACATCAGTAATATGGAGGTTTTCCAAAATGGCATGCACATTGTGGCCGTGCTTGGGCATCGGAGCAGATATAACATTGGGCTTCTCAGGAGCATCAAAGTCAACCTATTTGGCGTCAATTAAGTCCTGAATTTTGTTCTTAAGTGCCCAGCAATTATTGGTATCGTGTCCAGAACTGTCAGAATGGTAAGCACACTTAGCATTAGAGTGGTAGTACGGAGAGGAGGTGTTAGGGTTTTTTGGCGCCTCCTTCAAACTGGTCAGATTCAGCTTCAACAAATGGGGAAGGACCTGAGCGGGCGTCATGTTGATGCGGGTGAACTTCCATTGTGGCCGTTCTACCCGTTGTTGATTAGGTCTCGACTGATTGTTACGAGGTTGATCATTTGACGAATTTTTAATCATCACGGCCCCTACAGTCGGACGGTGCTCAGTTCTTCCCAATCCCTTCTGAGAATACACAGCAGATGCTTCTTTCTTGGCTGGGAAAGGTTTTTTAACAGCTGTGGATGCGGAAGCATCCTTTTGAATCTTTCCGCTTTTAATACCGGCCTCCACCCTTTCGCCGGTCAGAATCAGTTCAGTAAATCCCGCAGAAGAGCTCCCGATTAGATGGTTGAAGAAAGGGCCAGATAGGGTCCCCAAAAACATGTCAACTAATTCCCTATCTGAAAACGGTGGTTGTACCCTTCCAGCCAGATCACGCCACTTCTGGGCGTACTCCTTAAACCCTTCATTTGAAGCCATCCCCATACTTTGTAACTGAGTACGAGTGGGCGCCAAATCAGCATTGTACTGATACTGACGATAAAAAGCAGCTGCCAAGTCTTCCCAGTTGTGAACCTTTGATCTCTCGAGCTGATAAAACCAATCTAACTGAGTGCCAGACAAGCTGTCTTGGAAAAAGTGTACCCAGAGGTCTTTATCGAATGAATGGGGTTGGATTTTTCTGGCATACAACCTCAGGTGCATCTTTGGGCAAGACAGACCATCGTACTTGGCAAATGTTGGCACCTTGAACTTGGGAGGGATAACAATCCCAGCTACCAACCCTAGTTCTTCAAAATCCAACCCAGGAACCCTCTGCAACTCCATAGCTGCCAGTCTATCTTCAAGGTTCTTATATTTATCATCCGTTGGTGGATACTGTTGTTCGGAGTAGTCTTCGTCTTCTTCCTCTTCCTCCTCTTCAACCTCAGATTCAGAAGGCACAGCAGTCCCTTTCCCTTTACCGACCCCTTCGTCAGACGTTGAGGGGAACTCAAGAACTCTCCTGGCCTGATGCTCAAATCTTCTTCCCAAAGTGGCTACTCCAGGTCTCTTTTTCTTTTTATTCTCTTTATTCTTCTCTAACAGAGCTTTGAGATCCTCTTGACCCTTTTCCAAGGTCATGAGGAGTTGCTGAAATTGTGAATTTTGTGCCTGTAGATCCTTTACTGTTTGCTCCAAATCCATCTTGCTGAAATAAACAGCAGAAAGATAAGGAAACCTGGCGTGAAGACTTGTTTATGCATATGATGAATGGTATGTTATTCATGTAATGCATTCAAGGGTTCAAAAATTCAAATTTGTTGCAAACAAAAAGAACGCACGTCATATTAAGAAGAAATTTGTTAGTACATAAGTGCCCCATGGGCGAAATATTACAAAATTCTTAATGTAAAAAGACATTGTGCATCCTCTTTGGTGCGATGTAAGTGTTGAGAGTTTCCTCCTCGTGAAGTCGGCGGGTGAGCTCTAAAACCTTCTTCTCACTGGCATAGAAGCTGGCTTCAAAAGTATCTCGTTCTTCCTTGAGTTGGATCCAACTCTTTTGCATTTCTTCCCATGATGTTGGCATGTCAGGATGTAGGATGGTGTATGGAACCTCTCCTTCCGTAACATGCTCTTTGATCAAGGGGAGAATTTGAGGGTATGGCATCATAAGATTCTGGGAGCGGGTTCATACCCACTTGTGGTAAGGCTCAAGGGGGATGGAATTCTTGTGCCCCAGTGTCTTACTATCCACCTTGTTAGGCATCCTCCAAGCTCTGATGAACCTTTGTCGAAGTCCTTGCACATTGTTGTCGAAGTCAAAAACCAAGTCAAGAATCAGCATGTCATGAGGGCCATCCCTCCGAGCATCTCCAAATTGTCTCAAAGCTAGACAGGGGTTGTAGGTGATGCCTCCCCTAATGCCAAGTAGTGGGACATTAGGGAATTCCCCACAATGATCAATGAGGATGACATTTTCTCTGGACCGAGAACACCAATGTACATCAGAATGTGTGAGGGTCATCAATCATTGTGACCACCTTAAACCCTGCTCATTCTTCAGAAATGATTATGGAAGGTGAGAAATAAACCACCTTGCTAGGAGAGGAGTACAGCACATGAGAACACCTCTTTTCCTCATTGTTCGTGTGTAAAATGAGTGTAGGATGTCCCCAAGCAATGTAGGTATAGGATTCCTGGACATAAAAATCTTGACAGCATTCACATCTATTAGCTGATCAGGGTTTGGGAACAAGACCAACCCATAGATGAGGAGTGCCACAATCTCTTCAAAGGCTTGTAGATCAAGAGAATTCCAGCAGTCTTGTGCCTTCTCAAACAGAAACTTTACCAAGAATCCCTTGACACCACTTCTGGTTTCCCAATGCCCCTTGATGTCAGATGGTTGCAAGTGTAATGCTTGAGCAACATCTTCAGGCTTTGGTTCTTTTTCCGTACTGTTGTAGGGTAGTTGATTAAGAATAGGAATTCTCAGGAGTTGAGAAAATTCCTCCAAAGTAGGTACCAATTGGTAGTCAGGGAATGTGAAACAGTGGTGTAGGGGGTCAAAGAACTGGAAGAGAACTTTAACCATGTCTTCTTAAATGTTGGTGTTGACTAAGCTTAGGAGTCTACCATGTCTTTCACTGAAGAGAGAATTCTCTGGAATCTTGGAAGTAAGCTCCTTGAGTTGAGGAGGGATCCTCACAAGGTTGATTTGGATAGTTTTCCTGCGAAGAGATTCCATGACCTACAAAACAAGAACAAAGATGAAGATCCAAACCCTTGAAATGGTTAGTGGATGCATATGATGCTTTATGATGTTCATGATGTATGCACAAGCACATGTACAAGCAAGTCACACAAAACCCTAATTGTAGGCTTGCATGAGGTTTCATAGGTAAATACCCTCTTGAGTTTAGTTGGCTCAAAACTTGTCCTATAAATAGTAACCGGGTTCTAAAGAGCTCAATATCATTGGATTGGTTTCTATGTTCATTGTTTTGGTTTAGCCACTTAACTAGCGACCAAAATATTCCAATAAAACAACCCTCAATGAGTGTAGTACCGAGTATCTACCAACTTCAGACTGTACCAAAGTCGGTCATCTCATTACCCCTAATAAAAGGCCAAGATGGTCAAGTAAGGTTCTAGTTCATTAGTGCTTAATGACATCACTCAGTGGCCCCGTATTCTCTTTGATTGACTCAAAGGCTACCAGTACTCACAAATATGTCGCACTAACATAGCTATTGCTTCAACCGTGTCGGTACACCCCGCACAGTTTCCACAACGGATTGCTATTTACCTATGAATGTTTCCCAAATCTAGGTAGAGGATTTCAAGCCCAAACAAGAGAACCAAATGTAAAGCAAACAAAGCAAACCATAATCATGTAAAGGGTGATCTAATGAACCAATGAAAGTTGAGCTGTGTGATACGGTGGGAGAACTGACTTGGGATTTTGCGTTTGTGTTTGCAAATGTTTCGGTTTAGCAAGAGTCGCCACTGACTTTTTATTTTATCCTAAGGAAAGGCCAAAAAGCACAGGAAAGACCTTTGAGATGTTTTCTTGGGTTCGGGGAGTAGATTATAGAAAGGGAAGGTATTAGCACCCTTTCTATCCATGGTTATCCATGGGCTCTTAGTTACTTGCTTAGATCACTTGCTTTGCATTTTCAATTGTTTGAAATGGTGCTTTGTGTGTGATTTTGAAAGATATTTTGAAAAGAGGCCATCATTGTGGAAACCTTTGTAATGATTCTTGTTTGAATGTATACAAAGGTGTTTTTGTCTTTTGAAAAGTTTTCAATGTTTGAAAGTAGGGTTTTGAAATTGTGTTGTGAAGTGTGTTTTGAAAGTAGCAAGGATGTTTTTGCAAGCTTTTGATCAAGTAACTAGGAGATATCAACCCTATTTTACTCAAAGATATTTCTTATGTTTTTAACCCTTTTAACAGTCTTCTTTCACCATTGTATTTAGTGGACAACCTTGTATTAGGATGTTAAAGGGACAGGCGCGGGTCATCGTATAGACGATGATAGCAATAGTGTCAAGTATCTTTGGCAATTTTCTTGAGGGACTTGATCATTTTGTTTAGGCAACTTAGATAGCGTCATCGAGGGACTATGATCTTTTGTTTTGTTTTTGTTTTGCCGAAGTACTTGACATGCAACCATGACCCATTTTTGAAGGCAACAAATGGATTGTAACCCTAGGGGTGCAAGTGTGCATTGTGTTTGTTTTTTCATGCATATTTATCTTGGATTAGGTCAAACTAATTATTGATTTTAATTGCATACAAACCCTGGGTCTAAACATGGCATAATTGAAAGCTTTTAAATGTGCGAGAATTTAAATACTACGCTATTACAACATGATATAGGGAGGGGGATACAAATTTGAATTGGGAGTTTTTGACAAGAAAATAAATTCTAAGTTATTACAACCATATCGAATGTATAGGCAATATTTAAATGTACAGCAATTGAATACAATACAATAAATAAATGTCAAATAAAAGGTATTATGCACAAAATGATTTTTATGTATACAAAAAAAGTATTTTTTCAATGTGAAATGTAAATAAAATAAAAAAGGATCAATTTTAATTATTTTTCTATTTTAGGACAAGAAACCCTAATTCTTAATAAATAATATTATTTATTAGTTATATACAATAAATAAACCAATTTATACAAAAAATAAAAGTATATTATAAAAAATGATATTTTTAATACACAATATTAATAAAAATGAAAATGTGGTATTTTTGTATTTTTTACCTAATTATCTAATAAAATAAAATGTATAAGTATATATATATATATATATATATATATATATATATATATATATATATATATATATATATATATATATATATATATATATATATATATATATATATATATATATATATATATATATATATATATATATATATATATATATATATATATATATATATATATATATATATATTAAACATATTAAACATAAGAAATAAAAATTAATTATTTACAAAAAAATGAGTATTTTCAAGAAAAGGTTTTCAAATATAAATAAAGATAATAAATGAAAATAAGTAAATTTTTTGTATTATTTTTGAGTTTTGTTTAAAAAAGAAAATAGTTTATTTACATATGTATACTTAATAAAATAAAATAAATATCAAATAAATATGAAAAAATATAGAAAATTATTTTTGGCATTTTTTATATTTAGACAAAAAATAATAAAATCAGAATAAAAAATAAAAATGTCAAAATGATAAATATTTAAATAAATGGGCCAGGGGGGTGTAAACAGAAAATAGGGGTGTTAGAAGTGAAAACAAACAGGCCCAGCCCATCCAGACTTCTTCTTCTTCCTCTTGTTCACAAAACACGTGTTTTTGTGCATCAATGGCTAACTCCTAATTCTTTGATTTTTTGACAAAACTCATAACATGAACATTGTAGAGAATTAAACAACGAATTCAACCATATAAAAAACTTGGATTAACTCTCAAAGACCAGAGAGAATTTCTCTGGCCCTAATTTCTAACCTAGTTTTTTCAGAAAGTTCATGAGTGAAATTCTCTCAGCACGATTAATGTAAATGAAAACTAAGCATATGTATGGCTTCAGGGCTATGAGTACAACATATTTCATTCACAAACCTAAGCCTAACCATTCCTAAATAGGGAGATAGAAGTCCATGAAATACCTGTTTTAGTTGACTTCGAGCTGGACAATGCAGCAACCTTCAATGGTGTTTCAGCTTCTTTTGAGCTTGCCTGAGGTCCAAGGAAGCTTCTCCAATGCTTGGCTTGCTTTGAAACAACTTGAATCGTGCTGTAGAACTCAACCTGCAGAGCTTTGAAATGAAAATGGAAAAGTGTGTTAGAGGTGTTACAGCTTGCAATGGGGGCCTGGGATAGTTCAGGTGAGTTGATTGGAAGGTGTTTGAACTATCTTTGGATAAAACGCACGATGGAATTTTGTTGTGACTTGCAAAATGCAGAACCTGCCCTATTTTGAAGAAAAACAGTGGTTCTGAATATGAGGAGGTTTGAGTGATGAAAGGGTCGTGTTTTAGGCTTGTTGGGAGGTATGGAACTTGTCTACAATGTTTGTCTAAGCTTGTGTTAACAAATATGAGAGATTGTTTATGTTTGGCCACCTTTCTTCTTTTTCAAGCAAGAGTATGTGTTCTCCCAATGCAGGCCTGCACAAGCCCTAAATCATGCTGCACCTTTTCCTCTTTGTTACTGGAATTAGTGGACTTGATCTTGCCTGAAAGATCTAGCCCCATGCCTCAAGGATTTGGTTTTGACATAAAGTGAAGTTTAGGCAAAAATGGCATTATTGCTTTTTCCTTTTAAGGCTTAAACTAGTGTATAATGCCCTAATGACCAAGGCAATACCTTAACTCAATGGATATGCATTAAATTAAGGAGTACCGATTAGTTTTGAGGCCTGTAATGTCAAACCAAACTAGCTAGATCAGAATTGCAAGTTGTTATGAACATGTATTGGCCATGGACAAAAGTGAGTTTTTGCCAACTTCAAGCATTCGATTCTCTCTAACCACAAGGGTGTTTGAGGAGTTCTTGGACAATTTGGAAAGCTTGGAACATGTAATATAATCCATCTTTTCAATGCAACTTGAAATTCCAAGTGGAACTATATGAAAAGTGGCCAAGAAGATGGGTCCAAATCCTGCCTAGATTAGGGCAAATTTTCTCTAAGTTAAAAGTTTTAGATACCCTTGTTCCAAAAATAATAACTTGAGATACAAGCTTCTTTTGAGAAAACTTTGTGAATCAAAGTTGTAGACTTTGTGATGGAATATAACTTTCATGTTTCAAGTTTTGTTTGAATCCGTTTTCATCTTGGTGAAAAAGTGGGACAAAGTTAGGAAAAAAATAAGAAAATTTCATAACTTAGAAAATTTCTAAGTTATGAAATTTTTCCATTTTAAACCCTAATTTACATTTTTGGGTTTCTTGATGAACAAGTTTCATAATTTGGCATGTATTGATGAAAAATGACCATTGGCATTTGATTTTGACCAAAAAGTCAAAGTTTGACTTTTCAGTGTACAGACAAATTTTGATCAGTTGACTGAAAAATTCATTTGTCAATCATATGCAATTGAGATCTTATGAACTTGTTGAATGGGTCCAGACAATGTCATTGAGTCCTTGTGTCCATAGTTGAGCTTGATTTTCCATTGGTTATGTCAAACAGTCAAAAATTGCCTTTGTACAGTCAAAACCCTAAAAATGACCATTTTGCCCTTTTGGTGATCTGATCAAATTTCTTATAGAATTGTGATCCAAACTTTATCAAATGACATATATGAGTTCATTATGTTGATGTGGGTCAGAAATCATGAGGTTTGACTGTCAATTAGCCATAGTTGACTTTTTCCCCAATACAGCTGATTTTAGGTCAACTGTCCAATTGACTGGGCAAAAATTTGAATCAAGGCTTGAAACTTGGTAGGGATAAACTTGTTAGTCCAACATGAAGCATGAAAGTCAATTTGGGCATTGTGGGTCAAAACATCCTTGTGCAAACTCAAACCCTAATTTAGGTCAACAGTGCAAGTAAGTGTCTTGAGCAGAGCAAACCCTAGCTTGATCTTCAGTTCCAAGAGTCTTGTGATGAGAAAATGTTGGTGAAATGGGAGGGAAAATTTTGGGGTACAACAAGCTGCTTGAATCTTTTAGAACAAATGAGAATATCTTATGTAAATGCCCCCTATGTTTGATAACTCCCCCTTGATCAAAGCTCTCCCTTGAATCATAGAGAATTTACATCTTTTGGGATACAATAGTTAGAGACAAGCATACACATACATACATATATGTTCTCTCCCTTTGTAATTAGAAAAAAGGATGAGAAAAGTTTTATAATACATAAATAATTTATTGAAAGTAAAAATAATTTATCCCAATGAGTTTCACCTCAAGAGTGACTTTATAAACCATTCATCTTTTGAGAACATGATGTTGAAGTCTTTGTCACAAAGTTGGATTTTACTTTAGTCTTTCCACACAAAGTACATCTTCAATTAATGTGAAAGTTAGTACTTCAACTTTGTCTATGCCAAGAATTATTCCTTTAAGGTATTCCTCATATGTTAAATAACCCTTATACTTTTGAACTAGATTTGAAAGTTAGTTTATGTCTCCCATTAAATGCTTAGAACCACCACTTATCAAAAAAATATATTTTTTAAGTGGTCCTCAAGTAAACCTACAAAACAAATTAAGTTTATTTTGGTACCTAATATTATTTAGATCCACCATAGTTAGTTCCTTTCTTAACCCACACATAATGTCCACTTGCCATGCTAAAGTTTTTAACATAGCAAGTATTAGGTGTATGGTAAACAATACCACAATAAAAGCAAGTAGATACACAATTGCTTCTATATCTAAGAGTATAATATTTCTTCTTAACAAATCTTTTCCTTTTATGATAATAATGAACCTTGTGTGCTTTATTCACTTTTTCCTTGTTAGATTGATCACTTGCCTTAACAAAGATAGTTTTACTAGTATTTGGTTTGTTAAACTTTGAATAACCAAGACTAGTTTTATCATTAAAATATCTTTGTTGACTAAGGACATTATCCAATCCAATTTGTCCTTTTTCATACGTTTCAAGAACTCTTTTCAATTGGATAGTTTGGAAAGAAAGTGATTCACACTCTTTGGATGTAAGGTTTTGTTTTTATTTTTCAAAAAAACTTTGTTTTTCAATTTGAAAATATTTTTCCATGGTGTCAATCTTTTCTTCAAGAGATGATATATGTTTCTTTTGAGTTGACATTTTTTTATAAAAAATATTACATTCAGTAAGTAGTTAATCAATTGCATTTAGATCATCATTATCATAAGAAGATATTTCATTACTAACCTCTTCTTCTTCATCATCAGAATGATGTGTTGTTATAAATGTAAGATTTATATGTTCTTCATCTGAAGATGAACTTATTTCATTATCATCACATGCTATATATGCCTTCTTTGGTATTTTGTCCTTATTTCCTTTGAAGTATTTATTCTTCTTTTGAAATGTAGGGAATTCACTTTTAACATGACCTTTCTCTCCACATTCAAAGAATTTAATTTTCCTTGGTGGTGCTTCCCCTTTAATCATATCCTTTTTCTTTTTTCTTTCTTATGAAAATTTTAATATTCTTGATAAGATCGTCATCTTCACTACTAGTGGATTCATCCTCTTGATTTCTATCATGATTTTTATCATTGTCTTTAAAGCAATATCTATTGAGTCTTTTACTTGAATTTCATGCTTTTCAAGTCTTGCAAGTTTCGTCTCATATTCTTGAAGTTTTCCGAATAAAATGGCATAAGTCATTATGGATAGATTCTTCTTCTCGGATATTGCCATCACTTTTGGTTGTCATTCCCTAGATAAAGATCTAAGAACTTTAAGATTAAGTTCATCATTATTTAAAGTCTTACCGAGTGCTTTCAAATGATTTATCAAATGCATGAATATTTTCTTCAAGTCGAGCATTGATTCCTAGAGCTGCATTTGGAATAACCTGTACTCTCAACTCAAGGTATTCAATCTCGATCATTTAACTTCAGTGGTTCCTTCATGAGTTTCTACCAATGTATCCAATATTTCTTTTGTTGTTGTGCATACTGAGATTCGGAAGAATTCATCCATGCTAAGGACACCTTGAAGAATATTGATTGCCTTCTTGTCATAGAGAACCTTTTTCTTATCTTCGTCATCCCATGAACCTTTAGGTTTTGACGTACCAACACCGTTGATAACACTTGTAGGAACAAAAGGACCATTTTGAACATCATCCCATATTTATTTTCCTTGTGCTTCTAAATGAGCCTTCGTGCAAAATTTTCAAAAATCAAAGTATTCACCATAAAATAATAGAGGCTTGTTATTGCTACCACCATCTCTAAAAACCAGATTTTGATTTGCGAAAGCCATTCTAGATCTTTAGGAACAGGTTACCTTGAACTTTCTCTGATACCAATTGTAAGTTTGGAGTGCGCTTAAGAGGGGGGTGAATTAGGACTTTAAAAATTTATCAGGTTTTAGTGATAAATGATAAAAAAAAACTTTGATTTATGGTGAGGTTATGAAAGCAATAAAGTGCATAAAAATAAATGAAACAATGATGTATCCTAGTTCCCCTCACAGTTCGAGAGTACTCCAGTGCCCTTTCAACACGAAAGAGATTTCATAATTGTTAGATCTCTAGACAAGACAACCTAGCCTTTCTATTCAAGACTCTAACCAATAAAACCACCAAGAACAATCCTCTTGTATTTTTACTAAGTACACTAAGAGAAAAATACTCTCTTAATGACTCTCTTGCTTCGAAAAATCTTGAACAGCAGCAATATACAACCAAACAAGTAGAAAAATAAAACAATCCTTTCTTGTCTACTCTCTTGTTTCCAACAATCCTGGAGAAAAAGCTACAAACCAAATCTGGAAATTATTTGAGTAATAAAGTTGATGAATATGTATCAGTCACTTAGATTGATCATCTCTTTCAAATATACAATTTTTCTCAATGGTATACAAGTGTTCAATGAATGATATGAAACTTATGATAATTTTCAATGATAATTAAGTGTAGAAAGTTTCACTAAAAATTCTGATATGAAAACACTTTGAATTTTGAAAGATGAGATGAATTTAATTTTTTTGATTTGTAGATGAAATAGATGATTTGAAATCTGAAATAATAGAGTTTATATAGCCTCTATACACCTCTACAAATGAGCATAATCTATGAAAGAATGCATGGTTTAATCTCAAAAGGTACAAAACATTTCAAATGAAAAGCTACAACATTTTTTCCTCTGTTCTGTGTGTACTTAGTTACACCCTTCAATGTTAACAAAAGAATTCAAAATCAGTCTGCTTCAGACCGGTGCAAATTAGGGTGGATCTTACGCTGTTACGACAGGTCAAACTGCCTTAATTTACCAAAAACAAAATGTTTGAAAATTTGGAAAATTTGAAAATTTGTCTAATTATTTGAGCCAACCTTATGCAACATCTATTGATTTATCCAAATAAATATATTATATTTGAAAGTGATTTAACATGGTTCAAACATAAAAAAGAAATTTTCAAATGTATGATAATAAATATTTTTTTTAAAGCTAGAAATAGTGAGATATTTTCAACCAAATGAATCATGCATGCAAGTGAATTTTGGAGATTATTTTGAGCACTGTTTTATCAATATATATTGCATGCTTATACCTCAAAAAATAAGGATCAATGTTATTCTTCATAATGTCTTCATCAAAACATAATGTTGAAGAAGCTTGACTTGACAGGTCAAAGCAAGAAGTATTTTGATAGAGTCGCCTCGGCTGAGGCTAAATAGGACTGGATTAATATTGTCATCTGGAGTAGTCCTACTAAAAAGTTGAAGCAGTAGAGTTTTACCCCTACTATCCACTTACTTAGAAGTGTGGGGATCATTCCTCTCCCCTTACCCCCTGTTCTCGTCGGTCGGTTTCCTCAGACTACGACAAAGATAAAGAATTGTGTGTCTTCCAAGGATTATGCATATGTCCACCAACTCTCCAAAATCAACAAGTTTAGCTTTCTAGTTGAGTCGGCCTTCTAGCTGTTGCGAGAGGCTTTGTTCATGACCTATTTTGCAGTTGGTCATGAGGAACTCTTAGTCTCCGAAGCTTCTTCTCAAGAGGTCAAGGATTCGAAGGCTCACTATACTCTCACTAATGAAAAAGTTTCCAGCTTTGAGAGGGATCGCTCAAGGCTACACATTCATTTGGATCAAGTGTCCCCTTTCTTGGAGAAAGTGGATCTGAATGAATCTCCTACAACTTTGGTCGGCCACATATTGAAACAATCTTGCTTGAAGAGGATAAGCTTAGTTCTCATTAGATGGAAATCATGTTGGAGACTTCATCTTCTAGTGCTCAGGCAGTCACGACATATCTTAAGGAGAACAAGACGAGTCAACCTAAGAAGCTGAAGGCTCTTCAAGAGGAGTGGGCCATTTTAAACAACTATTTGTTGGATCTCTCTAATTATGTTCTGAAATAAGATGCCTTCCACAACATCTTGAGCCAGATGGAGTCCCTCGTACCTTCCCTCTAGGTTTTCTATGACTCCTTCAATTTTGTATGATCATAACTTGTTGTAATTTGTTGTTTAGTGCATTAAATGTTACTTACTACAATGTTTAGTTGTTGTGTTTGCTTGTTGTACTTAGCATTCATTGTCTAAGTGTTTGATTATTTGTTGTATTTATCATTCACATGTTCAATGTGTGTTCTTTTGCTATATTTAGCATTCACTATTTCATTATGTTGTTTGTGTACCCTGTTGTAGGGCTTGGACCTGGAAAAACATGGTCATATCTTAACATTACGCTCCATGTTATACAGGATTGTTCACCGGCCAAAGGTAAGATCCTCCTCCCTGCCCTGAAGTTTGACTCAGATCGAGGTGGACGTCTTCGGACTCCATTGCAAAACACACTTGGATTGGCTAGATCTGAAAGGGGTGCGCCAACTATGCAGAATTGTGTGTAATCTTTATCTTTCCCACCTTTAGAATCCTCAAAGAGAGAAGATATGGAAAAGTGAGTAGCATAAAATATAACAGAAAAGTATTTTCATTCATATTTATGTCAATTTGTTACACTAAAAAGTTGGATCAAGAAGATAAATAGATCTTTTAACTGTAATAGCACTTCAGTTTTGCGATGTTCCAAGTCCCTGGTACCTCTTCCCTTTTCAGGGACTCCAATATGTATGTTCCTTCCTCGGTGCTGGCCCACACCCGATAGGATCCTTCCAAATTCGATGCTAGATTTCCATCCTGGGCATTTTTCCCTCCTATGCCGCCTCTTTGCAACATCAGGTCCTCTGCTTGGAACTCTATTGGTTGAACACGATGATTGTACTTGGTGGTAGTGGTTTCATTGACGACAACATTGGTGAAGATGAAATTCATATTTTTTATTCTAAAAGGTTGATCTCTTCTTGGATGGCTCTTCCGTTACCTTTCATTAGTAAATGGTTGGCTATCCTCCAACTCAGCTCTTTAATTTCCACTAGAATGACACCTTCAATGTTGTGTGTGAGCCGGAAAATGGTTTCTCCTATAGTTGATTGAGAAGTAGTACGGTAAGCCCACAGGACGTGTAGTAGTTCATCAGTTGAGTTACCTTTAACATCATTCAGTCTTCATTTTAGGCCTCTAACCATCACCTGATTAGTTGCTTCGACTTGACCATTCGTTTAGAGATGTTCAACTGACATAACATGTTGTTTGATCATTAACTCCTCCAACAAACGTTTCAAGCTTTTATCTATGAATTAAGTTCCATTACCCATTACAATGACTTGGAGAACCCCAAGCCTAGCAAGTGTGTTTCTCTTGAAAAACATTAGTGTATTTGTTGTTATGGTCTTCGCCAGTGCTTCAGCCTTGATCCACTTAGTAGAATAGTCCACATCTACGATTAAGTATCTGAGTTGTTTTCACATTAGGGCAAATGGGATAAGGATGTCCAGTCCCCACTACAAGAACGACTATGGTGACGTCAGAACTTACACCTCTGTGGATGAAGATTAAAAAACATCCCTGTGTTGTTGGTATTGGTCTCACTTTTTCACGTATTCCTAGGAGTCCTGGACCATGGTCGGCTAGAAGTAACATTCTCTCATGATTTTCTTGGCTAATATTGTATCCCCCAAAGCTACTCAACGATGCCTTCGTGTACTTCTAGAAGGGAGTAGTTGACTTCCTCTTTCCCTAAGCATTTCAGCAAGGGCATAGATAGGCCTCTTTTATACAAAGTTCCTCCGACCAGCGTATATTCAGTTGCCCTTATTTTTAATAAGTTCGCTTTGAATGGATCTGATGTAAGAATCATTACTACAAAATGCACAAACAACAATGCCAAAGTCACCACGGTTTGCCCCAAAATCGTAGTGACATTGCTAAACTAATGTGCTAACATTTTATTTTCATTTTTTAATTGAAAATTTAAGTTTATAGTTACAGTTAATTCCCTAACCGTGGTGACACGGTCCAACTTTCCTAGGTTCGATCCTCATGTCCCTTGAATAGTTTATCCCTTTTACTTTAATGCACGCCTTTTCGATTACATTTATATATAATAAAAAATAATAGGTATATCACTACGGCTCTTTTGAACAACCGTTGTTACACACTGGAGATTCTTTGTATATATTAAACACTAAGTACCCATTCTTCCACTAATAAAAGGAACAAACCCTAACACCAGCACCGTCGGGAAGAAGAAAATAACCATAACACTCATTTTTGTTATCCATAATCGTCTCAATGTCTCATTCCAAGGGTGTAAAATCTCGATCTGGAAATTTTTGTACTTGTGACTGTCATATGGTTTCGTTCCTATGCAAGAGGGGTCAAAATAAAGGAAGGATTTTTTGGAGATGTCCTAATTGGTGGACTGGTGAAACATGTAATTTGTTCATATGGGATGATGAACAAAAATTGGAAGATGAGAGTACTATGATGCCAAATTTGGATTCTGTTGGGTATTTGAAGGTTATGTATATAGATTCAAAAAAGAAGAACAAGAATTTGAAGAACAAACTGAAGTCATTGAGGTTTTCTGGAAATTTGAAGATGTTATGTTTTCTTATCTCCTTTTTATTTAATATTTACTTTGTTATAAAATGTAATAGTTGAATTAGGGTTTGAAATTTGAAAATGTTATGTTATCTTATATCCTTTATGTTTAATTTTTTTGTACTTTATTATGAAATGTAAGATTCGAAGATGCAGTGGACTAGATAGGAGTATGCAACTAACTAACCATTTCTTAAGAGTATGTTCATCGCAATAATTTTAAGTTACAATAATGTGTTTTTTATATTTTGAAGTTTAAGCTGATAGGTTAAGTTGATAGTTTAAGTTAAATGTTTAAGTTGATAACCTTAAGAGAGTTAAGTAGAAATATTAAAACTTCATTACATAAACTTTCATTACATAATCAAAAACCATAATCAAATCTAAATCCTCTCGCTGAGATAAAGTTAGACCAATCATAGTCAGCCTCATCATCATCATAATAGAAAAGAAAATCATCATTTGCCTTCTCAACCTTCTTCTTCTTCTTCTCCTCACACTGAGAGCTCTCATTAGTCTAAACACAACACCCTCTACATCAACATCTTGAATCTGAGGATGGTTTTGCACCACAACACCGGCCTCTACAGCAACATCTTGATTCTGAGGCTGGTTTGGCACCACAGCACCCTCTACAACAACATTTGAATTCTCAACATTGTTGGTGGCTTGAGCAGGATAACACATGTTGATTCCTTTGGATGGAGTTGTTTTTGTGTCTTGGTCCTTCTGATTCTTCATCTTCTTATCTTGGAAGTTTAAAAACCAAAGCTACTTATCATTGTTTCTTTAATTCTATACGCTTTCTTTTCTCTTGGAAGTTGGAAAGATTTCATTTCTCGAGTTGTTCAAATTTTATTATTTACTTAATGGAATTATGTACTTGTAATTAATATAAGTTTTGATATCAATTAAAAATTGGTTTAGTGCTGATTCTGATATGAAAATTTGACATTTATTCAAATGATATATCACAACGACTATTATTAATAATTGTTTTTATAAGGCGCGCGCTTTCCAGATTACTACGAAGGTCATTGGGCCGTGATTGTAAGTACCACATATACAACCACACTCTACATAACAACGCCTAGTACCACGTAGTTATATATTTTTCCCAACCGTTGTTAAATGCCTTTCCGTAGTAGTGAATTCCTAGCTCAATATAATTTTGTATCTAGGTCATGCAAGAAGGTGGGGAAATATTATCCACGGCTGCCACTATCATCCCTAAGAACTCAACGATTGGTGCTTTCCTTGTTTCTTAGACAAAAGAATGATTAATCCTCGGGATCCTTGTGTTGGAAAACCGAGATAACATGTTGGCACAAGTATTTTCTTCTCATGGAATATGAGCAATTTCGAATGCCTTCAATCTTGCCAGCTTTTCGGTAGCTAGTTTAAGGTGTTGTTGCAATAACAGCTATGAAGTTTCCACCAAAAGTTACCGAATTAGTACTAGGGGTGTAGCCAGGGTTTTCTTCAGAGTCTCAAATATGACTTCACAGTCAGTTGTCCACCCAAAATTTTCCTTCTTTCTCAATAATTTGTAAAAAGACAAAGCATGTTGGGCGGATTTTAAAATGAATATGTTCAAGGCAGTCAACATATCGTTCAACTTTTAGACCTCCTTCTTCGATGTTGGTGCGCTCATTCTTACCACTGCCTCTCACTTATCAAGGCTCTCTTTGATTCCTCGCTCGATTAAATAGAAGATTAAGAACTTGTCGGCTCTTAGCAAGAAGGTGCACTTCTCCATATTGAGCCTCACATTATATTGTTGAACCCATTTGAACACCCACTAGAGGTGTTGAGTGTAAAGCTCTTCCTGACTAGATTTTACAATCAAGTCGTCCATGTACACCTCCAGCATCTCCTATATCTCCTCTTAAAATATCTTGTTCATCATCCTCTGATATGTCACATAAGCATTATTCAACCTGAAGGTTATGACGTTGTATTGGTAGTTGGTGTGCTTTAACATTAATGATATTTTTAGTGGTCCTGCCTGAACATAGGTATCAGATTGTACCTAGAGTATGCATCCATGAAGGATAGCAATTGCTACCTGGTTGAATTATCTATGAGTTTATCAATGTTCGAGAGTGAGTAATAATCTTTTGGACAAGCTATATTTAGATTTTTGTAATCTACACACAATATCCATTTTGCCAAGGCCTTCTTCGACATAACGAAGTTGGACAACCATTTTGTATACTTTGCCTCATAAATGAATATGGTGTCCAAAAGGCCTTTCACTCTGCTTACGGTAGCTTCATATTTTTCTGGGGACTGCCTCCTCCGCTGCTGGAAGACATAGCGGGCAATGACATCTATATTCAACTGATGGCATGCCATGCTGAGGTCGATGTCATGCATCTCATGTGGATAGATAGCGAAAAGGTCATCATTTTCCCGGAGACATTTAATTAGGGTGGACCTTACTTTCAGGAGAAGCCTGAATCCTATCTTTATCAATCGGGCAGGGTTATCACTGAGTTGGATAGACTCAAACTCACCATCCAGAGTGGGAATAACTTCATCCTCCCGCGCATCCAGATCAAACATATTAGTATCCCCCATTTTTTCTTTTGCTCTTAATTACAACGCGAAAATGTCCTTCTAGACGAGCTCTTTGATATGCTTTGTCTCCTCCAAGTCAATGCTAACAGTGGTCAATCCTCATTCTCTATCATGATAGACTACTTTCAAGTGGATCAGATAAGCTACAGTTTCTAGCTTTGCTAAGAAGGATCTCTCCAAGGGTGAATTGTCAATGTCAAATCAATAATTCCCCAAGGGTGAATTTTCGAATCGTTGAAGGACAATAGATATCCCATGCAATACAGACTCAGATTTGACTATTGAAGACCTAACAGTTCCAATGTGTCAACGTAGAGGATGTTGCAAGAGCTTTTATCATACACGAGGAATCCTGACAAGTTTCGATCAATAATAGTTATTTCTAGAATCATATGCAAATCAAAATTTGGAATTCCATTTATCTTTTTGTGATAAGAAAATCCTAACTTTGATTGATTTCTACTTTGCTGAATGCCGATATATGTCATTAGTAGAAGGCCATCTGAAGACAGATAGGTGTTCGATGTTGTGACACTGTTGAATTCGTTGATCAATGACAACTGGTGGAGGATTCAAATGAAGGATGGACCGGATCCCTTGGATATGATTAACAGAGTTACCGTTCTACGTCCTCTACTTCCGGTAGAGATCTGATTTTAGATTGTGAATGATCTAGTCGTGGAATTTTGTGGAAATTAGAAGTTTATTCTCATAGACAGCGCTGTCTTGAAACCAGAATTTGATGTAATCAATTAGTGCAGAATCTTGAATTGGTGGTACTAATCTCTGAAACAGTGGCACGAGGGTGAACCTTCAAGGTTAGCACTCCAACATCCAAGTCAGTCCAAGAATCAAAATGAATGTGATAAAATGATTATCATAAAAAAGTATCTTGTATTTCATGTGAGATGACTTTATGTCTTGGGTCATGTGGAATGAATTTGAGTTGGTTTGAGCCTTAAGTATTTTTGACCTTTGATTGTTCCAGAACATAAATTAATTGATATAATTTCATTTTATTAATCATATTTTGTTTCTTATTGAAACCAATTTATATAATTTCATTTTAAAAATCAAATTCTAAATACAAATAATTTTTTTAATCCTTATAATTTTATTTTATTTTTTAATTATGAATTTTAGATATTATTTATGTCATAATTAAATATTTAAAAGTTTGGCATATGATCAATTAATTTATTATCAAATTTTTAAGATGAAATATAATATGTTACTATTTATGACTTAATCTATTATTTTTATTTTTATTATCGAAAAATATATTGTTAAGATTTATTTTTTAATAATATATTAAAAAGTTAGCAAGATTAATATTATTTTTAATTAAGTTATTCTAATTAAATAGAAAATAAATTAATAAATCAAATTATTAGGTTTATAGGATTTTTGAAGAACCGGACTTGGGTTGGTCTAACATAAGTTACTATCATAATTTTAATAATATTTTTAAAATATAATTTTTTTAATATTTATATCTCTTTATCAATATGAATTGACATGTGATTATAGTTGATCTATTTATAAAAATCAAATTTCTATAGATCAAATTTCTTTTGAAATATATCTAGATCATTTTTTTGGGGACATTCAATGAAAGATGTCTTTTACCTATTACAATTGGTTAATTTTGATAGAGTTTTGAATAGTTAGAGGTATGATTTTAAATTTTGATCTTTTATCAGTCTTACTAGTAAGGATATTTCCCCTAAAGTCAAATATGTTTTTGCGAGTATCATTTTTAATAAAAATATTTAGGGCATGAGAATAAAATTTAACACAACCTTAAAATAGAAAATTGTTTTGGGGTGTTTTCAAGGAACACATATTTAACATTTTCTGTTAACTATTTATATTAATGAGTCAAACAAATATATGTCATTCTTAAAATATTATACTATCTTTAAAATAGAGCCTCTAAATATTTATTATGGATCTGATTTTAAAAATTAAAATATAACCTCCAAATAAGTTAAAACGGTCTTGAAAATTGTTCTGGATTTGACTTGTCCTTGGTCCAATTTCTAGTGAGGCCCAATTCAAGTGTGTCAACTTGCACCACTGATCGGTTCTGTTCTCGAATACGGTGGGTAACTATCACCTTTTCTCTGCGAGAGGACAACCTCACCACACGGGGACAACACCTCGAGTAGACTAAGGACGATCACCTCCGACCATGAAGGCTTCGAGGACATCCCGACTAGCTCGTCGACCAAGACCGGTCCCCTCACTCGACCTCGCGTATGGCGGGGATCACCTACGACGGGTAGATGCTCCTCCTGAGCATCCTCCTTATAGGGATGACTACCAACGTCTCCGGATATCACAGAGTCTTCGTGGCTCTGGAAAGATCGCATTCATATCCTCCTAACCTTGCGGAGGACGTCATCCAGGTAGAAGACCACGTGTGAGTCCCCACTACACACGTAGGACCTGACAGTCTCTATGTTGGGCCTGCTTGACCAGCCCAATGTAGAGACCTTGGCACATCGCTGGGGGCTAAAAATACCCTCTCTTTCGAGAGGGTCAGGTATTCAAAACTTACTCTCACGCTTGCTAGCTCATTCTGCAACTTACTTTAGCATCAGAGTGTCTTGCAGGTACCCCCCCCCCCCCACCTCACTCAAACTCTGCTCGGTGAAGCTGTGATGGTCCATTCTGATCAGGTACGATAAGTGGCACCGTCTGTAGGAAAATTGCTTCCCCGTCTTCCGTTCACTCAAGACTAAAGCTAAATCACTCTTCCGATTGTCATGGCTGATCAAACAGCAGAAAACAACATGAACGTCTACATCACCGACGTCAACAACAATGTCGCCGACAATAATGCCGACATTGACAATGCTGGTATTGCTGGCCGCAACACGGCCCCCACCGTTAATATTCCTGGTCCTTCAGAATATAGAGACGAAGCAACTGCCTCATCATCATCACTATCTCGACGACTTGAAGACGATTGGCCACCTCCTCAAAACTACCAACCCAACCAGTTCCAGGAGGTCCCCGTTCCCGTCGGAGCAGACACCACGACCAGGGCACTGTTCGCGGCGATAAACCAAACAAATTATCTGATCTTCTCTCAAGGAGAGATATTGAGGGCACTCGAAGATGCTCGAAGATCCCCCAGAAGACATAGGAGGCCCCAGTCTCCCCCTCCTCGCCAAGTAGAGGAACATCCCCAATCTCCCTCGCGGAGACGTAGGTGGGATGCCTCTCGAAGTCCCTCTCCCCGACCAATCGGGCGACGCCCTGAATTAGAGAGGGACCAGCCCGTTGACACGGGGAGACATGATCACATCCCCTCGCATCAAGAGCAAAGACCCCCTGGAGACAAAAGTAGGGGAAATAACGAGCGGGCGTACCACCTGAGGAACGCTCCGCGCGACCAAGGCCGCCATAACCACCACTACAATAGATCCCCTTCTTGCTCGCCAGATAGGAGTGATGAAGACGACCCCTGCGGTCCCTTGTCACTAGCCATCATTGAGGCACCCATCCCCTCGGGTATGGAGAAGCCTCCCCGTCTGAAGGAGTACGAAGGCATTGCCGACACGGTCGACCATTTAGACGTGTTCGAGGCAATGCTGCATTATCACAATATCGGGGGACCAATAAAATGTCAGTTGTTCCCCACAACTTTGAGGAAAGCTGCGATGGACTGGTATAAGAGTCTCGCCCTGGGGTCAATCACCTCCTGGAAAAATTTAAAGAACCAATTCATCAGTTCGTTTACTGCTTCACGTAGGCACCCAAAGATTAAAGCAGCCCTCGAGACTATCGTCTAGAGACACGACGAGACCCTGAGGGAATTTATTGATTCGTTCAACCGGGAGGCCATCCAGGTCCCCTGCATCGATCACATGAAGAGATACCTGCTCGAGAGGGGACTCCTCCTGGGCACAGAATTCAGAAAGGTTGTTGGCATCGAACCACCCCGGACATTCGATGCCCTCCTCGAGAAAGCCAGAGCATACATGGACTACGAGGAGAGGGAAGCGACCAATAGAGCCCGAGACCCCAGGAATTGTGGATCAACCAACAATCCGCGACAACAAGACTATGACCCTCCTCGATGAACTAGCGAGAAGAGGAGGGATGACAAACCCCGAGACCCTCGTGAGCAAAGAGGACCCTCGGGGCAGTTTACTGAGTACACTCCACTTATGACTTCTCGCGAGCGCATTTTGGCGGAGTGTGTGAACACAGATTTCAAGGACGGCGGCGTCAAGCGTCCTCGCCCCATTCCTGCTAAGCCCGGGGCAGATTGAAGCAAATACTGCCAATATCATCGAAGCCATGGACACTTGACTGAAGATTGTGTCCATCTCAAGGATGCTATTGAGACCCTCATAAAAGGGGGAAGACTCGGGAAATATTAGCGCGGCGACGCCCCCCGTCGAGATGCCCGCAAAACAAGGGAGATAGAGGAGGATGCTCGGCCATCTAACGAGTCAGCCCCCATCCAGATTGCATTCTCCTTTATGAGACCGGAGTACTTCTACGTTCCCGAACATATGGAAGAGCCTTTATCCACGCACAACAGGTGAGAAAGCTTCCCCTCCGCCATGGTCATAAATGGTGGAGGGTTTAATGACATAACTATAAATTCAGCGAAGAGGAAATTGGACGAGCTAGTCGATGCGGCCCCCCTGCAAATGGTGAATTTCGAGAGGGTTAAGGGAATATTGGAGACAATCACCTTTTACCTCGAGGAGTTTCTCAGAGGGGCCCCAAATTCAGCCATCCCTCTTTTGATCAGGGCGAGAATGGCTAACTTTGATGTTCATCGCGTCTTGGTCAATGAGGGAAGTTCCGTCGACGTGATGTACAACCAGCTTTTCAGAACCCTGCAGCTCAACAACTCTCACCTTTCACCATACGTGGGGTCCAACCTGCAGGGTTTTAACGGCTCGACCTCCAAGACATAGGGGTACGTGGAGCTCATGGTCACCTTCGACGAAGATACCACCACCAGGAAAGTCAAGGTGCACTTCCTGGTCATCGACTGCCCGTCTCTCTACAACTGCATCCTTGGGAGACCAACACTGGCAGAGCTGACTACGGTACCCTCCACCGTCCATCTGAAGATGATGTTCTACACAAAAAGGGAACGTGTAGCCACCATCCACGGTGACCTAGAAGCTGCCCGAAGATGCTTTAATGCGGCGGCCAAGGGACAAAGCACGATCGACACTGGGGCACGGCCCGCCAAAAGAGCTACAACATCGTGACCAGAGCCACAACAGTTAGAGCCACAACCCATCAAGGCAGAAGTACAAAGTCCTCCTCCAAAGGTCAACTCAATCTCGTTGAACATCCGCTTCGACCAAGACGAAGCGCCCAACGGCGAGCAGGGGCTCCTCCGACCAATTCCGCATGGGGACTTCGAGCCCGTCCCTCTCGGTGAAGACCCAAACAAAGGGGTGAAGATCGGCACGGGACTCCCCGACCTGGCGAGGAAGCAGATCAAGGCTTGCTTGAGGGAGAATGTTGATATCTTCGCGTGAAGCGTTATGGAGATGCCCGGTCTCGACCCCGAGGTCGCCTGTCATCAACTCGCCATTGATCCAACCACTAGGACAGTAGTACAACATAGGCGTAGGCAGTCCCCCGAGAAAACGGAGGCTGCTGAAAAAGTTGTAAAAGACCTCATAGAGGCAAATTTTATTTCTGAAGCCCGGTATTCAACCTGGCTGTCAAATGTTGTACTCGTTAAAAAGAATAATGGAAAATGGCGTATGTGTGTTGACTATACCGATCTTAACCGGGCATACCCCAAAGATGCATTCCCTTTGCCTAATATTGACATGCTGGTCGACAACTCGGCCGACTATAAAATTTTATCTTTCATGGATGCATATTCGGGCTATAACCAAATCTCAATGGCAATGAGCGACAAACATTGCACTTCCTTCATGACCAGCTTGGGAAATTGTTACTACAATGTAATGTCCTCCGGTCTGAAAAACACAGGAGCAACATACCAGCGGATGATGAACGAAGTCTTCCGTAACGAGATCAGATATATGCTTGAGGTATACATGGACGACATGATCGTCAAATATCTAGTAGACACCGACCATGCTGCTCATCTCAGAAAAGTATTTGCCCAAGCAAGGCAATGTAGAATGAGGTTCAACCCCGAGAAATGCACCTTCAGGGTTAAGGCAGGCAAGTTCCTCGATTTTTACCTAACAGAACGAGGAATCGAAGCCAACCCCGACAAGTGTCGGGAGTTCTCCGACCTCCCTACACCTAATTCAAAAAAATCCATACAATTCTTGAATGGTATGCTCGCCTCGCTCTCCGGTTTTGTCGTGAAATCTGCTCAACATGCCCTTCCATTTTTCAAACTCCTGCGCAAGGAGGCAGCTTTCGAATGGATCGAGGAATGCGAACGAGCCCTCCTCCATCTCAAGCAGAGCCTTTCATAGTTGCCCGTACTATCACGACCACTAGACAGGGAGACGTCATTCTTGTATCTGGCCGTCTCCGTCGAAGTCGTCAGTGCGACCCTCATTCGCGAGACTCCTGATGGTCAAAAACCCATGTATTTCACAAGCAAAGAGCTTTAGGGACCCAAGGTCAGATACCAAAATATCGAGAAGGTGGCTTTGTCCCTCGTCAACGCGGCGAGAAGGCTCAGACATTATTTCCTCACACACACGATCATCGTATGAACAGACCAGCCCGTGTGACAGCTATTAGGCCGACCAGACATGGCAGGTCGAATGCTAAAGTGGTCCTTGGAGCTTTCAGAATTTGACATCCAGTATGAAAGCAGGAAGGCTCTGAAGGCCCAAGCTCTGGCCGACTTTGTCGTGGAGATTACCGCTCATAACCCCCCGTAGGGAAGGAGCATAAGTGGACCATCTTTGTGGACGGAGCGTCCAACTCGACTGAGAGTGGAGCATGAATCCTTATCGAAAACGAGGAATGCGTCATGATCGAACACTCTCTCACTCTCTCCTTTCTGACCTCAAACAATCAAGCAAAATACGAGGCTCTGCTTGCAGGTCTAAGACTGGAAGAGGATTTGGGTTCTCGTGAGATACAAATTTTCACTGATTCCTAACTTGTTGCATCTCAAGTTCAAGGGGATACCAGGCTAAGAACAACAACCTCATTAAATATTTAAACTTGGTCAAATAACATATGAAAAAGTTCGACCAAGCAGAAATCACACACGTACCACGCGAACAGAACACATGAGCCGATATACTTTCAAAGCTCGCGAGCACGAAAAAGAAGGGTGGAAACAAGTCAGTCATACAGGAATCCCTATCTCTCCCGAGCATTGAAAGGTCCACGACTCTACTCGAAGTGAATGCCATTGGGGATAGCTCATGCTGGATGACCCCGGTGTTCAAATTTCTGACAAAAGGGGAACTTCCCCTAGACCAAAGGGAGGCAGCCATTACCAAACGACGGGCATGCTCGTACGTGGTTCTCGAACACAAACTTTACCATCGGGGATTCTCCATCCCACTCCTTAAATGTGTCGAAGAGTCTGCAATCCCTAAGATATTGTGGGAAATCCATAAGGGAATTAACTCCCAGCACATGGGCGGAAGATCCCTGACACGAAAGGCAATTTGAGCAGGGTACTATTGGCCGACCATGCAACAGGACGCCAAAGAGCATGTCAAGAAATGCGACAAGTACCAGAGGCACACAGACATGCACCTCGCGCCCCCATACGAGCTCACAACACTATCCTCCCCGTGGACATTCGCGTGTGGGGAATGGATATCCTCGGACCTTTCGTGCAAGGAACCTATCAAAACAAGTTCCTTATCGTAGCCTTCAAAATGGGTAGAAGCCGAAGATCTAGCTAAAATCATGTCTCACAACATCCTCCGTTTCTACAAGCGAAACATACATGCCCGGTTCGGAATACCACGAGCACTCGTCATAGACAACGGGATACAGTTCACCGATCAAAATTTCCAAAACTTCATCGCCAGGCTCGACACCAAGCATAATTTTACCTCGGTCGAACACCCCCAAACTAATGGGCAAGCCGAGGCTGCGAATAGAGTCATCCTGCGAGGACTCAAACGCAAGCTGGGCAGAGCTAAGAGGGGATGGCTCGAAGAGTTGCACAGCGTCCTATGGGCTTATCGAACAACACCCTATTCAACGACTGGCGAGACTCCATTCCGACTGACCTATTGCACCGAGGACGTCATCCTGGTAGAAATCATGGAGCCATCTAGGCAAACTGAAATGCCCCTCGATAAGGAGATGAACGACGAGGCACTCAGAGATGAGCTCGACCTGGTCAAAGAAATCCGATCAGGAGCACCTCTTTGTGAGGCCACGCTAAAACAGCAGGTATCCCTATGCCATGACAACAATGTCATAAAGTGTGAAGTTCAGGTCGGCAGCCTAGTCTTGCAAAGAAACCAGAAGGATTCCCGCAAAGGGAAGCTGGCCGCAAACTGGGAGGGGCCTTACCGCGTCCAAGGAGCTACGGGAACCTGAGCATATTACCTCGAACAATTAAGCGGAGAACCACTACCTCGGCCCTAGAATGCTGCGAAGCTAAAATAATATTATAGCTAAGTCCCTCATCGGCTGAGGACTTTTGTTGTCGAATATTCCTCTTCAACCGGCGAAGGGATAAGCTTGACCACGTAGGCGCACCGAGGTACGAGCGCGACCTCCAAACATTGACAAAAGGTGAGATTTTGCTCATCTGGTGAGCAAATTCTAATCCCAACAGAGACACCTTGATCGAGCTCTGTTGTCGAAGTACCCAACCTAGTAGAACACCCAGCTCACGACGGGCAGTTCACGCCAGGAGCCTAGGATCCCGACCGCGATCATGCGCTCATTCTGCGGATCCCTGCTCTGTGCCCTCGACACATTTCAACATGTGCAGAACAAATATTAGGGTCGAGCACACATCTTCACGGGGAAAACACAAAATTCATGGAAAATTCATAACGACCACAACAATGATCGAGCATATATTTCCACATAGGATATACAAGTATTCATGAAATAACCAAGTCAAAAACAACGAAAAATAGAAATAACAATAAGCATCAAATAAAGCGAAATAATTATCAAAGGCGACCACTTAGGTCAAAGATGCTTGAATATTACAAATATTACGGGCACGCGGGCCCAAATACAAATAAGATGGAAAAAAGTGTCAATCTCTCCCCGGTGTGCTAACTTCCACGTCATGAGAGTCAGGAGGAGGAACCACACGGCCATCAACAACCTGGGACAGAACCCCAGTTCCTTCAGTGTTTAACCCCGGGTTCAGCACGGACAGTTGATTCACAGCTGATTCAAAGTCGTCGGTTAAGGCGTCAACGCAGTCTGACTCTAGAAGTTGAATCCGAGCAATGAAGTCGGCACACGTGTGCAAATCGGCTACCCCCTCAGGTTCATCCTCCGTGGGCATCATAGCAGCCTTCAAATCTGCAACCTCCTTCACCAGACGTTGGTTATCACTCTCCATCCGTTCCTTATCGACCTGGAGGCAGTCTTTGTCCTCGATGGCTTTCTTAGCTCTCTCCTTCTCCCCCGTCAGCATGTCGGCCTGCTCGCGAAACATTTTCTCGCTTCACTCAAGAGTTGTCTTCAGCTTATGGGTTTTCGTTACAAGTCACCTTCTCCGACTCCAGTTCCTTGACCCGATCAGAGGAGTCTGACCCTTCGCCCACCAGAATAACGACCATCTCTGCCATCTTCACCACCCCGACCATGCTGGCAGCGAGGTGCTTCCTTCGACCTTCCTTGTCGAGCCGCCTGATGATGTTGGACTCGTTATCAAACACGGTCAAGGGGAAACCCTCGAAGAAGTATTTTTCCACGAAGTAGGGTGGTAGGTTAAAGGCCGGGGAACCCGCCCCTCTGTCAGTTACATTAGCATGTCCACCTTCTGGACGACTCCGCTTCCTGCTCAATAACTCGACTTGCCTCTCAGCATCATGAGAACCCGAGGATCCACAAGATCCCTCCCTGGTCGGCTCGTGGGCTGCACCCATGCGTGTAGCTTGGTGCGGTTTCACCAATCTCTTGTTGCTCTTCTTCTCCTTGGTCAGCTTCAGCAATCTCTCGCGGCGCTCTTCCATGTGACCTACAAAAACAAAGAAAATACGTCTGGCTCAGCTTCGTCGAAAAAACAAAAGAAGGCAAACAATATAGTAAAGCAAGTAAGAAAATCCTAAGAGATCCACGACCTTCCTGTAATATACTTGACGAGCGCCTTTGTATTGATCGGATGCGCCTCGAACATCGGCTCGCCATATTTGTCCAGGATCTCATACCCTTCCCGCGTGACCCATCTGGCGGGGAAGAAACCATCGATGAAACGATTGAGGAAACCATATGCCTCTTCTTCTTCGACACTCATACCATCGGCGGAAGTGTGGTAATGCTCGGGACCGTGATCGTAGTGGCCCGAACACCAGTGGATCGAAAACTTAGAGATCTTCCCAATCTCAGGATTACCCTCAGCGTCCAAGCACGGCTCCCCATCCTCATCCACAATGGTATCTGGGTCAAACAGAGAATCCAAAGCTGTTTGGGTAGATGGTTGCAAGATGTACCCCTTGTCCTTAAAGTCCCGGACACAATCCATATACATCTTAAACAGCCTCTTCGACTGTTTAAGGGATACCCATCTATGTTTCCCTCCTCGGGACTGTCGTTGCAAGTGAAAAACCCTGAAGAACAGGGGAATGGTCTTTTCAGTCTCCATATTCTCTGATGATTCGGGAGTGTCGGCCATTTACCTACAAAGCAGAGGAAACCGGTGAATTCGACAGCAAACCCAAATTCCCCTTTCCGGCGACGCAGATGAAAAGTATAAGAAACGCCCATACCAAGTCAACGATCATTCGCACAAAAAGGGGAAATATGGGGACCTTGACCGGCCCATGAAAATCATGCCAATCCTCTAAGATCACATGACGATCCTAACGATGAACGCCTGTTTTTCATAAATATACCGGGCATATGAAGAATATTGCGAGCAAATTATGAATCTCACGACCAAGTTCATAAATTTGTTATCCAAACACATGGAGATCACAGGGAAGACGGACCTAAGTACCGACGAAAGGATGAATATCACGGGCATAATCGCAAATTATATACCTAAACACATGAATTCCCCGGGCAGAACCCCCTAGATGCGAAATCCTACTACTAAACATCATCAAAATCTATCTACACACAGGATATCAAGGAAAAAGAACACTTACTTGAAGAATAGATGAAGAACGACGGTGGTTGAGGAAGAGTACGCGGAGGGTTGTGCAGCGGTTTCAAAGATTCTGTTAAACGGCACGGTGTTGACAGCGGAGAAAGTGGAGAGCGCGAAAATATGAAAGTAAATTATGAGCTCTGAAGCCCTATTTATAGAGCTAACATGAAATGTGAAATGTCGCGTCGGGAAGCTCACAAGCCGCCTTTCTCCTCGACACCTACATGTACAGGCAATGATGGCCCATACTCCCTAGGTCATTATTACTATTCCCAAGAGCCACGCCATGTGTCTGACAAGTGCATCGTCTTCTCCCCGTGAGTCCTCCTCGAACCTACTCCGACCGCTGATCGTGGCAAAATCTTGAACCGACGATGTTCCCCGTCTATGGCATAAAAGCTCCATGTCAAGCAGCGCACCTCGTAAAAGGACGAATTAGAACTAAGTCATAACTCCTTCATCAGGAGCAACGACTTGGGGGGCTCCTGTTCTGGAATGGGCCTGCCCTTTCCCCAACTCCCAGTGAGGCCCAATCCAAGTGTGTCAACCTGCACCACTGACCGGTTCTGTCCTCGAATACGGCGGGCAACTACCACCTTTTCCCCACGAGGGGACAACCTCACCACACGGGGACAACACCCCGAGTAGACTAAGGACGGTCACCTCGAATCATGAAGGCTTCGAGGACACTCCGACTAACTTGTCGACCAAGACTGGTCCGCTCACTCGACCTCACGTATGGCGGGGATCACTCACGACAGGCAGATGCTCCTCCCGAGCATCCTCCTCGTAGGGCTGACTACCAACATCTCTAGATATCACGGAGTCTTCGTGGCCCCGAAAAGATCGCATTCATATCCTCCTGACCTTACGGAGGACGTCATCTAGGTAGGGGACCACGTGCGGATCCCCGCTACTCACGTATGACCTTATAGTCTCTATGTTGGGCCTGTTTGACCAGTCCAATATAGAGACCTTGACTCAGCACTGGGGGCTATAAATACCCTCTCTTTCGAGAGGGTCGGAATATTTTTTTACTCGCTTGCTTACTTATTCTGCAACTTACTTTAATATCATAGTGTCTTACAGGTACCCCCACCTCACTTAAACTCTACTCGATGAAACCGTAACAATCTATTTTAATCAAGTACGATTAAAAATAATAAGAATTATAGAAGAAAAAAAAGAAGAAAAAAACAACTTCAAATAATTTTGAGAGAAAAGTCATAAACAAGTATTAAAAATACAAGCTAAAAAGTATACAACAGTTACCAAAAAGAAGTATTTATTATTAAGTTGAAAAATTAAATGTTAAATGTTAAAAGTTTTTTTTTTTAATCTTATCAAATAGACTTTTATATACAATATATTGTGAAGTTTGCAAGCTGATTACTTAAGTTAAAAAGAATGACAAAATGACTCAAAATGTGTAAACAATTTTAATTTGTTTTTTTATAAAATTAATTTGATTTATAAAAATTTATGGGTTAAATAGTTAATTGGTCTATATAAATTAGCTTATTTTTATTTTCTATCCTTATCTTTTTTTATTGAATAAAATTTTTAAATGTTGAATTTTTAGTTTTTAAAATTAAAATTTATAAGAAAATCTGTAAATTTTTTGTAAATTTTTATGTGAATTTAAACTTTAAATTTTAAGATTTAAAAATTATTTCTAAACAAAATGATACAGAATGAAAAACAAAAACACATTATAAGTAAAATAATGTATTTTTTATTTAAAAATTGTAAGAAAAAAATCAACTTTATTTTTTAAATATTTAAAAAAACATATTAAGAAAAAAATTTGATATAAATTGCATTTAATTTACTCTCTTTTATTTTTTTTCTATAAAAAAATCAATTAAAATTGTTTTTATATATTTTTATTAAAATATTACACAAAATTTTAATTCTTTTTAATTAGTATAAAATATTAGTTTTTTATGCTTATAGATCATTACGGGTGAAATATATAAAAGTGTTTTCTAAATTTTAAATATTCACTCCATGAATTGTTTGTTAAACAAGTGTTGTTTTTAATTTCAATTCTATTTTTTTATTTTCAAATTATAAAATTTAATTAATATTTTTAATTTATTATTTTTTTACTTTATATTTATGATAATTTCAATTCACCAAAAATAAATAAGGCTAGTTTGAAAAATATACTATTATTTTTCTTTCATTTATTATAATCACTTATAATACTTATTTTTGAGATAGAGGGAATAATATAATTAAAAATAATGTATAATTGAAATAGTAGAAATACTTTGTTGCTTGACTTTTCAGTCATTTTTAAATAAAAATATTTGTCAATTTGTAGGTGTATTTCATTCAATAAAAAATAACTGTGGTAGATGAAACAGTGATGTCTTTTTTTTTTATAGGGGAAGTGATGCCTTTTCAAGTTTCATGGATTCATAGAAACTTGTAGAAGAGCTGAATATGCAAGACAACTTTCTCTTAAGAAGTAGTGCTAACTCAAATATTTTATTTTTAATTTTAAAATCTATTTTTTATTATATGAAATTTTGAAAGTAGATTCAACATAAAACAGTGAAATCGATCTACATGCAATTCATTCCATATAAAAAGTAATTGATATGAACATTCAAAAAAATAAAAATAAAAAATAAGAAATTATGACAAATTAAGAAAACCTTTGTGTTTAATCTTCTTTTAGCAAACATGAAATAGTAGTGAGATATTGGCACGGCTCAATCAAACCCAAAACCAACACATAGTGGTTTATCATTTAGTCTGAGTGAACCAGACCAATATCACAATAACTAGTTCAAATACTCCATAACCAATATTCCTTTCTTTGCATCATGAACTATATATGAAGAGAATAGTGAAGAAGCAAAGCAAGAACAAGGGAAAGGAAAGTGTAAGTGTGAGTATGAATGAGAATATCTTGGTATTTAAAATTTTCACAAGAGGGACTCTGATTCGGTTTCTGTACATAGCATTTAAAACCTCGACTACCAAAGCATAAAGTTGGGACATAGCATTTAAAACCCTAATTCTCCCTCCATTCCTACCTTTTGTTTTTGTTTTTCATTTTCATTTACTACCCTATATAAATTAATCTTTTCTTTTCTAGAACTCAACACTCTTACTTAATCAAATGTGTGTTTGGCATTTGACTTTTAATGTTTTAAAATTAAATCGATCATATAATCGAAGAAGGTATTGAATTACTGATTTATTGATTAAACTATTAAATTATTAGTCGAATTTCATGACTAAATTAGATAACTCAGTTGAATAAAGTGATTTCTATAACAAAAATATATATTTATTAAATCGATCGAACTGGATAACTCGATGTCTAAAAAATATCACGACACCTACAAAATTTTAAAATATCAAAATATCATAATTTTATATTTTTATTTTTAAAATTTAAATTCTAAATATAATCACCACTCACAATAAAATAATATCATATATAAAGTTAAATAAATTTTGAATTAGATATAATTGCAAATAATAGAAAGTTATTTTAATAAATTCTTGATAAAGTTTAATTATGTTTTTTTAAGTTATTAAAAACGGCGTTGTTTTGTATGAGAAAAAAACATACATTTAATCTGTCAATTTTCTAAAATCTTCGCACTACAAGAAATATACTCCTGAGCGAAGTGATTTAGTGACGTAATTATCATGTCACTAAAATTTAGTAGTTGCGACGTGATAATCATGTCACTACAATATTTTATAAATTAAATAATAAAAATAATGCATAGTCTGCGTGAGTCTGTTTTTTTTTTATATATAAAAGTTGCGACGTGGGAAACACGTCACAACATAAAAAGTTGAATAAAAAAATGTTAAGGCTGCAGGCGTTTTGAAGAGGAAAGTTTAAATATTTCAAAAAAATATGTTGTGACGTGTTAAACACGTCGCAACTAATTTAGAGGGAACTTTGACAAGATGTCATTCTGAACCATTATGAAATATGCAGATTAAGATTAAAAAAATAACCGTTGGAGGAGTTGCGACGTGAATATCACGTGACAAGGTTGCGACGTGATATTCACGTCGCTGATTGGTTTATTTTAAAATTATAACGTTGGGGTTGCGACGTGAATATCATGTCGCTGATTGGCTATTATACTTGCACGCTCTCTTTCCAAAAATTATTGTGTTTCTTCCTTCCTCCACTTTCTTCTTCTTTCTCTCTTCTGTTCTTATTTCCCTCTTCTCTATTCTTCCATTGTTCCATTATCAAATCTCAATTCCATCATCATTTTTAAATTTATTTTATAATAAAGGTATAATATTTATTCAATTTATTTTTAATAATTTCGTTTTAGGTTAATTATGTTTTATGATTGATTGAATTTTTTTTTGTCAAGAAATTGAAGAGATTAAAAGAAAGATTCAAGGGTTGTACAAGAAGTTGAAGGATTCAAAAATTGGTATTTATGTTATTTATTTATATTTTGCATATATATATATATATATATATATATATATATATATATATATATATATATATATATATATATATATATATATATATATATATATATATATATATATATATATATATATATATATATATATATATATATATATATATATATATATATTGACAATATATTAAATATAATAAAGTATATAGAAAAATAAGTTAATAAATATACATGTTTTAAAATAAAATATAAAAAAATATGTAATGTAGTAAATATTTTTAACAATATATTTTAAAAATAAAAACAGTTTTATATATTTAATAATGGTTTTATAATATAATAAAAAATATATTAAAACAATTTTATAAATATATTTTAAGAAAATATTTTAAAAATAGAAACAGTTTTATATTTAAAAACAATAACAAAAAATATATATTTTAAAAATAAAAACAGTTTTTAAAAACAATAACAAAAAATATTTGTTTTTTATTATAAACAGTTTTTTAAAATATATATATATATATATATATATATATATATATATATATATATATATATATATATATATATATATATATATATATATATATATATATATATATATATATTTATTTATTTATTTATTTATTTATTTATTTTAATAAAAAAATTATATTTTAATAAAAAACATTAACATGAATATAATAGTTAGGTATAAAAAATATTATTAATTTTTAAAAATATAATTATAAATAAAATATAATAAAAAACGAAATATATTATATATATTATTTTAAAATTGAGTAATTTATTTTTTAAACAAATTATATATTAAAAGTAGAATATCTTATATATGTGTATTTAAAATAAAATAGAATAGAATATAATTATATTTTATATTTCTTAAAAGAATAACATCTTTGTTGAAAAAAATTATGGTTAATATATATTTAATATGTTTATTAAACGAAACGTATGGTATATATATATATATTCAAAATAGTTATAAAATTTAGTTATAGTTAATATAGTTAAATGTTTATTTATAGTTAATAATAAAACAATGATTGTATAAATGTGCAGTATGGAATATTATCGGTATGGTCGTAGCTGGATGTACGATAAATTGTATTCAGGAAGACGTGCACTTAAACCCCATTTTATAGAAGGAGTTAATGAGTTTATCACGTGGGCGTTTGCTCAGGAATATTGTCGAAGCGAATGAGGAGTTAGGTGTCCCTGTCTTAAATGTGAATGTAGACCAATAATTAGTGACCCGGAAGAAGTAGCACGTCATTTGCATCGAAGGGGTTTCATCAAAAATTATTGGGTTTGAACATATAATGGTGAAGAACTGCCGAGTAACGTACCAGATACTAGCAACACGCATGCTTCAAGTAGTCGACCGCCTATGGAATATGAGAAAAACATTAATCTGATTGGTGAGATGGTTGAGGATGCTTTTGGTGTGAACGTGATATATGATCAAACTGAAGATTTTGACGGGGAAGAGTTGTCGAATGAGGAAGCGCAGAGACTTCATCAATTGTTGAATAAGATGAATACACCATTGTTCGAGGGGTCATCAGACTCAAAGTTATCAATGTGTGTGGGATTATTGGCCGCCAAGTCAAATTGAAATGTTCTTGATCAGTGTTTGGAACATTTTGCAAAAATGATGTTGGATTCCACCGCAACAAAAGACAACTTGCCTACAAGTTTTTATGATGCAAAGAAGTGGGTGTCGAAGTTAGGTTTAAAAGTAAGAAAGATTGATTGTTGCATTAGTGGTTGCATGTTGTTTTATGACAACGAGTTTGGTACTCAAGATGGATTGTTGGAGGAATACAAGTTTTGTAAGAGTCCAAGATATCAAGTTCGCAATAGAGCCATTAACAGCAAGCAAAAGCATATGGCAGTAAAGTCCATGTTTTATCTTCCAATAATACCAAGGTTAAAAAGAATGTCTGCTTCAATGCACAGTGCAAGTCAAATGACATGGCATCATATAAACCAAACAAGTTCAGGCACTATGCGACATCCATCTGATGGCGAGGCATGTAATCACTTTGATCGGACACATCCTGATTTTGCTGCAGAACCTAGAAATGTCAGGCTTAGATTATGCTCTGATGGTTTTTCCCCATATGTGCAAGCGTCGGGAAGTGCATATTCTTGTTGGCCAGTTATTGTAACTCCTTACAACCTCCCTCCTGAGATGTGCATGACAAAAACAATCATGTTTTTGACGTGCGTCATTCCAGGTCCGTCCAGTCCAAAAGTTGGAATTGATGTGTACTTACAACCTTTAATTGATGATTTGAAGAGGTTGTGTATTGGAGAATGGACTTGTGATATATCCTGTAAACAAAACTTTACTTTGCGAGCTGCCTTGATGTGGACCATTAATGACTTTCCAGCATATGGCATGTTGTCTGGTTGGGGTACTAATGGAAAAATGGGTTGCCCGCATTGCATGGCATACACCAAAGCGTTTACGTTGGATAAAGGGGGAAAAAGCTTGTGGTTTGACTGTCACCGCAGATTCCTACCAATAAATCATCCCTATAGAAGAAACAAGACAAATTTTAAAAAAGACGAACGAGTATCAGATCTGCCTCCGCCTCGATTGTCACCAGGTGATATATGGAACCAAGTTTGTGAACTACCAAAATTTACAGATACTAGAAAAGCATGTAGAATTGAAGGATATGGAGTCAGACACAATTGGACAAAAAGAAGTATATTTTGGGACCTCCCGTATTGGAAAGATAATTTGTTGCGCCATAATATTGATGTTATGCATATTGAGAAGAATTTTTTTGATAATGTATTTAACATAGTGATGGATGTTAAAGACAAAACAAAAGATAAAAAGAAGGCTAGACAAGACATGAAATTTTGGTGTAACCGGAAAGAGTTGGAGTTGAAGCCTCAACCGAATGGAAAATTATTAAAACCCAAAGCTTGTTTTAGTCTGGCTTCCCAAGAAGCTAAAGCGGTTTGTCGATGGTTAAAAGATTTGAGAATGTCAGATGGATATTCTTCAAATTTAGCAAGGTATGCCGATGCTAACACTGGGAAGTTGCATGGTATGAAAAGTCATGATTGCCACATTTTTATGGAACAATTGCTACCAATTGCATTTGGTTCACTACCCAAACATGTGCTTAATCCACTAACTGAAATTAGTCAAGTATTTAGAGATATTTGTGCGTCCACTTTAAGAGTGGATGACATCATTAAGTTGGACTGAAACATTCCACTCATTCTCTGTAAGTTGGAACAAGTATTTCTGCCTGATTTTTTTGACTCCATGGAACATCTACCTGTACATCTTGCATATGAAGCTTATCTTGGTGGACCTGTTCAATATAGGTGGACGTATCCGTTTGAAAGGTTCATGGGTGATTCAAAGCGGTCAGTGAAAAATAAAGCTAGAGTTGAAGGATCTATATGTGCACATTATTGCATCGGGAAACATCACATTTTTGTAGTCATTACTTCAATCACTTGATGTTAAATCCTAGAATCATACGGAATCCTGTAAATGTCAACGAGAGAAGTCAATTCACCTTATCAGTCTTCGGGCGTCCATGTCGTCCCTCTAGAAAGAAGGGTGTGCATTGGTTGACCAAAAAAGAAATGCAATTCGCACATGTCCATGTCTTGATCAATTGCGTTGAAGTTAAACCATATCTTGAGTAAGTATACCCCAACTATTTAATTTTATTTGCAGTTTTAATATAAAACTTATTATCTTGAAACTTATAGTGTATTTCTTTTTTAGGGAATTTAACATCGCCTATTTTCATAGTGTCGGTGTACAATCAACATCTGTTGTCATTCATGCTCAATTTCCAACATGGTTTAAGAAGAGACTGTCTAGCATTGTTGCATTGACTTCATAAATAGTCCATTTGAGAAACTCGTCTGAAGGCTCTGTTCAAAGTGTAAATGAATGGCACATATACTTCGTGAACAGATATAAATTTTATACTGAGACATGGACTGAAGGGAAAAAAACCATAAAAAGTGGTGTATTTGTAAAAGGAGTTACAGATGACGGTGAAGATGACTTCTATGGCTTTGTTAAACATATCTAGGAGTTGGTATACAATTACTTAGATTCGGAAAATAAAGTTGTCTTGTTTTATTGTGAATGGTATGATCCAACTAGAGACACAAAAATAGATAAGTCATATGGTACTGTTGAGATTCAAATGGATCTGAGATACAAAGAATATGACCCTTCATAATGTCACATATTGTTAGGCAAGTTTATTATGTTCCTTATCCTTCATTTGTACCACGTAAACGAGGATGGTGTGTTGTAATAAAAACAAAACCCCTGGGTCATATTAAAACTGGTGATCTAGTGGAAGATGTTGCTTACCAAGTTGATGAAGTTGAGCAAATTAATGATGTGATTGCAGATGAACAAATTACAAGTTTGTCTTATACAATGATTGAGGGACATCAAGTTGATGCATATATATTGTTGGTTGATAATAATGTGGACGAAGAGCTTGATGAAGAGTTTGGATTCGAGGACAATATCACATCAGATAATGAGAATGATATGGATGACGAACATGAAGATTTAGAATAATGAAATATTTATTGAATGTGTTAATAAATATTTATTGAATGTGTTAATGAATATGTATTGATGAGTATAAAGAACCATCTATTGAATATGTTAATGAATATGCATTGAAGATAATGTATTTTTCAAATTTAATATTTTTGTTGATGAATATATATATTAATTGTGTATTCTATATAAATAGGTAAAATGCCACCTCGAATTGATAAGAGTAAGAATAGTGGTAAAAAGTCCCAACACCAGAGGTTAGTAACATGTGAGGCACCTCAGTCGGCCACGTGCCCTCCCCCGCAGAGTCAGGTCGATCCTATGTTCATGGCCAGTACTCAGCCTTTTGTGCAATTACTATCCTCTCAAAATATGCCATTCTCATCTGGGACTTCTTCTTTTACTAGCCCGTATGGGGTACCATATTTTGTTAGGCCACCTGATTTTCTTTTCCCGCAGACCTAGATGCCCTCATCCTTCCAGCATATTGGAGGATCCAGTTTTCCACATCCCACACAGATGCCCTCATCCTTCCAACATATTGGAGGATCTAGCACCCCACACCCCATACAAATGCCCGTATCTTTCCAGCAGGCTGGAGGATCTAGCACCCCACATCCCACACAAATGCCATTATCCTTCCAGCAGACTGGAGGATCCAACACCCCATATTCCATACAGACCGAAGGATCCCGCATCCCACATCTCACACAGACTAGAGGATCTCGCACGCCACATCCCACACATGTACATGCACGTGAGGGTGATCATGCGCAACCGGATGATGATGATGATGATCATGTGGATGGGGATGATGATGTGTTGGATGGAAATGATCTTCGAGGGAATGATGATCCGAGTGAGATTCATGTTATTGACAGGACATTTTGGATTTGACCCGAAGGAAACTCGTAAGTTTCTTATTTATAAATTTTTATTTAAGATGATGCATTTTCATTTTTAATATAAATTTATATTTAATATAATTAATTCAAATTATTGTTCTTTAGTTTCTCGCTGAGTCGAACTGCTGCCAAGGTTATAAATTATATAATTAAGCAGATGTATAAACAATTTTAGAAGACCTTCAAAGATGTCAAAAATAAAGAAGCTTGGTTTAACAAATTTAAGGTATAATTAATTTATTTTTTAGTTATTGTTATTTAAATGACTATTTCATTATAATTATCTAACTATTTATTTTAATGTCATACAACATTACAGGAAAAATGTGTGTGGAACCCATTGAACGATAAGATGATAAAAAAAATTATCATGGTAGAACCTCAAGACGTCTTTCTGACATAATGCGTCGTGTTAGAGAGCGTTGAGAACTTCAGGGTATCCGTCCCAATTGGATAGGGAAAGAGGTTTTTGAGGAACTTCTTAAATATTGGGAGTCACCCGAATTTCAGGCTAAATCTGAAAATTTTAAGAAGATGAGGGCATCTGAAAAAGGGGGCTGCGTTAATGCAGTTGGAATTATAAGTACCACAGAGCATGTTCGACGCATGGTAAAATATTACCACTTTTTAAAGTTATATTTTGATTCATATTTATTAATTAATGTTAATTTTTTAATATTATTTAGACCAAGAATTTGGGGAGACCTCCATTGATGATTGAGTTGGTTAAAAAGACTCAGACAAAGAAAACCAGAGATTTTGTTGACGAACGCACTCTAAAAGCTTTCGTAAGTTATTTAATTTACGTTGTTGTTTATATTTTTTTTATTTAATGACAATTTTGTGTCGTGATTTTCACGTGGCAACTGAGAAACAGTGACGGAAAAATCACGTGGCAATTGAGAAGTCGTGGCGTGAAAATCATGTGGCAACTTTTTAAATATAATTTAATTTGATTTAATTTATTAAATATTTAAATTAATTTTTTTTATTTTTTATTGAATGTATAGGAGGATTATCAGACATTGCTCGTAAATTTTCTGAGTCATAATCCTCAATATACTCCGGGAGAGGGAGAACCGTTTCATGGAGATGTGGACTTTGATATTTGAGATCAAGTCATTGGCGGAAAAGGCCCTAACAGTTGTTTTTTTGTGGTGGAAATTTGGCGGACACCTTGAGAAGTGGGGATAGAACTCTATTTCAAAGAGTTAGAGATGGGGAATGGGGGTCGCGTCAATCAAATTTGACACCAGAGCAACTTGAAACCGTAAGACAATTGGCGTTAAATGAGGCAAGACGCGAGTCAGCGCAATGTGATGCGGCAATGAAAGCCCAAATGGAGGCCCAAATGGAGACAATGAGGCAAGAGCAACAACAACAAATGAAGGTCATGGCGAAGAGGCAAGCTGATATGGAGCAACAAATGAGACAATTTATGCAAGAGTTTGATGAAAATCCAAACTTTCGCGGTCAAGAGCCGGAGGATGACGGAAGCGAAGATAATTTTGATATTGATAATTATGACCCGTAAACTTTAATTTTATTTTATTTTACTTTCGAATTTGAATTTGTATATCATACTAATTAATTCTTAAATTTATAATTTTAATTTAATAATTTTATTATATTAAATTTAATATATTGAATTTATTATATATTAAATTTATTATTTTAATTTATTATATTAAATTTATTAAATTGAATATATAAAAGAAAAAGAAATTCAGTTATTAAATTAAAAAAATAATATTAGTGACGTGATTTTCACGTCACAAATTATGACGTGAAAATCACGTCGCAACTTACTTTCTATATAAAAAAAGTGGATGGCAGATGTTATTATAACAAATACATAATTAAAACTATTTAGTGACGTGTTTTTCACGTCACTAATTTGTGACGTGAAAAACACGTCGCAAGTAAAGTCACTTTATACTTGTTGCACCTGCTCTCTTGCAGAGATGAATTTTCTATAAAACTTTATTGCAACGTGATTTTCACGTCACAATTTTGTGACATAAAAATCACGTCGCAAACTTTTTGCCACTCTCTTCTCAGTCACATGAACGAACACGTCGCAAGTATTGTGTAGTGATGTGATTCCTCATGTTGTGACGTGAAATTCACGACGCAAATGAGTATTTTTTTTGTAGTATCGATGATGATTCAATAGTATATTTAATTTAACAATTAGATTAGATCGATGACTCTTCTAATTCTTGATTTAATTGGTTTGACTAATTAATTTGATCTAATTTTTAAAACACTATATATTATACATATAAAATTATTGTTAATATCTAACATATTTGTGTTAATATATGTTCGTGTTATTATCCTATCCGATGTCTAAATATTTTTTTGTATAGTCCTACTAAAAAAAATTAAATTAACTATATTTGTTAATTAAGAATGTGAAGGGTAGAAGTGTAACTAGGGTGAAGAGTGGTCATGATGAAGGCGATACTTGTTGTGTTGGAGAAACTAGAAAGAGCATCTCAATAAATGAGGGAATCTCTCTCTGAAATATACAGGCTGCAACATTAATAGGCAAGGTAGTACCCATTAAACTCTCTTTTACAATTGTCAAAACAGTTCTGTAAAAAAATAAAACTGTCAAAACAATAAAATAAATAAGAATATATACTTCCTTCACTTTTAAATATTGAAAAAAATTAAAATGTATTTAATCTAAATTTAAACTAAATAATTTTTAATTTTTTATATATTTAAATTGAAGAGAGTAAGTGAAAATAGTATTTAATATTTATTGAAGTTGTAAAAGTATAATTGAAGTGAAACAAATTATTTTGCTAAAATATCTGAATGGAGAGAATAATACTGTTTCTCTCGAGAAAAGATAAGTAGAGGCCTGGTTGTGGGGGTTGACCTGAAAAACAATTCTATGAATTAAATACTTTTTTTTATGTTAGCTTAATATGGTAAAACAGTATCTCTGTCACACAATGAACTCTTGTTTTACATGCACCCATGCTTCAATATATACAACTTTGTGGTTTGGTTGATATGGAATGTATGTGAACCATTAATAATAGTCTGTACTTTGCTTTAGAAAAATATTACTCTCTCTCAACTTTATTATAAATGTTCATTTAAAATATGTACTTTCTCAAACTATTAATCTTCAGTTTATTTTATACAATAATAGCATCTAATTTTAGCAACAATGTCTTTAATTTGGAGCAATAGTTTGAATCTCGTTCATCTTTTGTGTGAGGTGTGAAGAATGGCATAGATTATCATTTATCTTTAATTGTTGAATAAAATTATTGTGATTCACAAATTCACAAAATGTAATTAAAAGACAAGAGTATACGGTAAATTCTTGGTTACCTGTTACTTTAAATATTTTTTTTAGTAAGATATATTGACAAGAGAATAAAGGATTCTCGATCCTGATTATAAAAAATAACAAATAGAAAGTTTGACAAAAAGAAAGATTACAAACAAAATGCGACTACAAAAAATAATACAAAGAATTGTTGCAAAACTCCTAAAAATTATATTTGAATTGAGTAATATCTCCCATGAAAGACTATCTCCAAAGTAAAGCCTTAATATTTCAAACAACATCGAGAACGTTTCAAGTATTGTTACCCTAAATATTGTGTATCAATAAAATTCTACCACATAAAGTAAAATTTTAAAATTACATATTAATCTAAAATTTTAAATAATTAAAATTAAACCAAAGAAATAATATATAATTTAATATTTGAGTAATAAGACATTGATATGTCAAATGTGAATAATAATTCTCACATTGGATGAAAAAAGAGAATGTTGAACCCTCTGTAAGTAAGAGGAAACATAAATTCAATGCCTTAAGATTTATGTTTAGTATATGATTTTAAAAGTTTACTTTATGCACAAAAAAAAAATTAGTATACATTTGAGATAAATTACCCCTAATTTTATAAGGTGTAGCCTAAACGTCATCGAATAATATTTTTAAAGGACACCAGCAAAAGAAATGGAAGAGTGTTATTTGAACAATAAATATTTGACATCGTATCTGATACTGAATATCAACCGTATATCAATGTCTTTATCTCTCTCCTATTTTTTCATTTCACACTTACACGAATTCCAATAATACACGAGCACAAATTGGCTCCCGCGTTTCATATACAGTTATTTATTAAAGGGGTAATTTAGTATTTGCTATATTTAGAATATTCTCTCTTAGGGCCTATGTGACATTCTTATCTTTACTATTTTTGTGTATAAATAGGCGTACTAGGTTTCATTAAATACAACAATCCTTCTTTCAATCATTTGTGACAGCTTTATATCATTTATCATTTTCTCTCTTCTTCCTCAATTTCATCACCTTGTACCAACAAAATTGGTATCTAGAGCACTTCGTTCTTCTAAAATTCTGGGAAACACGAGTGAGAAGTGAGCTGTGTGTTTGATTTCTGTTGAATCTTCAACAAAATTTGAACAGAATCACACTGATTATGTGGGTTTGGGAAACACTGAGTGAGAATCTGAGATCTGAGATTTGTGCAAGGTTTATGATGAGTGGAGGGAGTAGTTTGAACACTAAACTTCCAGTTTTTGATGGCAAAAGCTAGAACAAATGGATGATACAGATTTGTGTGTTGTTTGGTGCTCAGGATGTTCTGGATCTTGTTACCAATGGTTATATTTCAGTTGCAGCAGATGCTACTGAAGAACAAAGATCTGCATAAAGAGCTACGAGGAAGAGGGATCAAAAAGCTCTGTTCTATATCCATCAGTGTATGGATGAAAGTGTGTTTAAGAAGAGTGTTGATTCGACGACGTCGAAAGAGGCATGAGATATACTGGTAAGATGTTACGGTGGTGACGCGTCAATGAAGAAGGTGAAGTTTCAGTTCCTACGAAAGCAATATGAGAATCTCAACATGAAGAACAGTGAGAAAGTTTCTGAGTACATCTCCAGAATGATTCTGATCATTAATGAGATGAAAGCTTGTGGAGAAACACTTTCTGAACAGGTAATCATAGAGAAGATTCTGAGGTCACTTACTCCTCATTTTGATTACATTGTTGTTTCTATTGAACATTCTAAAAATCTGGAAACCATGAGAATAGAAGAGTTGCAAAGTAATGTAGAAGCGCAGTAGTTGCGTATGACTGAAAGAACTTCTGAGAGGGAAGTGGACCAAGCTCCGAAGGCTTCTTTTGTCAAGAAGGACCAAAAGCATAATAAACGTGGTGATAAACTCCTGAAGTCAGAAACCTCAAATTTTGATGAAAAGAAATATCAGAAGGGAAAGGAAAGGTATGACAAGAAGAAGGTTCAATGTTACTGTTGTAAACAGTTTGACCATTTTTCCAGAGATTGTAGAAACAGAGGAAGGAAATCAGAAGAAGCAAATATAGCCAGAGGAGATTCTGATGATGAACCTGTGCTATTGATGGCTTCTGATTCTGATGGAAAGTGTTCAGAAGACTGGTGGTATATGGACACTGGCTGTTCAAACCACTTGACTGGGAACAAACAATGGCTAACAGACTTTGACTCCAAAAGGAGAACAAAGATCAGATGTGTTGATGATAAGTATCTTAATGCATAAGGTATGGGAAATATTAGAGTCAAAGTGAAGAATGGAAAAAACATTCTGATCAAAGATGTTTGGTATGTTCTTGGAATTAAAAGAAATCTAATGAGTGTGGGTCAGCTCATTGAGAAAGGGTTCTCAGTTGTTATGAAGGACAACCTCTTGAAGTTATATGATTCTAATCAGAAGTTGATTATGAAGTCTGAGCAGGGAAGTAGCAGAACATTCAAGGTGAATGTAGAAATAGCTGAAGCAGAGTGTCTTAGTGCATAAGGCGCTAAAGGTGACAGTAAGCTGTGTCACAAGAGGTTGGGGCACTTGAACTATAAAAGCTTAGGACATCTAAATTCTAAGAAGCTTGTACATGGAATTTCGAAGATTGTGAAGCCTGAGAAGTCATATGAGATATGCATGAAAGGCAAACAACCCAGATTGCCATTTGCATCAGAAGTAGCCCCCATAGAGAAGCATGCTTTGAGAGTAGTACATTCTGATGTGTGTGGACCATTTCCAGTATCTTCACTTGGAGGAAATAAATATTTTGTGTCTTTTATGGATGGGTTCACAAGAATAACACGGGTAACACTCATCAAGTTCAAGCATGAAGTGTTTACTGAGTTCTAGAAGTTCAAGGTGAAGGATGAGAAGCAGAGTGGTCAGAAGCTGAAGATTCTGAGAACGAATGGTGGAGGTGAGTATAACTCTACAAAGTTCCAGAAGTTTTGTGAGGAGAATGGAATAGAACATGGGGTTACTGCTCCATATACTCCTCAGCACAATGGTCTTGCTGAAAGAAGAAACATAACTTTGCTTGACATGACCAGAAGTATGCTGAAAGAGAAGAAGCTACCTCACATGTTATGGGGAGAAGTTGTTGTCACATCAGCATATGTTCTGAATAGGTGTCCAACGAAGAAGCTGGAGGAAATTGTTCCTTTAGAAAAGTGGACTGGAGATAAGCAAAGTGTTAGCCATCTGAGGGTGTTTGGTTCTTTATGCTACAAACATGTTCCATAAGCTAGAAGACAGAAACTGGATGATAGAAGCTAAGTAATGTTACTGGTGGGGTACCACAGTACAGGTGCCTATAAGCTTTATTGTCTAGAAACCAACAAAGTTGAAATCAGCAGAGACATTATTGTGAAAGAGTCGGAAACATGGGATTAGAACAAACCTCAATCAGATTCTGGTGTAGCGTCAACACCAGAGTTAGTTTCTGAAGATTCTTCAGAAAGTTCTGAAGACGAGTCAGAGTCAGAAGATGAATCTGATTCGGAAGACTCTGAAGATGAGTCAGAATCTAAGGGAGATTCTGATAGTGGATCTGATTCTGATCCAGATTCTGATGATGATCCAGAATATGGTGGTGATTATATTTCTGGAAGGGAAAACTCTGAAGACATAAGGTCTGGAGGAAAAGCTTCCAAAAGTAACTCTGAAGGTGGTAATTCTAAAGGAAGTAGTTCTGGACAAGGTCCAGAAGCTAGCACTGTTCCGAGTTTTGGAGAAGCTTCAGAACAAGTTCAAAGGCCACAGAGAATCAGACAAATATCAAGTAGGTTTGCAGATTTTAGCATGTTGCATGATACTGAAGTAGATTCTGAAGGAGAAGTCGTTCAGTGTGCTATGTTAGTAGATTCTGAACCAGTGGATATTGAAGAAGCTCTCAAGAAGAAAGTATGATTGAATGCCATGAATGAAGAACTCGAGGCTATTGAAACAAACAAAACCTGGAAGTTGATGAAGCTTCCAGAAAAAGAAAAAAGCCATCAGTTCCACATGGGTTTTCAAGGTGAAGCTTAAGCCAAATGGATCAATTGGCAAACACAAAGCGAGACTAGTGGCTAGAGGTTTTCTTCAGAAACCTGGGCTAGATTACTTTGAGGTGTTTACGCCTGTAGCTAGACATGAAACAATCATACTGGTGATTGCTTTAGCTGCAAACATAAATTGGCCTTTGATGCATCTGGATGTGAAGTCTGCATTTATGAATGGTCCATTACAAGAAGAGGTATATGTTTCATAACCTCCTAGATTTGTGAAAAAGAATCAGGAAGGGATGGTATACAAGTTATATAAACCCTTGTATGGACTGAAACAAGTGCCCAGAGCTTGGAATCTGAAAATTGATTCGTTTTTCAAGAGGCAGAAGTTTCAGAAATGTGAGATGGAATATGGCGTGTATGTGCAGCATTCTAGTGGCAATATGATTATGATGTGTCTATATGTTGATGACATATTGCTAACAGGAAGTTGTCCAAAAGATATAATCAAGTTCAAAGAAGTTCTGATGAATGAATTTTAGATGACAAATCTGGGAAATATGGTATATTTTCTAGGAATGAAGATTATGTACTCAAAGAAGAGTATTCTACATCAGTTGAAGTATGAACTTAAACTTTTGAAGAGATTTAAACTGCAGAATTGCAAAGTTACTGTGACACCATTAGAAACCAATCATAAATTGGATTCTGATTCTAATGGTGATTATATGGATGCTACGACCTTCAAGCAGTTGATTGGTTCTCTCAGGTACTTGTGCAATACCAGACCTTGCATTTGCTATACAGTTGGAATGGTTAGCAGATTCATGAGTAAATCAAAGGGGTCTCATTACCAAGCTGCTGTCAGGATTCTGAGGTATATCAAGGGAACTCTGAAATACGGAGTGCTATTTCCTTCTGGAAGAAAGACAGAATCAGAATTAGTGAGTTATTATGATTCTGATTAGTGTGGAGACAGAGTTGACAGAAGAAGTACTTCTGGTTACTTGTTCAAGTTTCTGGGAGGTCTAATTTTTTGGAGTTCCAAGAAACAACCTGTTGTGGCTCTGTCAACGTGTGAAGCTGAATACATTGCAGGTGTTGTAGCTGCATGTCAAGCTGTTTGGCTTCTGAATCTTTTGGAGGATTTGAAGATTGAGATAGAGAAACCTCTGAAGCTGTTGATTGATAACAAGTCTGCAATCAATCTTGCCAAGAATCTATTGTTGCATGAAAGAAGCAAGCATATTGAGACGAAATATCATTTTATGAGAAGTCAAGTGCAGAAAGGAGTGTTAGAAGTTATGCACTGTAGCACTCAGAAGCAGCTGACAGATGTTCTAACAAAGGAAATAAAAACAAACCAATTTCTTCATTTGAGAAATGAAATTGATGTTGTTAATTTCTGATAGATACTAAATTAGGGGATGATATTAAAGGGGTAATTTAGTATTTGTTATATTTGAAATATTCTCTCTTAGGGCCTGTGTGGCATTCTTATCTTTACTATTTTTATGTATAAATAGGTGTACTAGGTTTCATTAAATATAACAATCCTTCTTTCAATCATTTGTGACAGCTTTATATCATTTATCATTTTCTCTCTTCTTCCTCAATTTCATCACCTTACACCAACACTTTTGGTCCTGCCTCTAATCCAATGGCTAAGAGATTTTAAAGGAATGAATTAAATCAAAGAAAATTGTGTTGAAAAAAAATGAGTGGTAGAAATTAAAACTGAACAGAGGGCAAGAGAGAAAGAGAGCAGGAGATGATCTGGATCCACTACTACATCTAAAAGTTATATTTGACATTTTCTTGACACTCAAATTTAAGTGTCAAAATATCATTTCTCAAAAGGATACAACATATATAACAAATGAATTTGTATGAAAGAACCATAAATGATCGAACCAAAATAAATTTCAAACCTAAAAGACAATGGACGTAATGTTTGCCATTTAAAATACTATAACAACGTGTATAAAATTTTGGAAACAATGCCATTACTTATTTATTAAATAAGTCATTTGATATATAAGACTATGCATGAAAGAAGAAAAAGAAAATGGCTGTCGATGGTTTGCAAAATGTAAAATGCAGTGCCATTATTGTAATAAGAGTAGAATGCACTAACTCTACTGTTGTCAATTATGTTGCTTTTCAAGGTGTTTTGCAGGGAAGTAAAAGCCAGGTCCTCGGTACATACACTATTTGATTTTCTTGTATGTGGAGCATATGAAAAGTTCAGAATATGAAGATTTTTCAAAATAAAGCCATCAATTACTCGTCGATAGTAGTAGAAACAAAACTTCTTTCTTGGAATTGGTCGCGAGCAAAATCTAGAGGATTCACTTACTCATTTGTTCAATGGTCATGTTGCCTGATTACTTTCCTTAGAGGCATCAATTAACTTCCAATCTCGGCAGTCGATATCGTCTCTAGTGCAACATCATTCGTATAGTTATAGTATCGGAGGCTTGGCCAATCTGTTTTTTGGGCAGCAGCAATACGGTTTCTCTCAGTTGGTTCTATCGGGAGTCTTGTAGGGTTTAAGGTGATTTGTTTTTTATCCAAGTTTTTTTGATAGCCTTGATGATTCTCCATAGTTATCAGCTCTACTTCCCGTTTCTTGTCGGAACCTCGGAGCATCCGAATAGGTGTGTCTGCTTTCTGTTTCTGGAATGTCATCGGTATCTTGCTTCAAATCTTTAGGTCTGTGTGAATTATCTGCAATCTGCCTAATGTATTTGCATCACATTGTTCATTATTATTCAAAGATTCAATATCGAGTATTCTGCAGCGTTCATTTCCTCCCGAATCTGCAAGTTGCAGGGTGACGGTGTTCGGGTGCAGGTGTTGCTATCTCAATTCTCGAGCAGTTCTAAGGCTGTTTGGAAATTTGTCAAAGTTTTCCTGACTTTTCTTGGTCAGACATGTGATCCATAAGTCAATTATTGTGAATGGTTGACTTTTGTCCAAGTGGAATCAAATAAATCAAGAAGAATCAACAAAATCAACAAAATTTCCAATTTTGGAAAGTTAATGTTTTGGAAAAGTTACTAAATATGGAAAGAAAATGTGTTCATTTTTCTCTCTTGCCAAGTCCATATCGCTCTCCCTGATTGTTCATTGTTTGCAAACTCGTGATCAATGGAAAGAGGAAGCTTTATACTCCAACTTTGCTTTACTAAAAGGTATCCAAAAACTCCATGGATTTGAATTTACAAGGCTTTGAAGTGGACACTCATGCAAAATTGAACCTGGATACTTAGTAAGATTTTTGAGGTGCTTGATCAGGTTCATCCACGTATTTTGCAAGCCAGGTTTCTATATGATTCAGATATCATCTTGAATTGCAATCAACATCAAAGTTATTCTTTATTCTTCCAATCTTCCATTGTGCTCGATTTCATCCCATTTGGTCCATATAATCACAAGTTATATCCATTCAAAGTTGAGAAGTCAAATTGAAGAAATGGCAAGTACTTAGTAAAGATTTTGAGGATTATGGTCAGTTTCAAGTGTTGATTTTCATGGCATTTTTGGGGTACCTCAAAGCTTCATATCAATTTGTGATTAACACAATATTTGTTCACCTCCCTCCTCTCTTGCCATTGAGTACATGCTTGCCTCAATTAGTGCAAAACTCATTAAGTTATAGTGAGGTGAAGATGGCTGCATGTTGGTGTTTGAGATGGCAGAATTTTATGTATATTGGCATAGCGTGTGTGCATTGCTTGTACCAGGCTTGCTAAAATCATAAACCACACGCCTTTGCACTCTTTTTTCTGTCTCAAAATGGCTAAATAACTCACACATCATGCATGCACGCATAATACTTTTTTTGTGCCAAAATTGAGAAAGTTTGAAGTTGGTACAAACTTGACCCCATGTGCTCACACGCCAACTCATCATTCACACTTGCTTCATGCTCTCATTTCCACCCCAAAACGACTCAAAATAGCTCAGCTAATAAGCATAAAACACAAGCTTCCATTCTCATCTCTCAATTTTTTCAGTTTTCCCTCAAATGCCCTATAACGAATTTTTAACCTGAGTTAGCTTCTCGACCATACTCCATTCACTCTATATAAGTCTCTCCACACTCTCAAAATATGGCAACAACGCATTGTGAAGCAAAAATCCAGATCTGAAGCTTTCTTTTCTCTCAAGAATTCTCTTCTTCGAAGTTATCTCTCCTTTCCATATTCAATCAATCTCTGGGTTCTTGACACTTGTTGAAGTTCATAGAGGAGTTTCATAGCATTTTCTGGATCGTTTGAAGCTGAAAGATGTGCAACAGACACCTACTCCGTTTGGTAAGTTTCTCACTCTCATGTCTCTCTCATTTTAGGTCTTGAAAGCATGTTAGAATCATCAGCATTTGCATTGGACGTCCCACCTTCAGTGGGCATTGGTTAGATCTTGAAACAATGTGTAAATCATAGATATGAGTTTTTGCTTGCCTGACTTTAAGTTGACTTTTCACCATGATAGAGGATGAATAAATGAATTCTAAGCCCAAATATGGAATCCTTGTGAAATTTCACATCGGATAGTGTAGAGTTTCATCATATTCGTGACATTTTTGTGCTAGCTCCAGCGAAGATGGTGGGAGAAGACAATTGAAGCTAGGGCTCCAACGTTTGAGCTTGAGTTTAAATATTTGACTGTGTGCTAGCTTGATCTGATTGGATCTCACTTATTCCCCCTTGTCCACGTATTTTTGTCCATTTATTTTATTTATTAATAAATCAGAAAATTGAAAGAGATGTGTGATAATGGACCGAGCTCAATATTTTCTTGATTTCCACATACCCACCTTAGTGGGCCTCAGTGTTTTTTAATGTAATGCAATTCATTTTGTCTTTTTGGTTTCACACCTCTTGATTAGTTTAATTCCATTCTTGATCGGTTTTCATTTTCAATTTTATTTTAATTGTTCCCTTATTCCAAAAATTCCAAAAAAAAATACCATGATCATTTTGTGTCATATTTATTTTTTCTATGATTTTTATTTTATTTTTCCTTTTATTTTTATATTTTATTTTGATTTAATTTTGAAAGGTGTCTAAATTGCCCAGTTTTCAAATTAGGGTTTTGATTGATGATCTTCCTAAATGCTAATTAATCCAAAAAATTTCACACACTTAGGCACATGAATGTAGGAGGTTTGGATGCTTATTTGATGCCTTTTATGTCCATTTGGTCCATGTTTGAATTACTTCTTGATGCCTAATTTGCTTGATCATTGTGTGAGATGTTGATGGATGTTTGAGGGTTTTGTGTTGAGCATTTCTTGTACATCTTTTAGAAACATTTAGGACACTTGAAAGTGACCGAATTCATAATTTTTTGATGATTTTCCAACCTATTTTTGAGGATTCCTAAGTGTTGTTTATTATTGACACAGTGCATACCTATTTGTGTAGAAGTTTGCCTGGATTGTTGGGTTGTTTAGAGGTGCATTTGTGCAACCATTTAGGGATTGTCCTCCACTCTTATTCTTGTATGAAAGTCAGTGAGGTAGATCATCCTTACTCTATTTTATACTTCTTTCCATGAGCTTTAATTGTTGATATAATTGAGTGAACCTCCTAAGGTTTTACTAGCCTATCTTTTGCCCATCCCTGAACATGCTTGTATGTGAACTTTGAGATGTTTGTGTGATAAGGATAATATGTCATTGCTTATGACTTGGTTGGTATTAATACCTCTTTTCCTTATTTCATCTTCTCTTTTGTTTAACATGATATCAATACTTCTTTTAGTTGATGCCTTAGGGTTTATTTTGCTTATCTTGTGATGCAATCTTCTAGTATACTTTGTATGAGAGCTTTGTGATGTTTATGAGTGTTGTACCCCAAAATTTGCCCTCCTATATTTCTCAAAACATGACAAGAAAAATCTCCAAGTGGCTCAAGATTGCTCAAGAGTTGGACAGTCAAGCTATCTCCTAAGACAGTCAACCCCAAATTAGGGTTTTGTGTTGTCTCAAGATCCTTGAGTCCAAATGACCTCAAGTACTCCCCATTGTCCTAATATGTTCTCAAGATCATCCATGTCAAATTTCAAGCCTTGTGAGGAAGTTTGCTCAGTCAAATCCTCAAAAGGTCCAAAAATCGATTGTGCTAGGGCAAAAGTCAACTGTGACCCAAATACAGTCAAACTTCAAGATTTTTTTTCAACATTCTCATTTTGAAGGATATTTAATCATTTGATCAAGGGTGATCATGATTCATCAAGGATTGCTCAAAATTCATCAAGACTCAAAAGTTGCTAAATTAGGGTTTTGGAGGAAAGGTCAACTCAACTTTGACAAAGCATAGCTTTCTCATACTTTATGAGAAATGACCCATCAAAAGCTCATTTTGAAGAGGATGCAATTTCCTACAATCCATATTCACACCCCAAGATCAAAAAATACACTCACAAGAAGTTATGAATTTGGACATTATAGGTCATTTTTGAAAGTCAACAAAAACACCTTTTTTTCCAAAGCTTATAACATGAGCATGGAACATCCAAATGAGATGAGACAAAAATGTTTGGTTAGAGGACATCTCAAGATTTCTAAAAAGCCCAAGTACACCTCCAAAAGTTCAAAATTGAAGAAGTTATGCATTGTTGAAGTTGGACTTTTTTGCAAAATTACCAAAAGTTAACTATCCCCAAAACTTCAAATTTTGTCAAATGGGCCCATTCTTTTCCACTTGATTTGAGCTTGCATAGTTTCCCACGTGTCCTAGCTTCAGCCATGAGCCCATATTTCATTTTTATTATTTAATTTGATTTTTAATTGAATTTATTCATTTTAAATCAAATAAAATCATAGAAAATCCAAATAATTAATAACTCTTGATCTTTTGATTGTTTTAGGCTTTGTTTACAACTAGCACCACCATCAAATTCGTATCAAGACTAATCATGTGCAAAAAGATTGAATCAAATCAAATTTGGAAGGTTTAATAATGGAGAATCATCAAATATGGCATTTTTTTCAAATCTTGATCATGGTCTTAAAACACAACATTATGAGGGAGATTCTTTCCATGCTTTCTTGTCTCCTCATTCCCCTATATAAATATAGAGCCATACAAGCTTGAAAGGGACGAAAATCCTCTCTAAAAAGCTCTCAAAAAGCTCTTCAAAAAGTTCTCTAAAAGCTCTTCAAAAAGCTCTCCAGAAATCAAAGAATTGGTGCAAGTCATATCTCGAGGTTCCGGCCTCTCGCAATTTACATCAAGCCTCAAACCATCCTCTTGAAGTCCTCATGAGTCTTACAAGGCCCAAGAGCAATCCATCACACGCCTAGCACGCCCACCGGTTTGGTAAAATTTTAAATTTCGAATCTCTAATTTTAATCACATTTTATGGTATGCTAACGTTTGTTTGAGTTTATATAGAACAGTTATGGATGGTTGAATCATAGGTACCACGCAAGAATCAAAAAACACCATAGTTAGAGCATGAAGCTTTCGAAGATCCGGGCTCAGGAATGCTTACACCCCAAAAGTGTTATTTCAGGCCCATTTCTCACTCTTTATTTTTTTTTTTTATATTTTCAATTTATTTATTTCTTATTTATTTTACTAACCAAATAATTAATCTTCTTTTCATAAAAAAAATCACAAAAATATTTTATGTCCAATTAAATTTCAGAATTTTATTTTTTATTAATAAATATTAATTAATTAAATTAGGATATTAATGTTAGATAACTTTAAATGATTTTTACAAATATTTAAAATTAATTAGAAATCAATAGGTTTTTAACACTAATTTAATCATTTTATTTTCTTTCCTAAATTAACAAAACTCCAAAAATATGTCATTTAATATTTTTCATTAATTTATTTATTTAATAATTAATTTAGCATTTAATTTTTAGGACTTAATTTCTTTTCTTAAAAAAAAACAACAAAACATTTTCTTTATCAAATTAAATTCTAAATTTTATTTTTGTTAATAAACATTAATTAATTGATTTAGAATTTTAATTAGAATAACTTTCACATTTTTGTAAAATAATTAAAATTAACTTAGACATAATTAGGTTTTTATTAACATTGATTAATTTTATTTTCTTTCTTTAAATATCAAAAATCCAAAAAATTATTTATTTTCATTAATTAATTAATTAATTTATTAATTTAATAATTAATTTAGGATAGTTTCTTTCTTAATTCAAAAATAACAAAAAAAGATACTTTCTTTCAAAAAAGGGTCAAAACCCTAAACTTGCACCCGATTTAATTTCCGCACGCGATTTACTTTTTTTTATCCAATATTGTATTTGTTCCCGGAATGTAATAGATAATTAGGACCATTTAATTATTTTATCGCTTTATTTATTTTCCGCATTTAAATTTCAAAGGGTTGCTTTTGGCGATGTAAATACCCGACGCCTTGTAATTTAATTTTCGCAATTTATTTTCTGCAAAACATAACTGTTAGATGTTTGATAATAGGAATGCATGACAAGAATGAATGTTTAACCTAAAATCAACTTAGATCACCATTAACATGTACAAAGACAAAAGTTAACTGAAAACGACACATTCGCACATGCGCACTCTTAGGGTACACCCCACTTGGTTGCCTTCGTACGCGGTCATTAAGTATAGGTCACTTTAGAGGTTGCCCTCTTGTCCAAAGATCATAGTCGCATCGAAACGGTTGCCTCGGATATTGTTGCCTCAAAACAAATGATCTAAGATATTAGGGTTACTGCTAAGGCGTCCTAATATTGCTTTGGTGACCGTAAGTCCCTAAATTCGAATTGACCCTTAAACTCCAACGACGGTGCTACCTACTCATTCGTAGTGGGATAGCATTGTCTAAAGGAAGATAGCATAGAACAATTCCTTTTTCGAGTAGGTAGATAGTTCTTAAGTACTTGCTCTTTCAAAAAAAACAAAAACATTTCACACTTACACTTTTCGAACAAAGTTTTTCAAAACACTTCATACGATCGAAGTTTTCAAATAAAAACTTTTTCAAACCCACAAACACAAAGAAAGCAATTTTGAAAACAATATGAGCAAGTACCTAAGAGCCCGTGGATAACCACGGATAGAAAGGGTGCTAACACCTTCCCTTTCTATAATCTACCCCCTGAACCCGAGAAATATCTCAAAAAAGGAATTTTTCTGTGCTTTTTTCCTTTCCTTGTTGGATAAAATAAAAGTCGGTGGAGACTCTTGCTTACCGCGACATTTTGCAAAAACAAACACAAAACGCAAACCAGCATTCCAAAAAACAGTCAGTTCTTTCCCACCGTATCACAAAACTGGCGACTCTGCTGGGGAGTATTAATAAGTGGGGTGTACCTTAGGAATAATTCATAATGTTTTCAATTGCTTGACTTGTATGCTTTATATTTGTGGGCTTGTATCGGAGTTACTATAGATCCTAACCCGGATCTGGGGGATACTCTTTAGGTAAGTAGCAATAAACTGTGAGGGAACTGTACAGCGTAGACCGATACAGTTAAAGTAGTAGCTACATTGGTGTGGCACTTTAGTATGTACCGATATCCCTTGTGGTGCAACGAGGAGAATATGGGTCTGCTAAGGGGTCATTAAGCACCAACTAACCTTAGAACCTTTAAATTGACCAACTTGGCCATAGAACTGTAGCAGTATGCTACACTCATTGAGACTAAACTCTCGCGATGATTCCGGCCGCAAAAAAAGGTTGCTAAATTGGAATTATGACCGATCAAGGGTAGTCAGTGATATTGGGATCCTCTAGAACCCGGTTACTATTTCTAGGACAGGTTGAACCAACTAAACTGAAAGAGGGTAATACCTAAACTCCATGCCAGCCTAAACTTAAGGTTGTTTGTGTGACTTGTGTGCCTTCAAACTTGAACTACTTGCACATTCTTGTTATCTGACAACATGAGTTCCTTGCAGGTTTTGTTTACAGTCCTTATCCAATAATTTCGATTTATTGTAGGGTTTACTTACAACACCTCACACTTTTGCTTAAACGCATAGCATACACATCATAAAATCATGCCTTAACATTTCCTTAACCATTTCAAGGATCTCAAAGGTTTGTGATGCAGGTTATGATGAACCAAATGTCTAGCAAGGGACAAGGGGATTTATTTTCCTCTAGCCAATACCGTCTAGAGATCAAAACACGATAACTTGAGTCAGGGGCTATGACCCACTCGATATGGTGAACTTGACTCTTGAAGAAGGACTCTTAACGATACGAAGTTTCTTCTAACAAATTCTAACAGTTTCTTGTTTATCCTGCGAGATCCTTGAAAACATTGCATACATATATCATACATATCATTGCATAACAGGTCTCCCAGTACAGGTCTCTCATGTTCTCGCTGTTTATTTCAGCAATGGCTTTCCAACAAGACAAACAAGATCTTTAAACTCAAGAAGCTCAGTTCAGGGACGTATTCCTAAACCTATCCAAGGGGCAAGAAGAGTTGAAAACACTCCTCATCGGGAACTTGGTCAAGAAAAGTCCTGAAGACAATAAGGATGAACGACTGGAACAACTGCAAGCTGAGTTAGGTGCCATGAAAACCCAGATGCTGGGGCAGACGACTCTTATCCAAAGCTTAGCCCGAGAACAAGAAGAGCTGAGAACCATTATCAACCAGCTTTATCAAGACAGATACAACAGTGTGAAGCAAACAGTCAGGGCCAGAGGCCAAGTCACTAATCAACTTTCAAGAAACCCAGGTTTGGGTTTGGTGAGGAATGGACCTTTCCAAGTTACTGCCACCTCGCGAGTCCAACAATAACCTCGCCAAAAACAACGGGTTAATTAGAGTAAGTCGGATACACCCAAGAGGCAGTTTACCAAGCTCAACATGCCGTTGTCTCAAGCTTTACAACACCTGTTGAGATTGAATCTGGTGACGTTAAGGGACCTTCCTCAGAATCCCCACATAGCCTCCCCAAGGTACAATCATGATTCCAGGTGTGCATACCATTCCAACAGCCCTGGACATGACACCAACGACTGTTGGGTGTTGAGAAACAAAATTCAAGACCTGGTTGATGAGGGAGCTTTGGAACTCACACAAGACGCTCAGATTGAATTCTTTTGTCATCCCCCCAAGGTTTACCATTTGAAGTGACAAGTCCTGAGACGAGAAGACTTTTTTGTTCATTAGAATTTTCAATTTGTAATTTTCTTTTGATTGTTCAAACATTTATTCATGTCAAACTTTGTTACTTTATCAATGCATTGCATATGTCTGTTTTGAATCAATCCATTCGTATTCACTATATTCAAATTGCTTTCATTTTTGTGATGATTAACTCTCGATTAAAAAAATTCTAAGCCTTTAGAAGGAGGACGACGAAAATGATACCAAAATCTCTAAAGTATGCTTTTGAACAGACCCCGCTGACGATGTACAGGCATTGTTTCAAATCCTAAATAGTAGAGTTATAAGGAAGATAATCCCCCGTCAACCCCTTTGAGCCAAAGAAGTTGGAGTTTTTTCTTTTCACGAATTAAAACCCTTAATTATAACCTGGGGCAGGGTAGTTTTCTCAGTTTAATCCAGGTGCACAATGAATGGCATCAAAGAAATCCTTCTGAAACAAAAGACGGTGATGGTTCCGTATAATCGTAAGGACAGACAGTCATTATCTTTCGAAATAAAAGCCCACTAAGTCAAAACCTATGAAGGAGACTTACAAAAAACGGGGGCATCCCGCTGACTGTAATCACAAAAAGAAACAGTTCATGCAAAAAACAGGGATAATAAAAACCAAAAGGGAAGAACTCCTGCAAACTCTCAACAAAATGACTGCCTGTTCAAAATAAATTGTCAGTATCCGAACCATCACTGGTATATCAGAGCAAAGACTCAAACAAGATCTAATGCACGATTAGTTGAGTTTAGGATCGAAGAACATCACGAAGAACGGGTGGGTACAAATAAAATTTGAGCCTTTATCCTTTGTTTCTTAAACTGTGAACCAGGCCACATTATAACCCTTAAAAAGTCCTAGCTGAAGCATGGGTTAGTCCGAAAGCATACTGTTACAAAAGATATCCTGACTCCTGTAGGGCTTGCTGTAAATCCTGAGTTGACATCACATTTTACAAAATTTTCCTATCTTACTGAGAAAATGCATTTTCAAAAACTTCAAGACAGACATAAGCTTTGCATTCTTAAAATAACATTGTTTGCATATGACTATTTGTTCAAATAGCAAAGAAATTCGCACGACGAATATCTAGTGAACAAAAAACCTTTTCAATAAAAAGGGTTACCTCAAGTGGAAAAAACACCTCCAACCAAGGGGCACGGCATGAGCATTGTCTATCATCTGGGGCAGTTAAGTCAAGATTCAAGGAATCTCTCAAAATGCCAAATAGCTAGGGGAAAATCTCCATCTGAATCAATTGGGGGATTGGACATGAATTCCAGTAACGAATCTTGCATGATCAAACGAAGATCTTCTGGTAGTATGGCAACACAACACTACCGACAGTGACACCTCCCTACATCTCTGAGAGCGTGGACATAGTCAAAAAAATACTACGTGTGATACGGTGGGAGAACTGACTTGTGTTTTGCGTTCGTATTCGCACTTGTGCGGTTAGCAAGAGTCGCCACCGACCTTTTATTTTATCCTAAAGGAAAGGTTAAAAAGCACAGCAAAAACCTTTTTGAGATATTTCGTGGGTTCGGGGGGTAGATTATGAAAAGGGAAGGTATTAGCACCCTTTTCATCCATGGTTATCCATGGGCTCTTAGGTACTTGCTTAGATCGACTTTGCCTTGGTTTTCAATTGTGTGAAATGGTGCTTTGTGGATTGTTTTGAAAATGTTTTGAAAAGATGCCTTGCGTTAGGCTAACCTTGTAACAATTCTTTACTCGAATGTTTTACAAAAGGTGTTTTATCTTTTAAAAAGATGTTTCAAGGGTTTGAAAAGTTTGATTTTTGAAAAGTGTTTGTGAAGTGGGTTTTGAATTTAGGCAAGTGTTTTCTTTGCAGATTGACAAGTACTTAAGAGTTTATCTACCCTAAAGCTTTCTCAAAAGATTTTTGTCGTGTTTTAAGCCCTTTGACAATTTTGTTCTACCATTGAAATTGATAGGCAATCTTGTATTTAGGAAGCTTATTCGGGACGGACGCGGGTCATCGTATGGACCATGAATGCAATGGTGCCAAGTGTCTTCGGCAATTTGTTTTGAAGGGACTTGATCATTTTTGATAGGCGACTTTCGAAAGCGTCATCGAGGGACTTATGATCATTTGAATTCATTTCGCCAAAGAAACTCGACGTGCAAGCATGGCCCATTTGGAAGGCAACATGTGGGATTACCCTAGGGGGTGCAAGTGTGATTGTGTATTGATTACATGTACTTGTCTTGTATTAGGTTATCTAGCGTTTGGTTTTATGTACATACAAACCCTAGGTCTAACCATGGTATAATTGAAAAGCTGTAAATTGCGGAATGTAAATCTACGCTATTACAAAATAATGTCCGGGAGTGGGGGTATGAATGTACAAGGGGATGAGACTTATAGTACCCAATAATTTACAACCAAATCGAATGTCATAATCAAATGAATATCAAATGTAAATGTAAGATAAACATGTGTATAGGATAATATGAATGTATTTGTGTAAGTGTACAAATGTATATGTATGTGAATTGTATATGTGTAATTATGCACCGGTGCGAAATGTGAAATTGAGCCGTATTAGGGTTTTGACCTAGATAAATGTTTTTTAGATGGATCTTGATTTTTGTATGTTTAATTATGTACAAAAGAAAAAGAAGTGTTTTGTTTAAATGAGGTATTTTCAATTTAATCATGTATATAAAAAAGGAAAAGATAATTATATACAAATGTATTCTAATTAAAAAGGATATTTTAAAATTATGTATAGAAGTATTTGGTTATTTTTATGTACAAATGTGTATTAAGAAAATATTTTCAAATTTAACTTATGTGATATGTACAAATATATTTCAAAAAAATGTTTTTTTTTTAGTTAATTGTGTATACAAGTATTTAGATTAAGTTAGTATGCTTAATAATATTAAGAAATAAATTATATATGTTTTAGAAACAAGGAAATAAATGAGTTAGTATATAAAAGAATAAATATTGTTTTTTATTATAAAAATGAAAAGAGTTAGAGTTTTATAAGATTAGTATTAGAAAATGAGGTGATTTCTCGTTGGGCTTTAGAGGTGAATTAGGAAACGGGTCAGATTAAGCCCATGGTTTTGAAACAGAATTAGGGTTTAGGCATTTGGTTCAGGACGAAAACGAGGGTTTGCGAGGTGACGACGGCGCCGTTTGTATGTTCAACGTTCTTTCCATCTTCATCTTCATCCGGCCACCAGCATCACTTTCCACACCTTTCTTCCCCCCAAAGCATGGTCTCGGCGCTCTGGACTTAAGGTTTGATTATGACGCTTTACGTTTTCATTTCCTTTCTTTTACAAATTTTGTGTTTCAATTTGGGGTTCTGATTTCCGAATCTTGTACCGTTATGATGTGGTGAATAGGAAAGGGGGAGGAGATTGCTACCTGATGTTTGGAGGATGGAGGAGAGGCGGAAAAGTGGTGCTCTAGGAGGCCGGATCGTCGTGATGGACTTGAGGAGGCTTCGCTTCTGATGACCCTGGTAACTTCGCTCTTGTTGCTTATGTCTCTAGGGTTTGATGATGTATGCACTGAGAAACCCTAATTCCTCACTTCTTTACCTCTTGTCCCTTTGCTACTGTTGAAACAATGTTTTGGCTAGTTTTCTTCTTCTCTACTGCTTGCGTTGCCCTGACTATGTTGATATTGCTTCTTGTTCTTGCTTTACTGAGATGTTCATGATGAAGTCCCTGATGATTTGCCTGAGTATTATTCCACTTTCGTTTCTCTTTTCTGATTTGCCTATGAAGAAGCTTGCTTCTGAGGCTTGGTGTTTGGATATTTTATATGTTGGTTTTCATAACAATGGTGAGGTTTGAGCTTGGATATGATAGGGTATTGGTATGGTTTTTGTGGTTATTACTGATGCTTATGCTTGAGGTTGTTCAGGTTATGGCCCTTTGTTATGACAGTAGTGGGCAGGTCCTGAGTTTTTTTGTTGTGTTTATGGTTGATGCTGGCTCTTTGTATGGTTATGGCATTGGTTAGATGATCTTTTGTTGTGACAGGGTGTGTTCCAGGTTTTGGTGATACAGGTTTAAAGGTTTAGGGGGTTAGACAGGTTTTAGGTGTTGAGGTCTGTATCTTTAATGCAGTTTTGGTTTTGACTTGCTAGCAGGTTTGCATATTGGTTCAGGGTTGGGTTTGAACTGGTGTTTGTATATGTTTTATGGTTTGGGTTTTAGACAGATGTTTGAGGTGTTGGCGAGGAGAATGCAGGTTCATGAGTTTTTTGGTATTGGTTTCTTGCCTTTTTGCTTTGTGTAACTACTGAGTTGTATATATCTTTTCTATCTTTTTCTCTTGGCGCCCCATCTTTTTTCAAAGTCTTAGTCTTCTTTTTGACCCAAGTATGCTGGACATTTTCACAAGGCGTTTTTCCATTTCAGTAATTGGCTATGCTGTGTAATTTTTGAACACTGCTGAATTATCCTCTTTGTTGTATATCTCTTCTGCCTCTACTGTCTATGCCTGCTGCCTATATTACTGAACTGAGTTGACTCTTTCCTGATTTTGTGTATCTTTTTCTTCCTGCTATTGTCTGCTGTGAACTGTCATTATGCAGAGTTGATGAAATTGGTACACATTCCTCTCTCTTCCTTTTGCCTGCTGCGCTGATGTCTATGCCTAACCTGAACTGAGTTTGCTTTATCTCTCTTTACTTCTCTCTTTACAGTACAATAGAGAATTTTTATATAATTTAAATTGTACTTTTCTGAAGGGGCCCTGGATGAGAAATGATGAATTGAGATGTTTGCATAGCATAATATATCTTGCATCTCCTTTTGACAGCTTGTGTGCTTTCTTGCTTTTCTTGGCAAAGGTCCCTTTGACAGCTTGTAGGCTTTGGTAGCAACTTGTGCCATTTTGACTTCTTTGATATCTTTTGGCATTCTGACAGTTTGGATTGGATTTTATGGTTTGAATTTGGACTTTATGGTTTGAATTGAACATTGAGATTTTATGCAGTTTGCAAACTTTTTTTTAGAAACTGTGCATTTGCATTTGCATTCATGAAATAGAATAATCTTCCCTCTCTGTGAACCGGGAGAAGTCCCGTGATTTGCAGAGAGGGCAACTGATCCCAGTCAGTGGCCCCTAATGATGAGCAATTTTATCTGTCTTTGCTAATTTTAATGCTTTCTGATTTTCTCATTTCTTTTTGCAGATGAAAAACGGAATGCCGGAGCGGAGTGAAGAATGAAGAACGTTTAGAAAATAGGATAATTTTAATTCTATGTAATATTTAAATTAAATGTAAATTATTGTTTGTAACAACAATTTGTAAATAATTTAAATATCAATAAAAATTCAAATTATCTAATTAATTCTAATTTCCTTATTGTTCATTTATTTATTTAAAATTCTTAGAATTAAAACAATTGAAAAATTAATTCAATCATTTAATTTTTAGAATAATAAATAACTAAAATAAAACAACATTGATCCAATAAACCTGTCTTATCCAACATCCAAAACAAAAGCAGCAATTAAACCAAGTAAACTGATCAACACATAAACACTGTGAATTCAAGACTGCATCTTGTATCTGACTGGCCCAATCAAAATGTACTGAATTCAAAAACCACTGTCCCTTTTACTGATTAAACCAAGATAACGCGAATTTTAATCCGAATCTTGAAATAAACTGCAAAGTGCTGTGAAATTCAAAATCTTCTGAGAATATGCTCATAAAACTTAATTCCTGATTAAATTCCAAATCACTCTTGCTTGACCAACAATCAATCAAACCCTAGGCCCACTGTATGAAACAAATCAGAGCTCTGAAATTCAGTAAAAACCCTAATTTTGCTTGACTGTCAAGAAAAGTTTGTTTGTCCGATTCTTGAGCCAGTTTGAGAAGTCAGGAAATGCTTGAAGCTGAGATTTCTTGGGGAAAAATACGAGGGCAAATTTTGGGGTACAACAGTTGCCCCTGTTCAATCTTCTTTGACCTGAAGAGTTAGATTGGCAGGCTTGCCTTTCGCGACCTGAAGGTAAAAGGAGATTGGACACTAATGTGCCCAGAAAATTTGCACTTATCATAGTACTGGATGCGGGAATGGGCTTAGAGATGCCATTTGGAGATGGGCTTAACGATGCCATCTAGGGGATTGACAGAAACTTGTCGGGGATGGGCTTAAAGATGCCATCTGGACGGGAGCTTTAGGAAAGTGTCCGAGCTTTAGACCCTTTCTGAATTGGGGGGTCTGAACAGGCAATAGGTTGACATCCGTGGTTGGGGGAACCTACAAGCCGTTTTCAGGAAGTCGTATCTAAATAAGTTGATAGATTAACATCCGTTACTTGGGAAGAATCCATGAACTGTTTTCAGAAGTCTTGAGGTTGAATCTGAACAAGTGATAGGTTAACATCCGTTTACTTGGAGAACCCGTGAACTGTTTTCAGAAGTCTCGAAGTTAAATTAGCAATAGAGCAGCATCCGTTGTTGGGAAGCTTCCGTAAACTAATTTCAAAGGTTGAGAAGAGTCTGAACACGTTGGTAGATTAACATCCGTCGTTGGGAAGAATCCATGGACTGTTTTCAGAGGTCTTTGAGAAGAATCTGAACAAGTGATAGGTTAACATCCGTTTACTTGGAGAACCCGTGAACTGTTTTCAGAAGTCTTGAAGTTGAATTAGCAATAGAGCAGCATCCGTTGTTGGGAAGCGTCCGTAAACTAAATTCGAAGGTGCATCTGAACAAGCTGATAGATTAACATCCGTTACTTGGGAAGAATCCATGAACTGTTTTCAGAAGTCTTGAAGTTGAATTAGCAATAGAGCAGCATCCGTTGTTGGGAAGCGTCCGTAAACTAAATTCGAAGGTGCATCTGAACAAGCTGATAGATTAACATCCGTTACTTGGGAAGAATCCATGAACTGTTTTCAGAAGTCTTGAAGTTGAATTAGCAATAGAGCAGCATCCGTTGTTGGGAAGCGTCCGTAAACTAAATTCGAAGGTGCATCTGAACAAGCTGATAGATTAACATCCGTTACTTGGGAAGAATCCATGAACTGGTTTCAGAAGTCTTGAGAAGAATATGAACAAGTGATAGGTTAACATCCGTTTACTTGGAGAACCCGAGAACTGTTTTCAGAAGTCTTGAAGTTGAATTGTTTTATTCTGTCGACTGATCTTGCTTGAAAAAGGCGAAAAGTTAGTTGGATGCAATGCTATGATGCATGATACAATGTACATCATAGTTTTATGAATGCAAATGGATGTGCATGTAAGCTGGAGAGCTGTCTTGCGTAGGATAGATGAATCCAGGCCATCGGGAGATAGGGGCATCCTGACCGCGGCTGGGGAAATAAATCCTGGGTCATTGCTGGGGAGTGTTAAACTAGTAGACTTAATGCTGGGGAGGCCAGATTGAGAATCTTCAACTGGGAGAGATGTATCTCTGAAGACTGACTCTACCGGGGAATGCTAGATTTTCCTCTAAAAAACCTGTGGGGAGAGGATTTAAAAGTCTGACTTCGCTGGGGATTGACCCGTTGAAGCTTTTGATCTGCTGGGGATACCGAATCTTGAACTCTGAGGAAAAATGATCTCCGGAAGATTCTTTGGCTGGGGATAAACTTCTCCGGGGATAGTACTGATGAGTTATTGTTGGGGGAATTCTGAGGAACTCCGCTGGGGATGGGAAGAATTCTGGCGAGTGACCTCTCCTGACGGTTAGTCGAGGATAAACCAGTTATACGCCTTTGTGAGAATAACTTTGAATAAAACTTGGAAGGGACGTCCGTACTCCGTGGGGATTACCTTGCGGAATCTTACGGGGATAAGCTCCGAGGGTCTGCTGGAGATAGACCTCAAGGTTTGCTAGGGACGTGGATTACAGATCTCGAGGGATTTCCTTTGGAAGGGTGTCGAAATACTCGTCTGTACTTTCATCCTATCAGTAATCCTTTTCTTAGGTTCAATTAGGAAGTGATCATGTTTCAAATGCATATGCCTATTTAACAAAACATTGGACGTTTCTCAAAATAAAACAAATAGTGCAAGAGCAAAAGGAGAAGGGAATTGACACAAATTTTGGGAAGAGTATTTGTATTGATTTTCTTTGAGTATATTTATACGAGGGAAACAATCATCCTAGTAAGAGGATCTTGTCGTAAATATTTGAAAAATTTAAAACAAAGATGGCTATGTGAAATAATTCCATGAGATCCCACTCTGCTGTAGCTTTCACAACTCCGAACATCTGTCCATTCCGTGCTTCGTTTGACGATGACTGGATTGATCAGCAACCTGGAACCGGTTGATGAAGAGACTGTCTTTGAAGTGATCTGACGAGACATAGTTATACGCTTAAATTCCCTAACTTTTGCCTGAATCGCCCTTTCGGGTTTTCGATCCACCGGGAAACCCCTTTTTGCCCAAGCCGCCCTTTCGGGTTTTCGACTTGCCGGGTGTACAGATTTTTTTGTTTTTATCCCTAATTTTTGCCTGAACCGCCCTTTCGGGTTTTCGGTTCACCGGGATGCCCGTTTTTGCCCAAGCCGCCCTTTCGGGTTTTCGACTTGTCGGGTTATTTTATGCGTAGTATCTTTTGACTATGTCTGCGTTCGCAGGGTGCGGCAAATCGTCGCCGTCCATGGTGGTTAGAATCATCGCACCACCAGAAAATACGCTCTTGATCACAAACGGTCCTTCGTATGTAGGAGTCCATTTGCCCCTGGGATCACTTTGTGGTAGGATAATCCGCTTGACTACTAGATCTCCAACTTGATATACCTGACGTCTGACTTTCTTATTGAAGGCCTTGATCATTCGTTTTTGATACGTCTGACCATGGCATACAGCGGCAAGTCGTTTTTCGTCGATCAGATTGAGTTGATCAAGTCGGGTCTGAATCCACTCATCTTCATTCAAACCTGCGTCTTTCATAATTCTCAGAGACGGGATCTGAACTTCCATAGGCAAAACGGCTTCCATGCCATAAACCAAAGAAAACGGGGTTGCCCCGGTTGAGGTACGTATCGTCGTACGGTATCCATGCAGCGCAAACGGCAACATCTCATGCCAGTCTTTGTAAGTGACTGTCATTTTCTGAATGATCTTCTTGATATTTTTGTTCGCAGCTTCAACAGCACCGTTCATCTTTGGTCTATAGGGAGATGAATTGTGATGATAAATCTTGAACCGTTCGCATAACGCAGTGATCATTGTATTATTCAGATTGGTACCGTTGTCTGTGATGATTCTGTCTGGAACACCATACCGACATATGAGATTTTGCTTGATAAAGCGGGCAACCACATTTTTGGTGACGGAAGCAAAGGAAGCTGCTTCGACCCATTTAGTGAAGTAGTCAATGGCAACCAGAATGAAGCGATGTCCGTTGGAAGCCGTGGGTTTGATCTCTCCAATCATATCAATGCCCCACATTGCAAAGGGCCACGGAGCAGTTAGAACGTTGAGAGGAACCGGAGGGACATGAACTTTGTCGGCATAGACTTGACATTTATGACAAGTACGGGAATGTTGATGGCAATCAGCCTCCATGGTAGACCAATAATAGCCTGCCCTTAGGATCTTCTTGGCCATTGTATGCCCGCTCAGGTGAGTGCCAAATGTGCCGCTGTGTATATCAGTCATGATTAACTCTGCTTCATCCTTATCAACACATCGGAGTAATACACAATCATGACTTCGTTTGTAGAGGATGCCGTTGCTCAGGAAGAACTTAGCGGCGAATTTCCTTAAGAACTTCTTGTCATTCACGGAAGCTCCTTCGGGATAATCTTGGGTCTCGAGATACCTTTTGATTTCATGGAACCAAGGTTGTTCCACTACTTCTTCGGTGTTAATCTCGTGACAATGCGCTGGTTCATCCATTCGCTCGATGGTGATTTGGGGAGCCTCGTTATCCCAATTGAGTTTAAACATGGAGGACATTGTGGCTAGAGCATCTGCTAGCTGATTCTCTTCTCGCGGAAAGTGCTCGAAGGTAATTTGCTCGAAATGAGGCAACAACGTCAGAACATGTTCTTTGTATGGAATAAGATTGGGATGCTTGGTATCCCAGTCTCCTTTGATCTGGCTAATGACCAAAGCCGAGTCCCCGAATACAATCAGAGATTTGATCCCCAAGTCCATGGCAGCCTTGAGACCAAAGATGCAGGCTTCATACTCCGCCATATTGTTTGTGCAGCTGAAACAAAGTCGGGCCGTGAAAGGAGTGTGGCATCCTTCCGGAGAAATAAGTACCGCGCCAATGCCGTTTCCAAGTGCATTTGAGGCACCATCAAAGTACAGGGTCCATCGGGATCCCTTTTCGGGTCCGTCATACGGTCCGTCACCTTTAATGTTGTCCAAACTCATGATGTCCTCGTCTGGGAAATCAAATTTCATGGGTTGATAGTCTTCGATAGCCTGATGAGCCAGATGGTCTGCTAGCACACTCCCTTTTATAGCCTTTTGGGTGGTGTATTGGATGTCATACTCGGTCAAGATCATTTGCCATCTGGCTATCCTTCCTGATAAAGCGGGCTTTTCGAAGACATATTTGATAGGATCCATTTTGGATATCAACAAGGTAGTATGAGTCAACATATACTGTCTTAGTCGGCGAGCAGCCCATACCAAAGCGCAGCAAGTTTTCTCGAGCAGCGAGTAGCGAGTCTCACAGTCGGTAAACTTTTTGCTAAGGTAATAAATGGCATGCTCTTTTCGACCAGACTCGTCATGCTGGCCCAAAACACACCCCATTGAATTGTCCAAAACGGTCAAATACATGATCAATGGTCTTCCTTCGACGGGTGGCATCAGAATAGGAGGTTCTAGCAAATATTCCTTGATTCTATCGAAAGCAGCTTGGCAGTCGTCGTTCCATTCAATTATCTGATCTTTCTTCAAGAGTTTGAAAATTGGCTCACAGGTAGAAGTCAGATGTGAAATGAATCTGGCAATATAGTTTATGCGCCCCAAGAAACCTCTAACTTCCTTTTCAGTACGAGGCGTAGGCATCTCTTGTATTGCTTTTACTTTTGCCGGGTCGACTTCAATGCCTTTGTTGCTTACGATGAATCCCAGGAGTTTACCGGACCTAACTCCAAAAGTGCATTTACTTGGATTTAGCCTGAGTTTGTATTCTTTCAATCTGGCAAACAGCTTTTCCAGATGTTCAAGGTGCTCCTCCTCTGTTTGTGACCGGGCTATCATATCGTCTACGTAAACTTCAATCTCATGATGTATCATGTCATGAAATAGAGCTACCATGGCGCGTTGATAGGTTGCTCCTGCGTTCTTCAACCCGAATGGCATCACCTTGTAACAGAAAGTGCCCCATTGCGTGACAAAAGTTGTTTTCTCCATGTCCTCGGGGGCCATTTTGATTTGATTGTAGCCTGAGAATCCATCCATGAAAGAAAACACTTTATGCTGAGCTGTATTGTCAATTAGGATGTCAATATGAGGTAGCGGAAAATCATCCTTAGGGCTGGCCCTATTCAAATCCCTGTAGTCCACACACATTCTGACTTTGCCGTCCTTCTTAGGTACTGGCACAATATTAGCGACCCATTGAGGATAGGACGTGACAGCCAGAAAGCCAGCATTGAACTGCTTCATCACTTCTGCTTTGATTTTTTCGGACATGTCAGGCCTCATTCGGCGAACTTTTTGTTTGATCGGTGGACAGTCTTCTCTTGTGGGGAGACGGTGAACCACGATGTCGGTTGTTGTACCCCAAAATTTGCCCTCCCATATTCATCAAGAATTGTCAAAGTCAAGGTCACAAAATTCCCCAAGGGTTGTGCAGCTCAACTGGCTCCTATACAGTCAAAACTAGGGTTTGAGTTCTGGTCAAGCAAATGAACTTTTCAAAGGCCCAATCAAGCCTCACATGCTTAAAAAGATGGTCAAGTGTCTTCATGTCAAGTTTCAAGGCATTCAGCTCAAAATTGCACAGTCAAAACCCTAGATTGCACTACAGTCAACTGTAGGGGCAAAATGGTCATTTGGCAGTCAAAAGTTCAAATTTTTGGTCAACATATCGTTTTGAAGCCACAAACATCATTTGATCAATGCTTGATCATGATTCTCAAAATTTGGCTCAGAAATCATCAAAGATGCAAAAGTTGCTATATTTGGACAGCTGAAAAAGTCAACTGAAATTGACCAGGGCATAACTTTCACATGGATTATCAGAAAAATTCCATCCAAAGCTCATTTTGAAGAGAAAGACATTTCCTACAATTCATCTTCATGTTCCAAGTCCAAGAAATGCTCTCACAAAAAGTTATCAATTTCAACATTATAGGTCATTTTCAAAAGTCAACAAAAAGTGACTTTAAGTCAAAGGCCATAACTTGAGATTGGTAAATCAAAATGACATGGGACCAAAGGCATTGGTTAAAGGACTCAAAGACCTTTCCAAAATGTCCAAGAACATGTGAAAAGCTTAAAAATTGACCAAGTTATGCCTTGTGGAAGTTGGGAAATTTTTGGAAATTTTTGAAAGTCAACATTGATGCAAAAGGCTTAAAAATGCAAATGGGCCCATTTTTCTTCCAAGTTTCTTCATGCCAAGCCTATGCACGACCACTAGGCCCAAAGGGAAGTATTTTCATATTTTTTAATTATTTATTTGAATTAATATCAATTTATATTCATTTAAATGATTTTAATTCATGAAAAATATAAACCTTAACCTAAAAAATCTTTTTATACATGTTTGGATCCAATATTTCGTGCATATCCCATTTAGGAAAATTTTGGATTGATTTGGACCTAATTGACACAAAGAACATGAAAAAAAGATATGAAGAAGATTTGCCAAAATCAAATATATGAAATCATCAATGCATAAGATTTTATACAATTTTCTTGACCTAAAATGCTCCATACATATACTACAACACAACCCTAATGCAAAAGGACTAAAAAAGCTGCGCATAACACAGTTTGGCATATTGAAATTTTTGACAAAAAACTCAATACTGAATTCAAGGTTCTAGGACGATTAAAGCTTTGATTTTTGTTTCAATAGCATCCTGAGACCTTCCTGAATCTTTCTCAATCAAAAACAACAACTCAAACGCCTTGAACTGGTACCTGGAACCCAAACCGTATCAAGAACATATTGAAATTGCATAGCACGATTTAAGCATCCTCATGCATTTTTCTTTATAGATTATTGTTTGTCATGATGTTTCTATGCTAACCAGTATGTTTAATTACGTTTTTGTTAACCATATATGATTATGCCATTGCCAAAAATTAGGGTTTTCAGGAGCTCGAATTAGGGGTTTTGTGTAGAAGGAAAATTGGGACTTCTGGACACCATGGTTGGATTCAACGCACCAAGACAATGATGAATGCATACTCGCGATGAATTTATATGTCATATATCCCTATTCGCTATTTTCTCGAATCATCCCTAAGGCCATGCTACAAAAACCGTCGCCTATTCATTTTGTTTTACAGGGTGGGGAAGAAGACAACCTCGTTGTCACCACGTGATAGGCCCTTTTTGAATTCACGCGCGCTTAGTCCATTACGCATTGATTTTACTTTTTGATATTTAATTGATATTATATGTTAATTGTAAACACGATGGCTCAGTGGTAATGCGTTGTGTATATGGCCTCAAAGACCTGGGTTCAAGTCCCAGGTCTGGCAAAAGTCCCATATTATTTTTCATGAACAAATCTTATGCAGCGCGCTTAAGGAAGACTACCATGTTCCATCAATATCTCACCATACACGCGTTCCACACGATCAGATCAAAGGCTGCAATGCAAAGAACATGCCATGGGCTGGTCAACGTGCCATACAAGATCCAAAAAGGTCAACTAATTCCCAGCTTATTGGGCCAGGCCTCTCCAATTGATACCTCCTTATTTGGGGCAGCACCCCACTCTGGTTCACTTTTCTTTTCTTTTATTATTTAAATTGTTGTATTATTTATTTATATTGTTTTAATTAATTAATTTTCTTTTTTACAAAAAAATATAAAAACATTATAAAAGATCAGAAAAAGACCAAAAATATAATATTTATTTTATTACAATTATTTTCATAAATAAACTAGCATGTAAATAAATTAGTAGAATTAGGTTTAATATCTTTGTTGATTTTCTTTTTTTTAATTTTTATTTCTCACAATACTATTTATTTATTATTTTTATTTTATAATTAAAAATTGTACATAATAAATCTTAGGTTTAATTTAGATCTTAATTTAATTCTTTCTTAATAAATGAAAAATAATAGAATTAGGGTTTGCCGTTTAATTTAATTTCAATTAATTTTTCCTTTTTTCTTTTAAATCTAAAAAATACAAAATACCAAAAAAACATTTAATCATTTAATTTTTAATTCTCATTAACTTTTAATTATTTGCAAAAGGGTCCAACGCCCGTCATTAATCATTTAATTGCGCATTTATTTTATTATCGCCTATTATAATTTTGTAAATGTCCCTAAGCCATGTAATTTACTTTTCGCACTTTATTTTCTTCGCATTATTTATTTTTTCGCTAAATCGGGTCCGGTTTAATTTTGGCGATGTGGACCCGCGCCTTTGTAATAATCTTAGATTTATTTCCTCGCAAAATATTTAACTGTTAATCAAGCATGAAAGAATGAATGTCTAATTAAAATCAAGCGTAGAACACGACAAACATGACAAGACAAATAACTGAAACATGACACACAATTCGCACACACCACCCCTAGGGTACGCCTCACTGTTGCCTTTCGAAAGGTGATCGTCGAGTAGAGGATGTCTTAGTAAGTCCTCATGATCCGGGAACCTGGCATGAGGGTAGCTTCTAAGGTGTCTTCCTATTGCTCTGGTGGTCACCATGTCCCTACAAACTCGAATTGACCCGAACACCTCCAATGGTGGTGCTGCCTACCTCTCAATGGTGGGATGGCACTACTTTAAAGGACATTTACACAGACGAATTCCTTAGGGTAGGTAGGTTCTCAAGGATACTTGCTCTAATCTCAAAACAAATTCAAAAAGACTTTTCACACCGACACATTTTCAAAAGCTTTCAAAGCAAACTTTTCAAACACTCTGACGTACGAGTCGAACTGAAATTTTTCAAAGAAACTTTTAAACCCACATTGAAAAGCAAACAAACAATTTTGAAAACGCATTGAGCAAGTATCTAAGAGCCCATGGATAACCATGGATAGAAAGGGTGCTAACACCTTCCCTTTCTATAACCTACCTCCCGAACCGAGAGCGATCTCTTTAAAGGAATTTTTCTGTGCTTTTGTCCTTTCCTATTGGAGAAAATAAAAGACGGTGGCGACTCTTGCTTCCGCGACATTTCGCGAACCAGCGTTAAACAGTCAGTTCCAGATCCACCGATCACAGAACTGGCGACTCTGCTGGGGATTATCTTATAAAGTGAGGTGTACCTTAGGATTAAGATCACTGTGTTTTCAATTGTCTTCTTTGCTTGCTTTACTATTGTGGGTTGTATCGGAGTTACATAGATCCTAACCCGGATCTGGGGATACCCTGTTTAGGTAGCATAATCTGTGAGAGACCTGTCCGGCGTATACCGACATGGGTGAAGCAGTGGCTACGTTGGTGTGGCACCTTGGTCTGTACCGATATCCCTCGTGTTGAAACGGGGAGAATATGGGTCTTCCAAGGAGTCATTAAGCACCAACAGACCTTAGAACCTTAAATGACCCAACTTGGCCAATAGAAACAGTAGCAGTATGCTACGCCCATTGAGGCTAAACTCTCGTGATGGTTCTGGCCGCAAGAAAAGATTGCGATGCTGGAGTTATGACCGATTGAGGGTAGTCAATGATATTGGGATCCTCTAAGAACCCGGTTACTTTGATAGGACAGGTCTTAACCAACAAACTGAAAGAGGGTACTACCCAGACCTCATGCTGGCCTAAACCCTAAGGGCTCTTTTGTGTGACTTGTGTGCCTTCGTACTTGACTACTTGCATGCTTGTTATCTGACCCTTGATGTCTTGCAGGTTCTGTTTATAGTCCTTAACTAGGACTCATGACAGGGTTTACCTAATTTCTTGCAGGTCTTGTGTATAGTCCTTAACTAGGACTCATGACAGGGTCCATCAAATTTCTTGCAGGTGTTGTTTATAGTCCTTAATTGGGACTCATAACAAGTATACTGAATTCCTTGCAGGGTCTGTTTATAGTCCTTAATTGGGACTCATAACGGAGTTACTCACATTACCCCATGCATAGCATGACATCATACCACTGCATACCATTGCATACATCCTAACCCATTTCAAGGATCTCAAGGGCTTGTGATGCAGGTCATGATGAACAACTATCCCAGCAAGGGGAAAGGAGGATTTATTTTCCTCCGGCCAAGGTTGTCAGGGGCTATGACCCACTGGATATGGTGAGCCTTTGACCCTTGGAGAAGAATTCTCAACAGCAGAGGTTTCTTTCCATCAAGCTACAAATTCAAATGCTAACAAATTTTCTTGTTTACCCCGCGAGGTCCTTGAAATCATCGCGTGCATATCATACATCTCATTGCATTGCAGGTATCCCTTTGACAGGTTGCTTACCCTTTCCCGCTGTTTATTTCAGCCGCTCGTCATGAATCCTGAACCATCAGCCGAGCAGACTATCAAGGACCTCCAGGCTCAGAATGCCCAGTTCCGAGAGTTGATTATGAATTTGACCCAGGGGCAACAAGACCTGAAGGCTCTCCTGGTGAAGAAGGACAAGAAAAAGAAGAGGACTGTTCTGTTCAGCCCTAGACGCAGATCTGGGAATACACCGCAAGTTGAAACTGAGAGGACAACCCCATCTGTGGGAAAAAGCAGTCATCATGAGAGAGAGGTTCCCAGTCCAGTGGTCTCCGACAACGAGACAGATTTTGATGAAGAGCAGTACCCTCCTGCCGATGACAGATATAAGCAATTGGAGGACAGAATGAAAGCTATGGAGGTTCAACAGGTACCTGGGCTGGATTTCGGAGATCTGGGTTTGTCAACTGGTGTGGTTATCCCTCGCAAGTTCAAAGTACCACCCTTCTCTAAGTACGACGGGGCGTCTTGTCCCAAGCTGCATCTAAGGTCCTATGTTCGGAGGATCCAACCATATACGGTGGACAAAAACTTGTGGATCCACTTCTTCCAGGAGAGTCTTTCAGGGACTCATCTCGAATGGTTCTATCAGCTGGATGGGACCAAGGTTCGTAACTGGGAGGAGTTGGCTACTGCTTTCTACAAGCAGTATCAATATAATGCCGACCTTGCTCCTACGCGTACCCAACTTCAGGGTATGTCGTTAGGGTCAAGTGAAGGTTTCAAAGAATATGCGCAGAAATGGAGGGATCTTGCCGGAAGGGTACAACCACCTTTGACTGATCGAGAACTCGTGGATATGTTCTTGGGGACCTTGTCTGGTCCATTTTATAACCACCTGATTGGAAATTCGTCTGCTGGATTCACAGATCTTATCTTGACTGGGGAGAGAATTGAAGCTGGCATCCGGTCTGGGAAAATTCAAGAGGCTATACCTTCTGATAAGAAGCCTCATCATGGAAAGAAGGAATCCAATGCTGTGCACGGTAAAAAGAGCCGTCATGAGGCAGGGGCAATCCAAATCTCTAATCCCGGACCTGCTCAACAAGGACAGGGGCAACAGCGCAAAGAGAAACGGCAGTATACCAAACTCAACATGTCGCTGGATCAAGCACTGCAACAACTGTTGAAGACAGGGCTGATCACCTTAAGGGCTCCTCTTCGGAATCCGAACACTTCTGCTCCCAACTATCATCCCAACGATAGGTGTGCATATCATTCAGATAGCCCGGGGCATACTACAGACAACTGCTGGCCTCTCAAGAATAAGATTCAAGATATGATCGACGCTGGAGAGATTCAGTTTGAAGTGCCAGAGACTCCGAACATAGTCACTGCTCCGTTGCCCAATCATTGAAGCCTTTTGTTTATTTGAATGTTTTGAGTTGTACTTTTCTTTGCTTATACAAACAATTAATGTCATAGCAAACCCTTTTATGTTATCAATGCATCGCATACGTCTGTTTTGGAAATTAATACAATTATTTTCATTATGTTCAAATATCTTTTCATATTTTTTCTGATGTCAACTCTCGGTTAATAATTCTGAGCCTCTTGAGGGAGGATGACGAAAATGATACCACCATTATTACAGTATGCTTTTGAACAGACCCCGCTGATGAGGTACAGGCATTGTTTCAACCCCTAAACACTGGAGTTATAAGGATGATAATCCCTCGTCAACCCATCAGAGCCAAAGAAGTAGGAGTTTTTATTCTCAAAAAAATCAAAACCCTTAATCATAACCCGGGGCAGGGTAGTCTCTCAGTTGATCCAAGTGCATGACGAATGGCACCGAAGAGATCTTTACAAAACGAACAAAGACAGTGATGGTTCAGAACAATCAAAAAGACAGGCAGTCATCATCAAAATTCATAAATAGTCTAAACCTACAAAGGGGACTTATGAAACTGGGGCGCCCCGCTGACTGTAATTCCAAAAAAGGAAACAGTTCAGGCAAAAAGAAAGGGATAACAAAATCAAGAAAGAGGTCTCACAAACCCTCAATCAAAGCAAAAAATGACCGCCTATTCAGAATAAATCATCGACAGCTGAACCATTATTGGAACATCAAAGCAAAGACTCAAGCAAGGTCTAACGCATGATCAACTGAGTTTAGGTTTGGAGAACATCACGAAGAGCGGGTGGGTACAAATAAATTTGAGCCTTTATCCTTTGTTTCTTAAACCGTGAACCAGGCCACGATATAACCCTTAAAAGTCCTAGCTGAAGCATGGGTTAGTTCGAAAGCATACTGTTACGAAAGGTATCCTGACTCCTGAAGGCCTACGGTAAATACGGAGTTGACATTACGTTTTACAAGCATTTACTTGTTTTATGAAAAGAATGCATCTTCAAAATCTTCAGGACAGACATAAGCTTTGCATTTTTAACATAACTTTGTTTGCATATGACTTTTGTTTGAACAGCAGGGAAATTCGCACGAGAAATACCTAGTGAACAAAAGCACTTCCAATCAGGGGGTAAACATGATCATTGTCCAAAATCTGGGGCAGTCCAATCAAAATCCGGAGAACCTCTCAAAGGCCAAATAGCCCGGGGCAAATCTCCGCCTAAGTCACTTGGGGCATTTCAACAACGAATCTGGCCTGATCAGACACCTTCTGGTAACATGACAAAACACTTCTGACAGGGGAAACTCCCTACATTCTGAGAACATGGACATAGTTAAAAAATACTACGCATGAAAAAGACCCGCTAGGCTGACATGCCTAGGCAAAAATTAGGGCTTCCCGTCGAACCAAAAGGGTTCGGGCAAAATGTAGGGATGAAAGTAAAAAATCTGTACACCCGGCAAGTCGAAAACCTGAAAGGGCGGCTTGGGCAAAAATGGGTATCCCGGTGGACTGAAAACCCGAAAGGGCGGTCCAGGCAAAAGTTAGGGATCAAAGCGTACGACTATGTCCCGTCTTCTTGTCATCTGTCTGCCAGAAGAAGGTTTATCTCTCAACAACTAGCAGCATCCCACAAGTGCCTCCCCCATAGAAACTGGGGCAATAAAAGTTGGTCTGAGTAGGCTGATCGTTCTATCCTCCAAGGTATCAGGGTAAGCTCCGTTGAAGAGCATAGCCAACGCGATTCAAAACTTCCCCAGAGAGTCCAATCCAGTTTCCCCAGGAAAATTGGAATTCATCTCCCCAAGCAGTAAGCTTATCCCCAGTAGATTCTGGAAGCGTATCCCTCGCAGAACCCGAACGCGTCGTCCGGCTTTATTCAAAGAGTTATTTCCTTAACAGGATATAACTGGGTTATCCTCAGCCAAAAGCCACGGAAAGAGCGTCGTCGACAGGATCTTCTTATCCCCAGCGGAATCCATTCATACTTCCAATACAGCAAGGTATCCTCAGCGAGTCATCCTCAACAATTCAGCAAAATCATCCCCACAGAGTATTTCTTCCCAGCATGGTCGCTAGAATATCTTTTTCTCCCCGCAGAATCCTCCACTCGCCAAGTTTATTCCCCAACGGAGTTATCTTCTCCTACCGGTATACTTGCAATTATCATCCCTAGCGGAAGCAAAAGCTATTCCTCCACAACAGCCCAGGATGCGACTTCCCGGCACCCGTCAAGGATTTATTTTCCTACGACGAAAACATACATTCATAAAACGTCACATACATCATTATAGCATGCATATGCATCATATTACACGAATCTCATTGATATTGAAAACATACAGTTCATGCATCATGATTTTGCATACAATTATGTTCTACCTTTTCAGGAAAAAGATCAATACAAAAATGACTACTATCAACTAACGCAATTCTCTCTAGATATAGTTTCAGATGTAAGCCCAGCGATGGTGACGTTCTGATACTGCTCCCAGAATTCCTTCTCGATATAGTTTCAGATGTAAGCCCAGCGATGGTGACGTTCTGATACTGCTTCCAGAATTCCTTCTCGATATAGTTTCAGATGTAAGCCCAGCGATGGTGACGTTCTGATACTGCTTCCAGAATTCCTTCTCGATATAGTTTCAGATGTAAGCCCAGCGATGGTGACGTTCTGATACTGCTTCCAGATTCCCTTCCAGATATAATTTCAGATGTAAACCAGATATGGCGACGTTCTGATACTGCTTCCAGAAGTCTTTTTGATGTTTCCCTCTCCGGCATGAGCGTGAGGTGATATTCTCTTATGGTCCCCTCTCCAACGGCGTGTGAGGTGGTAATTCCTTCTTCAGATGTTTCCCTCTCCGGCATGAGCGTGAGGTGATATTCTCTTATGGTCCCCTCTCTAACGGCGTGTGAGGTGGTAATTCCTTCTTCAGATGTTCTCCTCTCCGACGATGAGCGTGAGGTGATATTCTCTTATGGTCCCCTCTCCAACGGCGTGTGAGGTGGTAATTCCTTCTTCAGATGTTTCCCTCTCCGGCATGAGCGTGAGGTGATATTCTCTTATGGTCCCCTCTCCAACGGCGTGTGAGGTGGTAATTCCTTCTTCAGATGTTCCCCTCTCCGGCATGAGCGTGAGGTGATAGTCTCTTATGGTCCCCTCTCCAACGGCGTGTGAGGTGGTAATCCCTTCTTCAGATGTTTCCCTCTCCGGCATGAGCGTGAGGTGATATCTCCTTTCAGATTATAATTTCCTATAGTTCCCTCTCCAACGTGAGTGAGGTGACTCCCTTTGAGATTATAATGTCCTTTGGTTCTCTTCCCGATATTGCAAAGATGGTAATTCCCGCCAAGATTTTTCTCAACGAGCGTTGTTGAAGTTAAAATCAACCAAGGTTCTCTTATCACTCATGCTAAGGCAGTAACCATCCCTGGTTCATTCATCAGCGTTTGAAACTCCAGACTCAGCTCCTGCAACCAATCAGGACATATCTATATCAAGCATCTAAAATCAGCTCCTGCGACGTGTCAGGTACTCATTTTTCTGTTTTGCAGGTATGCAGGTTCTCGCTAAGGAATCTCTTACGCGATCAACGTCCAGATGGCATCTATAAGCCCATCATCCTATCCAAGCAACCTCTAAATGGCATCTATAAGCCCATTCCCTCATCATCACTGCTACTATGTGAGCGCAAATTTCTGGGCACTCTAGTGTCCAATCATCTTCTACCCTCGGATTACGAAAGGCACGTCAGCCAATCTGCATCCTCAAGTCTAAGAAGATTGAACAGGGGCAACTGTTGTACCCCAAAATTTGCCCTCCCATATTCATCAAGAATTGTCAAAGTCAAGGTCACAAAATTCCCCAAGGGTTGTGCAGCTCAACTGGCTCCTATACAGTCAAAACTAGGGTTTGAGTTCTGGTCAAGCAAATGAACTTTTCAAAGGCCCAATCAAGCCTCACATGCTTAAAAAGATGGTCAAGTGTCTTCATGTCAAGTTTCAAGGCATTCAGCTCAAAATTGCACAGTCAAAACCCTAGATTGCACTACAGTCAACTGTAGGGGCAAAATGGTCATTTGGCAGTCAAAAGTTCAAATTTTTGGTCAACATATCGTTTTGAAGCCACAAACATCATTTGATCAATGCTTGATCATGATTCTCAAAATTTGGCTCAGAAATCATCAAAGATGCAAAAGTTGCTATATTTGGACAGCTGAAAAAGTCAACTGAAATTGACCAGGGCATAACTTTCACATGGATTATCAGAAAAATTCCATCCAAAGCTCATTTTGAAGAGAAAGACATTTCCTACAATTCATCTTCATGTTCCAAGTCCAAGAAATGCTCTCACAAAAAGTTATCAATTTCAACATTATAGGTCATTTTCAAAAGTCAACAAAAAGTGACTTTAAGTCAAAGGCCATAACTTGAGATTGGTAAATCAAAATGACATGGGACCAAAGGCATTGGTTAAAGGACTCAAAGACCTTTCCAAAATGTCCAAGAACATGTGAAAAGCTTAAAAATTGACCAAGTTATGCCTTGTGGAAGTTGGGAAATTTTTGGAAATTTTTGAAAGTCAACATTGATGCAAAAGGCTTAAAAATGCAAATGGGCCCATTTTTCTTCCAAGTTTCTTCATGCCAAGCCTATGCACGACCACTAGGCCCAAAGGGAAGTATTTTCATATTTTTTAATTATTTATTTGAATTAATATCAATTTATATTCATTTAAATGATTTTAATTCATGAAAAATATAAACCTTAACCTAAAAAATCTTTTTATACATGTTTGGATCCAATATTTCGTGCATATCCCATTTAGGAAAATTTTGGATTGATTTGGACCTAATTGACACAAAGAACATGAAAAAAAGATATGAAGAAGATTTGCCAAAATCAAATATATGAAATCATCAATGCATAAGATTTTATACAATTTTCTTGACCTAAAATGCTCCATACATATACTACAACACAACCCTAATGCAAAAGGACTAAAAAAGCTGCGCATAACACAGTTTGGCATATTGAAATTTTTGACAAAAAACTCAATACTGAATTCAAGGTTCTAGGACGATTAAAGCTTTGATTTTTGTTTCAATAGCATCCTGAGACCTTCCTGAATCTTTCTCAATCAAAAACAACAACTCAAACGCCTTGAACTGGTACCTGGAACCCAAACCGTATCAAGAACATATTGAAATTGCATAGCACGATTTAAGCATCCTCATGCATTTTTCTTTATAGATTATTGTTTGTCATGATGTTTCTATGCTAACCAGTATGTTTAATTACGTTTTTGTTAACCATATATGATTATGCCATTGCCAAAAATTAGGGTTTTCAGGAGCTCGAATTAGGGGTTTTGTGTAGAAGGAAAATTGGGACTTCTGGACACCATGGTTGGATTCAACGCACCAAGACAATGATGAATGCATACTCGCGATGAATTTATATGTCATATATCCCTATTCGCTATTTTCTCGAATCATCCCTAAGGCCATGCTACAAAAACCGTCGCCTATTCATTTTGTTTTACAGGGTGGGGAAGAAGACAACCTCGTTGTCACCACGTGATAGGCCCTTTTTGAATTCACGCGCGCTTAGTCCATTACGCATTGATTTTACTTTTTGATATTTAATTGATATTATATGTTAATTGTAAACACGATGGCTCAGTGGTAATGCGTTGTGTATATGGCCTCAAAGACCTGGGTTCAAGTCCCAGGTCTGGCAAAAGTCCCATATTATTTTTCATGAACAAATCTTATGCAGCGCGCTTAAGGAAGACTACCATGTTCCATCAATATCTCACCATACACGCGTTCCACACGATCAGATCAAAGGCTGCAATGCAAAGAACATGCCATGGGCTGGTCAACGTGCCATACAAGATCCAAAAAGGTCAACTAATTCCCAGCTTATTGGGCCAGGCCTCTCCAATTGATACCTCCTTATTTGGGGCAGCACCCCACTCTGGTTCACTTTTCTTTTCTTTTATTATTTAAATTGTTGTATTATTTATTTATATTGTTTTAATTAATTAATTTTCTTTTTTACAAAAAAATATAAAAACATTATAAAAGATCAGAAAAAGACCAAAAATATAATATTTATTTTATTACAATTATTTTCATAAATAAACTAGCATGTAAATAAATTAGTAGAATTAGGTTTAATATCTTTGTTGATTTTCTTTTTTTTAATTTTTATTTCTCACAATACTATTTATTTATTATTTTTATTTTATAATTAAAAATTGTACATAATAAATCTTAGGTTTAATTTAGATCTTAATTTAATTCTTTCTTAATAAATGAAAAATAATAGAATTAGGGTTTGCCGTTTAATTTAATTTCAATTAATTTTTCCTTTTTTCTTTTAAATCTAAAAAATACAAAATACCAAAAAAACATTTAATCATTTAATTTTTAATTCTCATTAACTTTTAATTATTTGCAAAAGGGTCCAACGCCCGTCATTAATCATTTAATTGCGCATTTATTTTATTATCGCCTATTATAATTTTGTAAATGTCCCTAAGCCATGTAATTTACTTTTCGCACTTTATTTTCTTCGCATTATTTATTTTTTCGCTAAATCGGGTCCGGTTTAATTTTGGCGATGTGGACCCGCGCCTTTGTAATAATCTTAGATTTATTTCCTCGCAAAATATTTAACTGTTAATCAAGCATGAAAGAATGAATGTCTAATTAAAATCAAGCGTAGAACACGACAAACATGACAAGACAAATAACTGAAACATGACACACAATTCGCACACACCACCCCTAGGGTACGCCTCACTGTTGCCTTTCGAAAGGTGATCGTCGAGTAGAGGATGTCTTAGTAAGTCCTCATGATCCGGGAACCTGGCATGAGGGTAGCTTCTAAGGTGTCTTCCTATTGCTCTGGTGGTCACCATGTCCCTACAAACTCGAATTGACCCGAACACCTCCAATGGTGGTGCTGCCTACCTCTCAATGGTGGGATGGCACTACTTTAAAGGACATTTACACAGACGAATTCCTTAGGGTAGGTAGGTTCTCAAGGATACTTGCTCTAATCTCAAAACAAATTCAAAAAGACTTTTCACACCGACACATTTTCAAAAGCTTTCAAAGCAAACTTTTCAAACACTCTGACGTACGAGTCGAACTGAAATTTTTCAAAGAAACTTTTAAACCCACATTGAAAAGCAAACAAACAATTTTGAAAACGCATTGAGCAAGTATCTAAGAGCCCATGGATAACCATGGATAGAAAGGGTGCTAACACCTTCCCTTTCTATAACCTACCTCCCGAACCGAGAGCGATCTCTTTAAAGGAATTTTTCTGTGCTTTTGTCCTTTCCTATTGGAGAAAATAAAAGACGGTGGCGACTCTTGCTTCCGCGACATTTCGCGAACCAGCGTTAAACAGTCAGTTCCAGATCCACCGATCACATCGGTGTCTAGGCCCGGCATGTCTTCATAGGACCAAGCGAAGATTTCAACATACTCATTCAATAACTGTACCAAGCGTTTCTTGACTTCTGGTTCCAGATTGGCACCCATTTGTACCTCCTTCCGATTTTCCTCGGTCCCCAAGTTGATAGTTTCCAACGGCTCTTTATGCGGTAAGATGGCCCTCTCCTCTTGTTGCAGGAGCCTGGCTAGTTCCCCTGGTACTTCACAACCCTCGTCGTCCTCATACTCGGCTAGATTGACCAGGTCTTCAGAGTTATTAAAAGATACAGCAGAATAGTCACCCATGGAATCCGGAGTGGATGGGTACCTGCATTGGTGAGTGTGGGTGTGTGTAAGGGATAGCCATCCTTAAACAAAAATGCAGAAGGAAAGAAAATGAACACAAGCAGTTTATCAAATGAAAAACGTCCAATGAATCATTAAACATGGCATATGAATATGAAAAACAGTCAAAACCCTTACAAGTGGACCTACATGCCCCCGGGTAAGGCAGGAGGCGGAAAGATAGTATACTGATTGTTTGAATGTAAAAATATTACAAACCAAAATAGAAAATGTTTGATAGATAAATTACTGAGGAATAAAAGTGACAGGGACAAAGTCTTTAGCTTCCCAATTGTTCAGCCCTCCTCTGACCGTCGGATGAATCCATTCTTCAAAGTTGCTTTCTTCATCTTCATCTTCCAGGGCGTTGACTTGGTAAGGGGAAATCTTGACTGGCGCTCTCTCAATCTTTGATCGGCGGATGGCCTTCTGACCAGCGGTGGTGAAGCCTAAACCAAGCTTATCAACCTTATGCGGAAAGTCGGGTAGCTGCCCCCATGCCGAATTCTTTCCTTCTTTAACTGCAGCTCTTGCATCCTCCAGAGATGCCATCCTGGCCATCTGCCTTGGTGTCTCAGCTGCCAACTTCGCCACTGCTATCTGAGGGAGCACTTCTTCGAAATGTTGAAATGGTGTCTCGATGAACTCCCCTTCGACTTCCACGTACCGGAAAGAATTTAAATGGCTAATCATGTACTCTTCCTCGCCATGGACAGTAATGATTTTACCCTTTACAGGATATTTTAACATTTGGTGCAAGGAGGAGGTGACTGCCCCAGCATGGTGTATCCAAGGTCTACCCAGCAGGCAGGAGTATGATGGACGGATGTCCATTACATAGAAAGTGGATTTGAACACCTCGGTACCTATCTTGACAGGAATTTCAACTTCTCCATGGACCATTCTTTTCGACCCATCGAAGGCTCTGACGACGATATCACTCGGCTTCAATTCCAACCCTTCGCAATCTAGCCGGTCCAAGGCCTTCTTAGGCAAAACATTCAGCGATGAACCGGTATCAACCAAAACATGTGCAAGGGTGGTTCCGCGACACTCGATTGAAATATGTAACGCATCATTGTGATTTCGGCCCTTAGGGGTCAGGTCGGCATCAGAAAAGCCTAATCCATTGTCTGCGGTCAGGCTAGCCACGCAATGTTGAAATTGATCTGCGGAGGTTTCTTGAGGCACATGAGCTGCCTTTAGAAACTTAATCAAAGCTTGAGCGTGCGCTTCTGAGCAAAGCAACAGTGCCAACATGGAGATCTTGGAGGGGGTTTGCCCCAACTGTTCCACCACATCATAGTCACTTTTCTTGATTATCCTTAAAATTTCGTCCATCTCTTTCTTGGAAGCTTCCGGAATCACCAAGGGTTGAGCCCTCGTCCTGACGGGCTCATCTTGTATTCCTTTTCCTTTGTCGGCGATGGTAGGAGAGACGGTACTAGGAACGAAAATTTCTTTGATCAAAGGAGTTCTGGCAGAGAGTCTTGCTGGTGCAGGGATGACTTCTTTTACTGATGAGGGTCCAAAGACTGCTTTTGGAGGAGCAATCTCTGGAGAAAATATCCTCCCACTTCTGGTGATTTTGCTGGTGCCCGCAATGTTACTGATGCTGGCTTCATCATCATCTGAATCCTCTTCAATTATTTCAACTTGCTTGATACCATGGTAGTAGATGTCACCACCATAGTTCCAAGGTATCGACTTCTCGGAGACATAGGGAATCGGCCCCGGCCTCGTTATCTTCAACGGTATGGACTTTGCAGTTGGCGTAATCTTAACTGGCTTTTTGTCGGCCTTGGAAAGATTGGCGTGGATGGTTATGATTGAGATACTTTCAACGTGAACTGGAACAACAGGAACTTTCTCGAACAAAATTTGTCGGCTATCTATGAGGCCTTGGATGCCTTCCTTTAGTAGCGGACAACCCAACGGCAGAGAGTGACAACAGTAACAGTCTCTACTACATCCCGGGAAGATCCCGGCCCTTAACAAATTTAGCTTAACGGTTAACAGTGGAGTAGTTAGATCACTAACGTCAGTAACATACCGATCCTCTTCAATGGCGTTGACGTTCCGACCGTGCTTCGGCATAGGTGCAGAGATCACATTGGGTTTTTCTGGAGCGTCAAACTCTACCTCCTTGGCGTCTATTAAGTCCTGGATCTTATGCTTGAGGGCCCAGCAATCGTTGGTGTCATGCCCAACACTGTCTGAATGATAGGCGCACTTAGCATTGGCATGGTAGTGTGGAGAGGAGGTGTTGACATTCTTTGGCGCTTCTTTGATAGAGGCTAGATTCAATTTCAACAGGTGGGGAAGTACCTGTGCTGGGGTCATATTGATACGAGTGAACTGCCGTTGTGGCCTTTCTACTCGTTGCTGGTTCGGTCTAGATTGGTTGTAGCGAGGCTGCTCGCTTGGAGCATTTTGGATCATTACGGCCCCCACAGTCAGCCGACGCTCCGTCTTCCCTGCTCTCCTTTGCGAATATACCATGGCTGTCTCCTTCTTAAACGGCTTCTTCTCCATACTTGCGGCGACACCCTTCTGAATTTTTCCCGACTTGATGCCAGCCTCGATTCTCTCACCCGTTAAGATCAAATCAGTAAATCCCGCGGAAGAGTTACCGATTAAATGATTGAAAAATGGCCCAGATAGGGTCCCAAGAAACATATCAACGAGCTCACGATCGGTTAAAGGAGGCTGCACCCTGCCAGCCAAATCCCTCCACTTTTGTGCGTATTCTTTGAATCCCTCACTTGTTCCTAGCGACATACCCTGAAGTTGGGTACGGGTAGGAGCAAGATCGGAATTATACTGGTATTGTTTATAGAAAGCGGTGGCCAAGTCTTCCCAATTCCTGACACTGGTTCCTTCTAACTGATAAAACCATTCCAACTGGGCTCCCGCCAGACTGTCTTGAAAGAAATGAATCCAGAGATTTTTATCAGCTGTATAGGGCTGAATCTTCCTCACATAGGACCTGAGGTGCATCTTTGGACAGGACAGCCCGTCATACCTTACAAACGCCGGCACTTTGAACTTTGGAGGAATCACAATTCCGGCGACCAAGCCCATGTCTTCAAAATCCAGACCCGGCACCCTCTGCAATTCCATTGCAGCCAATCTGTCCTCTAAGCCCTTGTACTTGTCATCAGCGGGAGGATACTGCTGGTCCGAATAATCCTCGTCTTCTTCCACGTCTTCCTCTTCCGCATCAGACTCGGAAGGCACTGCAACCCGATCTCTTTTACTAGTCCCCTCATCAGAAGTAGGAGGAAATTCGAGCACCCTCCGAGCTTCTCTGTCAAATCTTCTCCCCAAAGTAGCCACTCCGACCCTCTTTTTCTTCTTCACCGGGTCTTTGCTCTCCAGATGAGCCTTGATATCCTCTTGACTCTTGACCAAGGTCATCAAGAGTTGCTGGAATTGTGCATTCTGGGCTTGTAAGTCTTTGACCGTTTGCTCGAGATCCATCCTACTGAAATAAACAGCAGATAGATAAGGAAACCGGGAGCGAGACCTGCTTATGCACATGATGAATGGTATGCTGATGTATGCAATGCATTCAAGGATTTAGGACATTCAAAATCATTTCAGACAAAGAAGAACGCACGTCATATTAAGAAGAAATCTGTTAATACATAAATGCCCCATGGGCCAGATGTTACAACATAAACCTCTTAAGGCAGAAAGACATTGCGCATCCTCTTCGGTGCGATGTAGGCGTTGAGGGCCTCTTGCTCGTGGAGTCGGCGGGTAAGCTCCAGGACCTTCTTTTCACTGGCGTAGTAGCTAGCTTCAAAAGTGTTCCGTTCCTCCTTGAGCTGAATCCAACTCCTCTGCATTTCTTCCCACGATGTAGGCATGTCTGGATGTAGGATGGTGTAGGGGACCTCTCCTTCATGGACGGGCTCTTTGATCACTGGGAGTACATGGGGATAAGGCATCATCAGACTTTGAGCGCGGGCTCGTACCCACTTGAGGTAGGGCTCAAGAGGGATGGAGTTCTTGTGTCCCAGGGTCTTGCTATCAATCTTGTTGAGTTTTCCCCAAGCTCTGATGAACCTTTGGCGAAGTCCTTGCACATCGTCGTCGAAGTCAAAAACTAGGCTAGGAATCAGCATGTCATGAGGGCCATCCCTCCGTGCGTACCCAAATTGCCTCAAAGCTAGGCAAGGGTTGTAGGTGATACCTCCCCTAATTCCAAGTAAAGGGACATTGGGAAATTCTCCGCAACGATCGACGATGATGATATTTTCTCTTGATCGAGAGCACCAATGTATATCAGCATGAGTGAGAGTCATCAATCGCTGGGACCACCTTACACCTTGATCATTCTTCAGGACAGATTGTGGAAGGTGCGAAATAAACCACCTTGCGAGGATAGGAGTGCAGCACATGAGAACACCCCTCCTTCTCATTGTTCGTGTGTAAAATGAGTGAAGGATGTCTCCAAGCAATGTTGGTATTGGATTTCTGGACAAGAAGATTTTGACAGCGTTGACATCTACCAATTGGTCAGGATTTGGGAATAGGACCATCCCATAGATAAGGAGCGCCACAATTTCTTCAAATGCTTGTAAGTCCAATGAGTTCCAACATTCTTGTGCCTTCTCAAACAGGAATTTTGCTAAGAATCCCTTGACACCGCTTCTTGTTTCCCAATGCCCCTTGATTTCAGACGGTTGTAGATGTAGTGCTCGAGCAACATCTTCAGGCTTTGGTTCCTTCTCCGTACCGTTGAAGGGTAGTTGATTAAGGATAGGGATTCTTAGGAGTTGAGAAAACTCCTCCAAAGTGGGTACCAACTGATAATCCGGGAAAGTGAAGCAATGGTGGAGGGGGTCAAAGAATTGAAATAGCACTTTCATCATGTCTTCTTCGATGTTGGTGTTGACTAGGTTGAGCAGTCTACCATGTCTTTCACTGAAGGCTGAATTTTCCGGAATCCTTGAGGTGAGCTCCTTGAGTTGAGGAGAGATTTTCACAAGGTTGACTTGAATGGTGTTTCTGCGAGGAATTTCCATGACCTACAAAACAAGAACAATGATGAAGGTCCAAACCCTTGAAATGGTTAGTAAATGCATATGATGCTTCATGATGTTTATGATGTATGCATAAAACATGTGTACAAGCAAATCACACCAAACCCTAGTTTCAGGCTTGCATGGGGTTTCACAGGTAAGTACCCTCTTGAGTGTAGTTGGTTTAAAAACCTGTCCTATAAATAGCAACCGGGTTCTAAGGAGCTCAATATCACTGGATTGCTTTCATTGTTCATTGTTTTGGTTTAGCCACTTAACTGGCGACCAAAATATTCCAAGAAAACAACCCTCAATGAGTGTAGTATCGAGTATCTACCAACTTCGGACTGCACCAAAGTCGGTCATCTCACTACTCCTAATAAAAGGCCAAGATAGTCAAGTAAGGTTCTAGGTCATTAGTGCTTAGTGACATCGCTCAGCGGCCCCGTACTCTCCTTGATTGAACTCAAGGGTTACCGGTACCCACAAATATGTCGCACTAATATAGCTATTGCTTAGACCGTGTCGGTATACCCCGCACAGTTTCCACAACGTATTGCTATCTATGAATGTTTCCCCAAAATCCGGGCGGAGGATTATAAACCCAAACAATAGAACCAAGGTATAAAGCAAGCAAACCAACCAATTAGTCATGCAAGAAAGTGATCTAAGCCCTAAGGTAACCCCACTTTAAATTTTTCCCCAGCAGAGTCGCCAGTTCTGTGATACGGTGGGAGAACTGACTTGTGTTTTGCGTTCGTATTCGCACTTGTGCGGTTAGCAAGAGTCGCCACCGACCTTTTATTTTATCCTAAAGGAAAGGTTAAAAAGCACAGCAAAAACCTTTTTGAGATATTTCGTGGGTTCGGGGGGTAGATTATGAAAAGGGAAGGTATTAGCACCCTTTTCATCCATGGTTATCCATGGGCTCTTAGGTACTTGCTTAGATCGACTTTGCCTTGGTTTTCAATTGTGTGAAATGGTGCTTTGTGGATTGTTTTGAAAATGTTTTGAAAAGATGCCTTGCGTTAGGCTAACCTTGTAACAATTCTTTACTCGAATGTTTTACAAAAGGTGTTTTATCTTTTAAAAAGATGTTTCAAGGGTTTGAAAAGTTTGATTTTTGAAAAGTGTTTGTGAAGTGGGTTTTGAATTTAGGCAAGTGTTTTCTTTGCAGATTGACAAGTACTTAAGAGTTTATCTACCCTAAAGCTTTCTCAAAAGATTTTTGTCGTGTTTTAAGCCCTTTGACAATTTTGTTCTACCATTGAAATTGATAGGCAATCTTGTATTTAGGAAGCTTATTCGGGACGGACGCGGGTCATCGTATGGACCATGAATGCAATGGTGCCAAGTGTCTTCGGAAATTTGTTTTGAAGGGACTTGATCATTTTTGATAGGCGACTTTCGAAAGCGTCATCGAGGGACTTATGATCATTTGAATTCATTTCGCCAAAGAAACTCGACGTGCAAGCATGGCCCATTTGGAAGGCAACATGTGGGATTACCCTAGGGGGTGCAAGTGTGATTGTGTATTGATTACATGTACTTGTCTTGTATTAGGTTATCTAGCGTTTGGTTTTATGTACATACAAACCCTAGGTCTAACCATGGTATAATTGAAAAGCTGTAAATTGCGGAATGTAAATCTACGCTATTACAAAATAATGTCCGGGAGTGGGGGTATGAATGTACAAGGGGATGAGACTTATAGTACCCAATAATTTACAACCAAATCGAATGTCATAATCAAATGAATATCAAATGTAAATGTAAGATAAACATGTGTATAGGATAATATGAATGTATTTGTGTAAGTGTACAAATGTATATGTATGTGAATTGTATATGTGTAATTATGCACCGGTGCGAAATGTGAAATTGAGCCGTATTAGGGTTTTGACCTAGATAAATGTTTTTTAGATGGATCTTGATTTTTGTATGTTTAATTATGTACAAAAGAAAAAGAAGTGTTTTGTTTAAATGAGGTATTTTCAATTTAATCATGTATATAAAAAAGGAAAAGATAATTATATACAAATGTATTCTAATTAAAAAGGATATTTTAAAATTATGTATAGAAGTATTTGGTTATTTTTATGTACAAATGTGTATTAAGAAAATATTTTCAAATTTAACTTATGTGATATGTACAAATATATTTCAAAAAAATGTTTTTTTTTTAGTTAATTGTGTATACAAGTATTTAGATTAAGTTAGTATGCTTAATAATATTAAGAAATAAATTATATATGTTTTAGAAACAAGGAAATAAATGAGTTAGTATATAAAAGAATAAATATTGTTTTTTATTATAAAAATGAAAAGAGTTAGAGTTTTATAAGATTAGTATTAGAAAATGAGGTGATTTCTCGTTGGGCTTTAGAGGTGAATTAGGAAACGGGTCAGATTAAGCCCATGGTTTTGAAACAGAATTAGGGTTTAGGCATTTGGTTCAGGACGAAAACGAGGGTTTGCGAGGTGACGACGGCGCCGTTTGTATGTTCAACGTTCTTTCCATCTTCATCTTCATCCGGCCACCAGCATCACTTTCCACACCTTTCTTCCCCCCAAAGCATGGTCTCGGCGCTCTGGACTTAAGGTTTGATTATGACGCTTTACGTTTTCATTTCCTTTCTTTTACAAATTTTGTGTTTCAATTTGGGGTTCTGATTTCCGAATCTTGTACCGTTATGATGTGGTGAAGAGGAAAGGGGGAGGAGATTGCTACCTGATGTTTGGAGGATGGAGGAGAGGCGGAAAAGTGGTGCTCTAGGAGGCCGGATCGTCGTGATGGACTTGAGGAGGCTTCGCTTCTGATGACCCTGGTAACTTCGCTCTTGTTGCTTATGTCTCTAGGGTTTGATGATGTATGCACTGAGAAACCCTAATTCCTCACTTCTTTACCTCTTGTCCCTTTGCTACTGTTGAAACAATGTTTTGGCTAGTTTTCTTCTTCTCTACTGCTTGCGTTGCCCTGACTATGTTGATATTGCTTCTTGTTCTTGCTTTACTGAGATGTTCATGATGAAGTCCCTGATGATTTGCCTGAGTATTATTCCACTTTCGTTTCTCTTTTCTGATTTGCCTATGAAGAAGCTTGCTTCTGAGGCTTGGTGTTTGGATATTTTATATGTTGGTTTTCATAACAATGGTGAGGTTTGAGCTTGGATATGATAGGGTATTGGTATGGTTTTTGTGGTTATTACTGATGCTTATGCTTGAGGTTGTTCAGGTTATGGCCCTTTGTTATGACAGTAGTGGGCAGGTCCTGAGTTTTTTTGTTGTGTTTATGGTTGATGCTGGCTCTTTGTATGGTTATGGCATTGGTTAGATGATCTTTTGTTGTGACAGGGTGTGTTCCAGGTTTTGGTGATACAGGTTTAAAGGTTTAGGGGGTTAGACAGGTTTTAGGTGTTGAGGTCTGTATCTTTAATGCAGTTTTGGTTTTGACTTGCTAGCAGGTTTGCATATTGGTTCAGGGTTGGGTTTGAACTGGTGTTTGTATATGTTTTATGGTTTGGGTTTTAGACAGATGTTTGAGGTGTTGGCGAGGAGAATGCAGGTTCATGAGTTTTTTGGTATTGATTTCTTGCCTTTTTGCTTTGTGTAACTACTGAGTTGTATATATCTTTTCTATCTTTTTCTCTTGGCGCCCCATCTTTTTTCAAAGTCTTAGTCTTCTTTTTGACCCAAGTATGCTGGACATTTTCACAAGGCGTTTTTCCATTTCAGTAATTGGCTATGCTGTGTAATTTTTGAACACTGCTGAATTATCCTCTTTGTTGTATATCTCTTCTGCCTCTACTGTCTATGCCTGCTGCCTATATTACTGAACTGAGTTGACTCTTTCCTGATTTTGTGTATCTTTTTCTTCCTGCTATTGTCTGCTGTGAACTGTCATTATGCAGAGTTGATGAAATTGGTACACATTCCTCTCTCTTCCTTTTGCCTGCTGCGCTGATGTCTATGCCTAACCTGAACTGAGTTTGCTTTATCTCTCTTTACTTCTCTCTTTACAGTACAATAGAGAATTTTTATATAATTTAAATTGTACTTTTCTGAAGGGGCCCTGGATGAGAAATGATGAATTGAGATGTTTGCATAGCATAATATATCTTGCATCTCCTTTTGACAGCTTGTGTGCTTTCTTGCTTTTCTTGGCAAAGGTCCCTTTGACAGCTTGTAGGCTTTGGTAGCAACTTGTGCCATTTTGACTTCTTTGATATCTTTTGGCATTCTGACAGTTTGGATTGGATTTTATGGTTTGAATTTGGACTTTATGGTTTGAATTGAACATTGAGATTTTATGCAGTTTGCAAACTTTTTTTTAGAAACTGTGCATTTGCATTTGCATTCATGAAATAGAATAATCTTCCCTCTCTGTGAACCGGGAGAAGTCCCGTGATTTGCAGAGAGGGCAACTGATCCCAGTCAGTGGCCCCTAATGATGAGCAATTTTATCTGTCTTTGCTAATTTTAATGCTTTCTGATTTTCTCATTTCTTTTTGCAGATGAAAAACGGAATGCCGGAGCGGAGTGAAGAATGAAGAACGTTTAGAAAATAGGATAATTTTAATTCTATGTAATATTTAAATTAAATGTAAATTATTGTTTGTAACAACAATTTGTAAATAATTTAAATATCAATAAAAATTCAAATTATCTAATTAATTCTAATTTCCTTATTGTTCATTTATTTATTTAAAATTCTTAGAATTAAAACAATTGAAAAATTAATTCAATCATTTAATTTTTAGAATAATAAATAACTAAAATAAAACAACATTGATCCAATAAACCTGTCTTATCCAACATCCAAAACAAAAGCAGCAATTAAACCAAGTAAACTGATCAACACATAAACACTGTGAATTCAAGACTGCATCTTGTATCTGACTGGCCCAATCAAAATGTACTGAATTCAAAAACCACTGTCCCTTTTACTGATTAAACCAAGATAACGCGAATTTTAATCCGAATCTTGAAATAAACTGCAAAGTGCTGTGAAATTCAAAATCTTCTGAGAATATGCTCATAAAACTTAATTCCTGATTAAATGCCAAATCACTCTTGCTTGACCAACAATCAATCAAACCCTAGGCCCACTGTATGAAACAAATCAGAGCTCTGAAATTCAGTAAAAACCCTAATTTTGCTTGACTGTCAAGAAAAGTTTGTTTGTCCGATTCTTGAGCCAGTTTGAGAAGTCAGGAAATGCTTGAAGCTGAGATTTCTTGGGGAAAAATACGAGGGCAAATTTTGGGGTACAACACTACGCATAATCAAAGACCCGCTAGGTTGACTGGCCTAGGCAAAAATAAGGGCATCCCGACGAACCAAAAGGGTTCAGGCAAAAATTAAGGATAAAGAATGAAAAATCTGTACACCCGGTAAGTCGAAAACCTGAAAAGGCGGCTTGGGCAAAAAAGGGCATCCCGGTGGGCTGAAAACCCGAAAGGGCGGTCCAGGCAAAAATTAGGGATCAAAGCGTATGACTATGTCTCGTTGTCTCGTTATCTCGTCACTTTCCTACCAGAAGAAGACTTGTCATTTTGACCGAAAGATACCAAGCACCTCATAGGTGGGGATAATACTCGATCCACCGGGCCTCCGCAGGAACCTTCTCCCGCAGATACAGGGGCAAAAAAGTCTCGATGCAAAGCCATCATCATATCCTCAGCACGCCTCCCAGTAACATTCACTCCCCGCAGAGTAAAAGAAAAAGACTGTAATATTAACTCTCTCCAGCTGAGACTCGCAAATGTGAATGAATGAATCGGTAGTATTCTCCCCAAGCAGAGTTTATCTACCATCAACACTAAAAAGGCTTAATATCCCTGGCAGTCTTAATATTCCCCAACGGAGTATAAGAATATTCCCCGACAGAATACAAGATATCCCCAGTGGAATTAAAATTTTCCCAGCGCAGTCTGAAAAAGCTTCCCCAACGGAGTTGGGAGAATCATCCCCAGTATACTCTGGAAGTTCACCCCCGGCGGAGTACAAAAATAAATCTCCCCAGTCGAGTTCAAAGGATCATTCCTATCAGAACTCAAAGGATTATCCCCATAAGAGTCTAAAAGGTTATTCCCAGAGAAGTCGCAATCGAAGATCATCCCCAGCGGAAGTTCTTTCCTTTCACAAACAGGAATTCAATCCCCAATAGGGTTCAATATCACCAGCAATGGCAATTCATCCCAACGGAATTTATCAGTGGAATCTTCAGCAGAACCTCTCTTCCCCACAGAGTAATCTCCTCATCATTTTATTCCCCCAACGGAGTCATCCTCTCCTGCAAGTTTATTCTCTTCGTTCGCCATCCCCAGCGGAAACGAATAATCCAGCTCTATTCTTCAGCAGCTATCCGGGATTTTTTTTCCCCAGCTAGAAACATTACATTTCCATACATCATGATACATGCATACACGCACCATACCACACAATCTCATTTATTTTGAGAGCATCATTGCTTGATATATATCATGCATTTCATACATCATGACATTGCATATGACTAACTCTTTATCTTTTCAGGGAAAGACGAATAAATAAACACCGTTGACTACTCATATGATCTGGTAGTCCCCTTAAAAAATTACATCTATGAAGGGTTGTTTCAGCGGATTCCTCAGAAAGATGCCCTCACAAGACTTTCGTCCATTTCAGTTAAATCGATTCTATGATTTTTCTGATTCTTATCCAGTCAAAGTTAATCTGAGACCTTCTCTGGTTCAGTCAGATCGATGCTAAGATCTTCCTGATTCTTATTCCAGTTGAAGATATTCCAAGACTTTCGTCTGGTTCAGTTAAATCGATTCTAAGATTTTTCTGATTCTTATCCAGTCAAAGTTAATCCAAGACCTTCTCTGGTTCAGTCAGATCGATGCTAAGATCTCCCTGATTCTTATTCCAGTGGAAGATATTCCAAGACTTTCGTCTGGTTCAGTTAAATCGATTCTAAGATTTTTCTGATTCTTATCCAGTCAAAGTTAATCCAAGAGCTTCTCTAGTTCAGTCAGATTGACACTAAGATCTCCCTGATTCTTATTCCGGTTGAAGATATTCCAAGACTTTCGTCTGGTTCAGTTAAATCGATTCTAAGATTTTTATGATTCTTATCCAGTCAAAGTTAATCCAAGACCTTCTCTGGTTCAGTCAGATCGACGCTAAGATCTCCCTGATTCTTATTCCAGTTGAAGATATTCCAAGACTTTCGTCTGGTTCAGTTAAATCGATTCTAAGATTTTTCTGATTCTTATCCAGTCAAAGCTAATCCAAGACCTTCTCTGGTTCAGTCAGATCAACGCTAAGATCTCCCTGATTCTTGTTCCAGTTGAAGATATTCCAAGACTTTAGTCTAGTTTAGTTAAATCGATTCTAAGATTTTTTCTGATTCTTATCCAGCCAAAGTTAATCCAAGACCTTCTCTGGTTCAGTCAGATCGATGCTAAGATCTCCCTGATTCTTATTCCACTCGAAGATGTTCCAAGACTTTTGTCTGGTTCAGTTAAATCGATTCTAAGATTTTTCTGATTCTTATCCAGTCAAAGTTAATCCAAGACCTTCTCTGGTTCAGTCAGATCGATGTTAAGATCTCCCTGATTCTTATTCCAGTCGAAGATGTTCCAAGACTTTTGTCTGGTTCAGTTAAATCGATTCTAAGATTTTTTTTATTCTTATCCAGTCAAAGTTAATCCAAGACCTTCTCTGGTTCAGTCAGATCGATGCTAAGATCTCCCTAATTCTTATTCCAGTCGAAGATGTTCCAATACTTTTGTCTAGTTCAGTTAAATCGATTCTAAGATTTTTCTGATTCTTATCCAGTCAAAGTTAATCCAATACCTTCTCTGGTTCAGTCAGATCGATGCTAAGATCTCCGTGATTCTTATTCCAGTCGAAGATGTTCCAAGACTTTTGTCTGGTTCAGTTAAATCGATTCTAAGATTTTTCTGATTCTTATCCAGTCAAAGTTAATCCAAGACCTTCTATGGTTCAGTCAGATCAATGCTAAGATCTCCCTGATTCTTATTCCAGTCGAAGATGTTCCAAGACTTTTGTCTGGTTCAGTTAAATCGATTCTAAGATTTTTCTGATTCTTATCCAGTCAAAGTCAATCCAATACCTTCTCTGGTTCAGACAGATCGATGCTAAGATCTCCCTGATTCTTATTCCAGTCGAATACTTTCTGTCAACAATCACCAAATGGCATCTGTAATCCCATTCCCGACATCACAAGGCTGATACCACTTCATGCGAGTGCAAATTTCTGGGCACTCTAGTGTTCAATCATCTTCCACCTTCGGATCACGAAAGGCACGAAAGCCAATCTACATCCTCAGGTTTAAGAAGATTGAACAGGGGCAGCTATTGTACCCTAAAATTTGCCCTCCCATATTTCTCAAAACATGGCAAGAAAAATCTCAGAGTGGCTCAAGATTGCTCAAGAGTTGGACAGTCAAGCTATCTCCTAAGGCAGTCAACCCCAAATTAGGGTTTTGTGTTGCCTCAAGATCCTTGAGTCCAAATGACCTCAATTACTCCCCATTGTCCTAATATGTTCTCAATATCATCCATGTCAAATTTCAAGCCTTGTAGAGGAAGTTTGCTCAGTCAAATGCTCAAAAGGTCCAAAAATCGATTGTGCTAGGGCAAAAGTCAACTATGACCCAAATATAGTCAAACTTCAAGATTTTTTGTCAAAATTCTCATTTTGAAGGATATTTAATCATTTGATCAAGGGTTATCATGATTCATCAAGGATTGCTCAAAATTCATCAAGACTCAAAAGTTGTTAAATTAGGGTTTTGTAGGAAACGTCAACTCAACTTTGACCAAGCATAACTTTCTCATACTTTATGAGAAATGATCCATCCAAATCTAATTTTTAATAGGATGCAATTTCCTACAATCCATATTCACACCCCAAGATCAAAAAATGAACTCACAATAAGTTATGAATTTGGACATTATAGGTCATTTTTGAAAGTCAACAAAAACACCTTTTTTTCCAAAGCTTATAACTTGAGCATGGAACATCCAAATGAGATGAGACTAAAAGGGTTGGTTAGAGGACATCTCAATATTTCTAAAAAGTCCAAGTACACCTCCAAAAGTTCAAAATTGAAGAAGTTATGCATTGTTGAAGTTGTACTTTTTTGCAAAATTACCAAAAGTCAACTATCCCCAAAACTTCAAATTTTGTCAAATGGGCCCATTCTTTTCCACTTGATTTGAGCTTGTATAGTTTCCCACGTGTCCTAGCTTCAGCCATGAGCCCATATTTCATTTTTATTATTTAATTTGATTTTTATTTGAATTTATTCATTTTAAATCAAATAAAATCATAGAAAATCCAAATAATTAATAACTCTTGATTTTTTGATTGTTTTAGGCTTTGTTTACAGCTATCACCACCATCAAATTCGTATCAAGACTAATCATATGCAAAAAGATTGAATCAAATCAATTTTGGAAGGTTTAATAATGGAGAATCATCAAATATGGCATTTTTTTCAAATCTTGATCATGGTCTTAAAACACAACATTATGAGGGAGATTCTTTCCATTCTTTCTTGTCTCCTCATTCCCCTCTATAAATATAGAGCCATACAAGCTTGAAAGGGACGAAAATCCTCTCTAAAAAGCTCTCAAAAAGCTCTTCAAAAAGTTCTCTAAAAGCTCTTCAAAAAGCTCTCCAGAAATCAAAGAATTGGTGCAAGTCATATCTCGAGGTTCCGGCCTCTCGCAATTGACATCAAGCCTCAAACCATCCTCTTGAAGTCCTCATGAGTCTTACAAGGCCCAAGAGCAATCCATCACACGCCTAGCACGCCCACCGGTTTGGTAAAATTTTAAATTTCGAATTTCTAATTTTAATCATATTTTATGGTATGCTAACGTTTGTTTGAGTTTATATAGAACAGTTATGGATGGTTGAATCATAGGTACTGTTATACCCCAAAATTTGCCCTCCCATATTCTTCAAGAAATTGCCAAGCCAAGTCACAAAATTCCCCAAGGGTTGTGCAGGTCAACTGTCTCCTATACAGTCAAAACTAGGGTTTGTGTGCTGATCAAGAAAATGGAGTGTTCAAAGGCCCAATCAAGTCTCATATGCTTACAAACATGGTCAAGCATCCTCATATCAAATTTCAAGGCATTCAGCTCAAAATTGCACAGTCAAAACCCTAAATTGCACTACAGTCAACTGTAGGGGCAAAATGGTCATTTGGCAGTCAAAAGTTCAAATTTTTGGTCAATATATCATTTTGAAGCCACAAACATCATCTGATCAATGCTTGATCATGATTCTCAAAATTTGGCTCAGAAATCATCAAAGATGCAAAAGTTGCTATATTTGGACAGTTGAAAAAGTCAACTGAAATTGACCAAGGCATAACTTTCACATGGATTATCAGAAAAATTCCATCCAAAGCTCATTTTGAAGAGAAAGACATTTCCTACAACTCATCTTCATACTTCAAGTCCAAGAAATTCTCTCACAAAAAGTTATCAATTTCAACATTATAGGTCATTTTCAAAAGTCAACAAAAAGGGACTTTAAGTCAAAGGCCATAACTTGAGATTGGTAAATCAAAATGACATGGGACCAAAGGCATTGGTTAAAGGACTCAAAGAACTTTCCAAAATGTCCAAGAACATGTGAAAAGCTTAAAAATTGAGCAAGTTATGCCTTGTAGAAGTTGGGAAATTTTTGTGAAATGGCAAAAGTCAACTATCCTTGAAACTCCAATTTTTGACAAAAGGGCCCACTTTTTCCACTTGGTTCATCCTTGTCATGCCACACACGTGTCCCATGGTTAATTTCAAGACCAAATATTGATTTTTCTATTTTATTTAATTTTTGATAATTTAATTCATTTTAAATCTTTGAAAATTCAAATAAAATTCAAAAACCAATGGAATAGTGTCATGTGAATTTGGACAACTTCCTTGTATCATGGGCCAACTCAAAAACTCAGGCTAGGGTTAAGTTTCACACTAAGTCTAGGTCTTGGCTTAAAAGAAGGAAAAATGGTTAATGGTGAAAACCCTAGGACTAATTCTTTCATAAGCATGAATCTAGGTCAGTTAGCAAGCCAATTCCTTTCCATCATATGCACTGAGTCAAACCCTAAGCCTAACACATCATATGCTGCGCTCAAGAGCTGATTGCCACATTGAAAATTTTGGATAAAAAGACAAAACTGAAATCAAGGTTGCAGAGAATTTTAGGCCTTAATTCTTTTTCCAATAGCATCCTGGACAAATTCTGAACGCATCCCAACTCCAAACATCTTTCAAAACCCCAGGAATTGGTAGGGAGAACTCAAACCGTGTCACATAATTTTTGAGATTGCATATCACGATTCATACGTCCTTTTGCATTTTTATTGATGAATCCTTGTTCCTTACCAAGTTTCTAAGCTCTCCATTGGGTTTAATTGCATTTTTGGTGATCATACGTGATTCTACCATTTTCATATTCTAGGGTTTTGTAGAACTCAATTTAGGGCTTTTGCAAATAAGAAAAATCAGAGCTCAAGACCATTGCCATTGCACTCAGTACATCCAAACGAAAAGATTCCAACCCTCGCGCTCAATTTATAAGCGACGAGGGCCTCTTCGCTATTTTCTGTTAGGTGGTATTAGGCAACGTTTGCCAAACTGTTGCCTTTGAGTTTGTATTACAGGGGACACGAGGAAGAAGAACGTCGTGGCGAAGCGTGATTCGTTCATTTGAATTTCGCGCGCCCTCCACTAACGTATCTGTTTTTTCTTTTTATTATTTATGTGCCATAATATATTAACTAACGCGTGGTAGCTCAGCTGGCAGGGACATACGCTGTTGACCTTCATGACCTGGGTTCAAGTCCCAGGTCTACACAATTTCATATTATTTTTCACTTCAAGTTTCCATGCAGCGCTAACGTTAAGACACACCATATGCCTCCATCCTCAAGATATACACGTGTCCTAGGAGATCTATCAAAGGGCTCAGAACAAAGGCGTATGGTAGATGCCAGTCAACATGCCACACCTGATCCAGAAAGGTCAATGAATTCAAGCAAATGGGCCTTAACCTTCCAGGCCTGAACCTCCTAATCTGGGGCTACACCCCACCCTGGTTTGCCAAATCTATTTATTTTATATCTTTATTTATTATTTTTAATCGTTATGTTTATTTTAATTATTGTTTTATTTAATTTTTAATCAAAATATAAAAACATTCAAAAATCAGAAAAGACCAAAAAATATAATTTTTATTTTTTTATTATTTCCATAAATAAATTATATGTAAATTATTTAGTTTAATTAGGGTATAATTTTAATCCTTTTTAATAAAAATCCAAAAAAATAGAATTTAGGTTTAATAACTTTTTTATTTTCTTTTTAATTTTCCCCTTTTTTAGAATAATAATATTATTTATTTATTTGCATAAATTAAAAATTGTACATAAATTAATTTAGATTTAAATTAGGTTAAAAATCAAATCTTTTTCTTAATAACTTAACCAACATTAGAATTAGGGTTTACAACCAATTTTTTTGTTTTAATTAATTCTTTTCCTTTTAAATCTTAAAAAACACAAAAATACCAAGACATTTAATTGTAATCTTAATTCTTCATTAATTTTAAAAAGGGTCCAACGCCCGTGTTTTTAATTCCTTTATTTCGCACATTTATTTTATATCGTTTAAATAATTATGTATATGCCCCAAAGCCTTGTAATAATTTTTACTTTATTTCTCGCACTTTTATTTTATTGCTTTTTTACTTTCAGTCAAATCGGGTTCGGTTTATTTTGGCGATGTGGACCCGCGCCATTTGTAATAGTTTAGATTTATTTTTCTCGCAAATATACAACTGTTAATAAATATGCATGAAAGAATGTATGGACTTAAAAATAAAATCAAGCGTAGATCACAACAAACATGACAAGACAAAATAATTGAAACATGACACACGGACCGCACACACCACCTCTAGGGTACGCCTCACTGTTGCCTTTCGAAAGGTGATCGTCGAGTAGAGGATGTCTTAGTAAGTCCTCATGATCCGGGAACCTGGCATGAGGGTAGCTTCTAAGGTATCTTCCCATTGCTCCGGTGATCACCATGTCCCTACAAACTCGAATTGACCCGAACACCTCCAACAGTGGTGCTACCTACCTCTCAATGGTGGGATGGCACTACTTTAAAGGACATTTACACAGACGAATTCCTTAGGGTAGGTAGGTTCTCAAGGATACTTGCTCTAATTTCAAACAAATCAAAACATCTTTTCACCAACACATTTTCAAAAGCTTTCAAAAGCAAATTTTTCAAACACTCTGACGTACGAGTTGAACTGAAATTTTTCAAAGAAACTTTTAAAACCCACAATTGAAAAGCAAGCAAACATTTTTGAAAACACAATGAGCAAGTATCTAAGAGCCCATGGATAACCATGGATAGAAAGGGTGCTAACACCTTCCCTTTCTATAACCTACCTCCCGAACCGAGAGCAATCTCTTTTAAGGAATTTTTCTGTGCTTTTGTCCTTTCCATTTGGAGAAAATAAAAGACGGTGGCGACTCTTGCTTCCGCGACATTTTCGCGAACCAGCTTTAAAACAGTCAGTTCCAGATCCACCGATCACAGAACTGGCGACTCTGCTGGGGACAATTTATAAAAGTGAGGTGTACCTTAGGACTAAGATCACTGTGTTTTCAATTGCTTTCCTTGTTTGCTTTATTATTGTGGGACTGTCTTGGGAGTTCTATAGATCCTAACCCGGATCTGGGGATACCTTCTTAGAAAGTAGCAACAAGGCTGTGAGGGAACTGTGCGGGGTATACCGACATGGTTGAAACAGTCTGCTACGTTGATGTGGCACTTTGGTGTGTACCGGTAACCCTTGAGTTCAGTCAAGGAGAGTACGGGGCCTCCATGTGGTGTCATGAAGCATCAACAGACCTTAGGAACCTTAATTGAACCATCTTGGCCTCTTTAGGGTAGTGAGATAACTGACTTTGGTGCAGTCCGAGGTTGGTTGATACTCGATACTACACTCAATTGAGGGTTTCTTTCCTGGAATATTTCGGTCGCCAGTTCAGTGGCTAAATCGAAACAATGAACAATGAAAGCAATCCCGTGATATTGGGAACCTTAGAACCCGGTTACTTTGATTAGGACAGGTTGAACCCACCAACTTCAAGAGGGTATTACCCAGACCCCATGCTGGCCTTAAACCTTAAGGGCCTGTCTTGTGTGCCTTGTGTGCCTTACATGTTTGTCTTTGTAAATATCTGTGGTGTGTTTAATCATAGCATCATGACATCATCCAGCATCATACGCATTGACTAACCATTTCAGGGGTTCGAATTTTCATCTTTGTTATTGTTTTGTAGGACATGGAAACTGTTCGTAGAAAGACAATTCCAATCAGTCTTGTAAGGATCCCTCCTCAGCTTAAGGAGCTTATATCCAGGATTCCCGAGAACTCTTCATTCAGTGAAAGGCATGGAAGTCTCATCAGCTTGGTCAATACTAACATTGAGGAAGATATGATGAAGGTCCTGTTCCAATTCTTTGACCCTCTGCATCACTGTTTCACCTTCTTGGACTATCAGTTGGTACCTACATTGGAGGAGTTCTCCCGACTCCTGAAGATCCCTATCCTTGATCAGCTACCCTTCAACGGTACAGAAAAGGAACCTAAGCTTGAAGAGATTGCTAAAGCCTTGCACCTACGGTCATCTGACCTCAAGGGACATTGGGAAGTTAGAAGTGGTATCAAAGGGTTCTTAGCCAGGTTTCTGTTTGAAAAGGCCTATGAATGTTGGAACTCCCTTGACTTACAAGCTTTTGAAAAGGTTGTGGCCCTTCTTGTTTATGGTTTGGTGTTGTTCCCTAACCCAGACCAGCTCGTTGATATCAATGCTGTCCAGATCTTTATGTCCAGGAACCCTATACCTACGTTGCTGGGGGACATCCTTCACTCATGTTACACTCGAACCATGAGAAAAAGAGGTGTCCTTATGTGTTGCACTCCTCTCCTGGGAAAGTGGTTTATTTCGCACCTTCCACAATCAGTCCTGAAGAACGAGCGGGGTTTGAGATGGTCACAACGGTTGATGACTCTTACACATGCAGATATACATTGGTGCCCTAGGTCCAGGGAAGATGTCACTATCATTGATCGTTGCGGGGAGTATCCTAATGTTCCTTTACTTGGAATCAGAGGGGGTATTACTTATAGTCCATGCCTGGCTTGGAGACAATTTGGTTATGCTCGGAGGGATGGTCCTCATGATATGTTGATTCCTGACATAGTTTTTGACTTCGACAACGATACTCAAGGACTTCGCCAGAGATTTATCAGAGCTTGGAGGATGCCTAGTAGGATAGACAGCAAGACATTGGGGCACAGGAACTCCATCCCTTTGGAGCCTTACCTCAAGTGGGTACGAGCCCGCTCTCAGAAATTAGTAATGCCTTATCCTCACATGCTTCCAGTAATCAAAGAGCCTGCCTTGGAAGGAGAGGTGTCTCATGTTATTCAGCACCCTGATATGCCCGCATCCTGGGAAGAGATGCAGAAGAGCTGGATCCAGCTTAAGGAAGAGCGGAATTCTCTTGAGACTAGTTTGCATGCCAGTGAAAAGAAGGTCTTGGAGCTCACCCGCCTGTTGCACGAGGAAAGGAACCTCAACACTTACATAGCTCCAAAGAAGATGCGCAACATATTTTGGGATTGATTTGATCTTTTTGTACTTTTGCCCATGAGGCTTTGATGTATTAAACAATGATTTTCTTAATAATAACGTGTGTTCCTTTTGGTCTATAACAAATTTGAATTTTCGAACTCTTGAATGCATCGCATAAACACATATCATTCATCATGTGCATCATAGGTACTCTTCTTTTCAGGTTGTTTACTGTTCTTCACTGTTTATTTCAGCATCATGAATCCTGAATCATCAACCGAGGCATCTATCAAGGCTCTTCAGGCGCAAAACGTCCAATTTCAGGCGCAAAACGCCCAATTTCAGGAGCTGATCAAGGGCTTGGCTCAGGGTCAACAAGAGTTGAAGACCATGCTTCTGAAGAAGACTAAGAAGAAGAGGAGGACTGTGCTATTTAACACTGGGCGCAGACTCGGGAACACTTTGGTTGAAGCTGAAAGGACTCCTCCATCTGTGACGGAAGGTAGTCACCAAGAAAGGGAGGTCACTACTCCTGTGGGCTCTGATACTGAAACAGACTTCAACGACGAACAGTACCCTCCTGCTGAAGACCGGTACAAACAGCTGGAAGACAGATTAAAGGCTATGGAAGTTCAGCGGGTGCCTGGATTGGATTTCAGAGACTTGGGGTTATCTACTGGGGTGGTGATCCCACACAAGTTCAAAACACATGCCTTCGTGAAGTATGATGGGGCTTCCTGTCCCAAGATGCACCTCCGTTCTTATGTAAGGAAGATCCAGCCTTACACAGCAGACAAGAACCTTTGGATCCACTTCTTCCAGGAGAGTCTTTCAGGGACTCACCTCGATTGGTTCTATCAGCTGGATGGAATCAACATTCGTAACTGGGAGGATCTGGCCACTGCTTTTTACAAGCAGTATCAGTATAATGCCGACCTCGCTCCTACGCGTACCCAGCTCCAGGGTATGTCGCTAGGGTCGGGTGAAGGTTTTAAGGAGTACGCCCAGAAATGGAGAGACCTGGCTGGCAGGGTGCAGCCACCATTGACGGATCGGGAGCTGGTAGATATGTTTTTGGGGACCCTATCTGGTCCATTTTTCAATCATCTCATTGGTAATTCCTCTGCTGGGTTTACTGATCTGATCCTGACTGGCGAAAGGATCGAGGCCGGTATAAAATCGGGGAAGATACAGAAAGTTGCTTCCTCCAGTACTGAGAAGAAACCCTTCAAAAAGGAGGCTAGTGCTGTATATAGCTCCCGGAGAACGGAGCGACCTGAACACCGCCAATCTGTCAATGCGGTAATGATTGCCAAACCTGCTGCCGCTCCTCGGCCAACTAATCCTCAAAAGTTTGAAAGACCCCGGAGAGAGTTTACCCGGTTAAGCATGACCTTATCACAGATCCTGCCACAGTTGCTATCCACCAATTTAGTGACTGTCAGGGAGGCTCCAAAGTTTCCCAATACCGCATCCCCCAAGTTCAATCCAAATGCTCGCTGTGCTTATCACTCTGATAGCCCGGGGCATAACACGGATGACTGTTGGGCCCTAAGGAATAAGGTTCAAGACCTCATTGATGCAAAGGAAATACAGTTTGAAGCGCCCGAGAAGCCGAATGTTGTAACTGCTCCCATGCCCCAACATGGAGTGAATGCTGTTGAGGAGGATTTGTATGTAGCTTCAGTGGATGATGTTGCTACTCCGTTGCTGATGGTCAAGAGGAATCTGTTGCTAGCCGGTTTATTTCCGGGATGTAGCGAAGGTTGCCCTCTATGTGTTGCTTCCCCTGCTGGTTGTTCTCTGCTGAAGTCAGGTGTCCAAAACCTGATAGATAGTAGAGAGATTTTGTTCAGAAAGACTGTTGTTCCTGCTGCTCCTGTTGAAGAAGTGTCGATCGTTACCATCTTCAACAACCATTCCAAGGCTCCTTCAAAGAAGCCTATACAAATTTTGTCAGTTCACAAGAGTGCTCCCATCACCATTACTGTTCCGGGGCCTATACCCTACAAATCTGATAAGGCTGTCCCATGGCACTATGGGGCGGATGTTTATGTTCTGGGTGTGAAACAAGAGTGCAACATTGATACTGGTGTCTCCAACATCACCGGGCCTGCTAAGGTCACTCGTAGTGGAAGACTGTTCTCGCCAGACATCGCCCCTCCGGCAATTCATAGGCCTTTGATCTTCACACCTGCCAGAGAGCCTGTTTCTCCCCCTGACCAAGTATCCACCCCTGCTACTGAGTCATCTGATATTCGGGGCAAGGGGATTGCTGCTGATGTGCCTGCCAGGACGGAGGCACCAAAGACCATTGTTGAGGCTTCCAAGCAGGAAATGGAAGAAATCCTCAAGATAATAAAGAAAAGTGATTTCAACGTTGTAGAACAGCTGGGGCACACCCCCTCTAAAATCTCCATGTTGTCACTGCTGCTGTGTTCAGAGGCCCATGCAAAGGCTCTGATTGCTTTCTTAAAGACAGCCCACGTACCCCAAGAGACGACTGCTGACCAGTTCACCGATTGTATGGCCAACCTAACTGCTGATAATGGCCTGGGTTTCTCTGATGCCGATCTGACAGCAAAGGGGAAGAACCATAATGATGCCCTGCATGTCTCCATTGAATGCAGGGGCACTACTCTTGCTCATGTGCTGGTAGACACAGGTTCTTCATTAAACGTGCTGCCCAAGAAGGCTCTGGATAGGCTGGATTGTGAAGGTCTAGAGCTCAAACCAACTCACATTGTTGTCCGGGCCTTTGACGGGTCCAAAAGAATGGTGCATGGTGAAGTGGACATCCCAATCAGGGTTGGATCACAGGTATTCGATTCAAAATTCTATGTGATGGATATCCATCCGTCCTATTCTTGTTTGCTGGGTCGCTCGTGGATCCACAAGGCTGGAGCTGTGACTTCCACATTGCATCAGAAGCTCAAGTACCCGGTCAGGGGGAAGATCGTAACAGTGCAAGGGGAAGAGGAGTACATGGTCAGCCACCTCAACTCCTTCAGATATGTAGAAATGGATGGGGAGTTCATTGAAACCCCCTTTCAACATTTTGAGGAAGTACCACCAACCTTGGCAGCAGCAGAAGCAGATGAAGAGGTTTCTCCTATGAAGATGGCCTCCTTAAAGGACGCCCGGGCTGTGATCGAAAAAGGTGAATGTGCAAACTGGGGCAAGCTCCCTGATCTTACTCCTAAGACTAACAAGTTTGGGCTGGGTTTCACCACAGAAGCTCAGAAAGCGGTGCGCAAGGCAAGAATTGGAAGACCTCCGGTGCTCATCACTCACTCAGAAGTGAATGCTATTGGAGAGGAAGACAAAGTGGAGGAGTCAGAGTTCGATAGCTGGATCTACCCGACGGCCGACGGTGGATTGACCAATTGGACTGCTAAAGATTTTACACCCATAACTTTTGTTCCCCAGTAATGAATTTCTTTGTTTTTGATTTGTAATAAACAATAATTTGAAACTATATGGCCCGGTGTCTTACCCGGGGCACCGTGGTTTTATTTATGAGGGCTTTTGTTTGTCACTATCATATATCATGAATAAAAGCATTGGACGTTTTTCACAATTCAAATTTTGCGCTCCTTCTCTTTCCTTTCTTTACATATTGCAAAACAGCTGTATTTACACACACACTCACTCATACAGGTTTCAATCCACTCTGGATCTCACTGGTAACGACTCCGCTACTGCCAGTTATGACTTCGAAAATCCGATCAACTTAGCCGAAGACGAAGGTGAAGATGATTGCGAAGTGCCTGGTGAACTTGCAAGACTGTTACAACAGGAGGAGAGGGCAATTCAACCCCATGAAGAGCCAGTGGAAATAATAAACTTGGGTACTGAGGAAGACAAGAAAGAGGTGAAGATTGGTGCCAACCTAGAACTCAGCGTGAAGCAACGATTGACTCAGATGCTGCATGACTATAAAGAGATCTTTGCCTGGTCCTACGAAGATATGCCCGGATTAGATACCGACATTGTGGTCCATCACTTACCAACTAAAGATGATTGCCCTCCGGTTAAGCAAAAGGTCCGCCGTATGCGTCCAGAGATGTCTGAGAAGATTAAAGCCGAGGTTATGAAGCAGTTTGATGCCGGGTTTCTTGCAGTAACTTCTTACCCTCAGTGGGTTGCTAATGTGGTGCCGGTACCTAAGAAGGACGGCAAGGTCAGGATGTGTGTCGATTACAGGGATCTGAACAGGGCCAGCCCCAAGGATGACTTCCCTCTACCCCACATTGATGTCCTTGTTGATAATACGGCTCAGCATAAAGTGTTCTCTTTTATGGATGGCTTTTCAGGCTACAATCAGATCAAGATGGCTCCTGAAGATATGGAAAAGACTACGTTTGTTACTCAGTGGGGCACCTTCTGCTACAAAGTCATGCCTTTTGGACTAAAGAATGCTGGGGCAACCTACCAACGTGCCATGGTTACTTTATTTCATGACATGATCCATCATGAGATAGAAGTGTATGTTGACGACATGATCGCTAGGTCCCAGACTGAGGAAGAACACCTTGATCATCTACAGAAACTGTTTGACCGGTTGAAACTGTACAAACTAAGATTGAACCCTAACAAGTGCACCTTCGGGGTAAGATCTGGGAAGTTGCTAGGCTTCATGGTCAGTGATAAAGGAATTCAAGTGGACCCTGCTAAGGTCAAAGCCATTCAAGAGATGCCAGTTCCTAAGACAGAGAAGGAAGTCAGAGGCTTTCTAGGACGTCTGAATTACATTGCTCGGTTCATCTCACACTTAACTGCTACCTGTGAACCAATCTTCAAGCTGCTGAAGAAAGATCAGGTAGTACGCTGGAATGATGAATGTCAGGCTGCTTTTGACAGAATTAAAGAATATCTCCAAGAACCACCCATCCTTATGCCACCAGTTGAAGGGAGGCCTTTGATACTTTACCTGACAGTGCTTGACAATGCAATGGGGTGTGTGCTGGGGCAGCATGACGAGTCTGGCCGAAAAGAGCATGCCATTTATTACCTTAGCAAAAAGTTTACCGACTGTGAGACCCGATACTCACTGCTTGAGAAAACTTGCTGCGCTTTGGTATGGGCTGCTCGCCGGCTGAGACAGTATATGCTGACTCACACTACCTTGTTAATCTCAAAAATGGATCCTATAAAGTATATATTTGAAAAGCCTGCTCTGTCGGGGAGAATTGCAAGATGGCAGATGATCTTGACGGAATACGACATTCAGTACACGACCCAAAAAGCCATCAAGGGAAGTGTATTGGCGGACCACCTAGCACATCAAGCTGTGGATGACTACCAATCAATGAACTTCGAGTTTCCAGATGAAAGCATTATGATAGTAACTGACTGTGAAATACCTGGACCGGATGAAGGACCTGAACCAGGATCCCGATGGTCTATGCACTTTGACGGAGCATCCAACGCTTTGGGAAATGGTATCGGCGCCATAATCGTATCTCCACAAGGTACTCATACTCCACTCACCGCCAGGCTGTGTTTCAACTGTACCAACAACATGGCGGAGTATGAAGCGTGTATTATGGGTCTTCAAGCTGCGATCGACCTGAGGATCAAATTTCTGAGTGTCTTCGGAGATTCTGCTCTTGTGATCAATCAGATCAAAGGAGAGTGGGACACGAAACACCCAAACTTGATTCCTTACAGAGAATGTGTGTTGGCCCTGATCCCCCACTTCACAGAGATAACATTTGAGCACTTTCCAAGAGAAGAGAATCAGTTGGCGGACGCGTTAGCTACAATGTCTTCAATGTTCAAGGTTAAATGGGATAATGAAGCTCCCCGGATCATCATCTGGAAACTGGACGAACCGGCATACTGTTGTGATCTCGAAACTGAATTGGTAACTGAGAAGCCTTGGTACCACGAAGTGAAGAGATACCTAGAAGCTCAGGAATACCCTGAAGGAGCATCTGTCAATGATAAGAAATTCCTGAGGAGGTTTGCAGCCAAGTTCTTTCTTAGCAACGGCATCTTGTACAAGCGAAACCAGGATTCAACCCTACTGCGTTGTGTAGATAAGACTGAAGCAGAAAGAATCATGGAAGAGCTACATGAAGGGACCTTTGGTACACACTCCAGTGGACATACCATGGCAAAGAAGATCCTACGGGCAGGGTATTACTGGTCCACCATGGAAGCTGATTGCTACCAACATTCCAGGACATGCCACAAATGCCAGGTTTATGCAGACAAGGTGCATGTTCCTCTGGTTCCCCTGAATGTTCTGACTGCGCCTTGGCCATTTGCAATGTGGGGCATAGACATGATCGGTGAGATTAAACCTACGGCATCTAATGGACATCGCTTCATCCTAGTGGCAATTGATTATTTTACGAAGTGGGTTGAGGCAGCATCCTATGCTACGGTAACCAAGACTGTGGTGGCACGGTTCATTCGGCACAACCTGATCTGTCGGTACGGTGTCCCTGAGAGAATTATTACAGACAACGGTACCAATCTAAACAATAAAATGATCGCTGAGCTCTGCGAACAATTCAAGATACAGCACCACAACTCTTCTCCTTATAGACCGAAGATGAATGGGGCTGTAGAAGCAGCTAATAAAAACATCAAGAAGATCGTGCAGAAGATGACAGTAACGTATAAAGATTGGCACGAGATGTTACCGTTCGCTCTGCATGGGTATCGTACCTCAGCTAGGACGTCAACCGGGGCAACTCCTTTCTCTCTGGTTTATGGCATGGAGGCAGTCTTGCCAATCGAAGTACAAATTCCTTCTCTCCGGATAATGAAGGATGCAAAGCTGAATGAAGACGATTGGATCCAGACACGACTTGATCAGCTCAACCTTATTGACGAAAAAAGACTTGCTGCTATCTGTCATGGTCAGACGTATCAGAAGCGAATGATCAGGGCATTTAACAAAAAGGTCAGACCACAGGAATATCAAGTCGGGGATCTGGTGATCAAGCGAATCATCCTTCCTCAGAGTGATCCAAGGGGCAAATGGACCCCTACGTACGAAGGGCCATTTGTGGTTAAGCATGTGTTCTCAGGAGGAGCAATGATATTAACCAACATGGATGGTGACGACCTTCCTCACCCCGCCAATGCAGACATAGTTAAAAAATACTACGCATGAAAAAAGACCCGCTAGGCTGACATGTCTAGGCAAAAGTTAGGGCTTCCCGTCGAACCAAAAGGGTTCGGGCAAAATGAAGGGATGAAAATGAAAAAAATCTGTACACCCGGCAAGTCGAAAACCTGAAAAGGCGGCTTGGGCAAAAATGGGTATCCCGGTGGACTGAAAACCCGAAAGGGCAGTCCAGGCAAAAATTAGGGATAAAAGCGTAATACTATGTCTCATTGGATCACTTTGCATCCAGAATCCGGTATCTACATCAAGTTCAGACGGCATCGATCAGTCAGCTTCACCTTCAACCAAGGTCATCAAGTGATGAGACGCTCAGAGTTATAAAGGCGATAGCAGAGTTGAAACCCAGTGGATCATTCATATTTGACACAGCTGTTTATTTTCTTTTGTACAAAACTTGTATAAACTTTTTCGCTCGGCGACGTTTCTCTTGCTAGGATGTCAGCCTCTTGTACACAAAACGCCTATTCACAGGCTATTCAAAATCAATACAAATATACTTTTCAGTTAAACGTGCCAACTATTTTTCTTTTTTCTGTTTTGTTTTGCGAAGAACGTCCAAGGTTCAATTTGTGATATATGCATTGACAATAATTTTCTAGCTCATAAATATTTGCATACGAAACAAAGAATTAATTGTAGGTGACACTAGAAACAGGGGCAATAAAGGGTTGTCTGAGCAGTATAATTGTTCTACACTCCAAGGTACCAAAGTAGGTTCAGCTAAAAAACCTAACCAGGCATCTTAAATTCCCCAGAGAGTGAGACAGCAAGTCAGTGCATTCTTCCCCAAACAAAGTTAACAAGTCTCAAGGAAATTGGGTATCCTCCAGTAGATCCCAATATTCCCCAGCAGCATATATTCTTAACAAACATCCCCGGCAGTCTTGGTCTACAGATTGTTCCCCGGCAGCATACATCAACATTCAAAGGGATCACTTCCCCAGCATTCCAAAACTCCCCAGAAGAGTCCAATCCAGTTTCCCCAGTAAAATTGGAATTCATCTCTCCAAGCAGTAAGCTTATCCCCAGTAGATTCTGGAAGCTTATCCCCTCGCAGAGCACGAACGCGTCGTCCGGCTTTATTCAAAGAGTCATTTCCTTAACAGGATATAACTGGGTTATCCTCAGCCAAAAGCCACGGAAAGGTCATCGTCAACATAGTTCTTTCCTATCCCCAGCGAAGTCCATTAACACTTCCAACAACAAAGACATCCTCAGCAAATTACTGCTATCAACACTCAGCAAAGCATCTCTATCCCCACAGAGTATTGCTTCCCAGCATGATCGCTAGAATATCTTTTCTCCCCGCAGAATCTTCCATTCGCCAAGTTTATTCCGCAACGGAGTCATCTTCTCCTACCGGTATCCTTGCAGTTATCATCCCCAGCGGAAGCAAAATCTATTCTTCGACATCAGCCCAGGATACGACTTCCCGGCACCCGTCAAGGATTCACTTTCCTAGACAAAAATATACATGAAACATCACATACATCATTATAGCATGCATAACGCACTGCATCATACAAATCTCATTTATGTTGAGAACATCATTGCTTGATCCATATCATGCATTGCATATGACTGACTTTTACCTTTCAGGAAAGATCCAGTTAAGTTCTCAAGCTACATTTCAAGGCCTTCTCTGGTTCAGTCAGATCGACCCTAAGATCTCCCTGATGCTTATCCAGTTGAAGACATTTCAAGACCTAGACCGGTTCAGTTAAATCGTCCCAAGATTTTCCTGATGCTTATCCAGTCAAAGGCCTTCTCTGGTTCAGTCAGATCGACCCTAAGATCTCCCTGATGCTTATCCAGTTGAAGACATTTCAAGACCTAGACCGGTTCAGTTAAATCGTCCCAAGATTTTCCTGATGCTTATCCAGTCAAAGGCCTTCTCTAGTTCAGTCAGATCGACCCTAAGATCTCCCTGATGCTTATCCAGTTGAAGACATTTCAAGACCTAGACCGGTTCAGTTAAATCGTCCCAAGATTTTCCTGATGCTTATCCAGTCAAAGGCCTTCTCTGGTTCAGTCAGATCGACCCTAAGATCTCCCTGATGCTTATCCAGTTGAAGACATTTCAAGACCTAGACCGGTTCAGTTAAATCGTCCCAAGATTTTCCTGATGCTTATCCAGTCAAAGGCTTTCTCTTGGTTCAGTCAGATCGACCCTAAGATCTCCCTGATGCTTATCCAGTTGAAGATATTTCAAGACCTAGACCGGTTCAGTTAAATCGTCCCAAGATTTTCCCGATGCTTATCCAGTCAAAGGCCTCTCTGGTTCAGTCAGATCGACCCTAAGATCTCCCTGATTCTTATCCCAGTAGAAGACATCCCAGATTTTTCTCAACGAGCGTTGTTGAAGTTAAAGTCGCCCAAGGCTCTCTTACCATTCATGCTAAGGAAGTAATCATCCCTGGTTCTTTCATCGCCGTTTGAAGCTCCAGACTCAGCTCCTGTAACCAGTCAGGACACATCTATACCAGGCATCTAAAAAATCGGCTCCTGCGATGTGTCAGGTACTCATTTTCTTTTGCAGGTATACAGGTTCTCGCCAAGGAATCTCCTACGCAATTAAACATCCATATGGCATCTATAAGCCCATTCCACCATCATTGCTAACATGTGAGCGCAAATTTCCGGGCACTCTAGTGTCCAATCATCTTCTACCCTCGGATTACGAAAGGCACGTCAGCCAATCTGCATCCTCGGGTCTAAGAAGATTGAACAGGGGCAACTGTTATACCCCAAAATTTGCCCTCCCATATTCTTCAAGAAATTGCCAAGCCAAGTCACAAAATTCCCCAAGGGTTGTGCAGGTCAACTGTCTTCTATACAGTCAAAACTAGGGTTTGTGTGCTGATCAAGAAAATGGAGTGTTCAAAGGCCCAATCAAGTCTCATATGCTTACAAACATGGTCAAGCATCCTCATATCAAATTTCAAGGCATTCAGCTCAAAATTGCACAGTCAAAACCCTAAATTGCACTACAGTCAACTGTAGGGGCAAAATGGTCATTTGGCAGTCAAAAGTTCAAATTTTTGGTCAATATATCATTTTGAAGCCACAAACATCATCTGATCAATGCTTGATCATGATTCTCAAAATTTGGCTCAGAAATCATCAAAGATGCAAAAGTTGCTATATTTGGACAGCTGAAAAAGTCAACTGAAATTGACCAAGGCATAACTTTCACATGGATTATCAGAAAAATTCCATCCAAAGCTCATTTTGAAGAGAAAGACATTTCCTACAACTCATCTTCATACTTCAAGTCCAAGAAATGCTCTCACAAAAAGTTATCAATTTCAACATTATAGGTCATTTTCAAAAGTCAACAAAAAGGGACTTTAAGTCAAAGGCCATAACTTGAGATTGGTAAATCAAAATGACATGGGACCAAAGGCATTGGTTAAAGGACTCAAAGACCTTTCCAAAATGTCCAAGAACATGTGAAAAGCTTAAAAATTGAGCAAGTTATGCCTTGTAGAAGTTGGGAAATGTTTGTGAAATGGCAAAAGTCAACTATCCTTGAAACTCCAATTTTTGACAAAAGGGCCCACTTTTTCCACTTGGTTCATCCTTGTCATGCCACACACGTGTCCCATGGTTAATTTCAAGACCAAATATTGATTTTTCTATTTTATTTAATTTTTGATAATTTAATTCATTTTAAATCTTTGAAAATTCAAATAAAATTCAAAAACCAATGGAATAGTGTCATGTGAATTTGGACAACTTCCTTGTATCATGGGCCAACTCAAAAACTCAGGCTAGGGTTAAGTTTCACACTAAGTCTAGGTCTTGGCTTAAAAGAAGGAAAAATGGTTAATGGTGAAAACCCTAGGACTAATTCTTTCATAAGCATGAATCTAGGTCAGTTAGCAAGCCAATTCCTTTCCATCATATGCACTGAGTCAAACCCTAAGCCTAACACATCATATGCTGCGCTCAAGAGCTGATTGCCACATTGAAAATTTTGGATAAAAAGACAAAACTGAAATCAAGGTTGCAGAGAATTTTAGGCCTTAATTCTTTTTCCAATAGCATCCTGGACAAATTCTGAACGCATCCCAACTCCAAACATCTTTCAAAACCCCAGGAATTGGTAGGGAGAACTCAAACCGTGTCACATAATTTTTGAGATTGCATATCACGATTCATACGTCCTTTTGCATTTTTATTGATGAATCCTTGTTCCTTACCAAGTTTCTAAGCTCTCCATTGGGTTTAATTGCATTTTTGGTGATCATACGTGATTCTACCATTTTCATATTCTAGGGTTTTGTAGAACTCAATTTAGGGCTTTTGCAAATAAGAAAAATCAGAGCTCAAGACCATTGTCATTGCACTCAGTACATCCAAACGAAAAGATTCCAACCCTCGCGCTCAATTTATGAGCGACGAGGGCCTCTTCGCTATTTTCTGTTAGGTGGTATTAGGCAACGTTTGCCAAACTGTTGCCTTTGAGTTTGTATTACAGGGGACACGAGGAAGAAGAACGTCGTGGCGAAGCGTGATTCGTTCATTTGAATTTCGCGCGCCCTCCACTAACGTATCTGTTTTTTCTTTTTATTATTTATGTGCCATAATATATTAACTAACGCGTGGTAGCTCAGCTGGCAGGGACATACGCTGTTGACCTTCATGACCTGGGTTCAAGTCCCAGGTCTACACAATTTCATATTATTTTTCACTTCAAGTTTCCATGCAGCGCTAACGTTAAGACACACCATATGCCTCCATCCTCAAGATATACACGTGTCCTAGGAGATCTATCAAAGGGCTCAGAACAAAGGCGTATGGTAGATGCCAGTCAACATGCCACACCTGATCCAGAAAGGTCAATGAATTCAAGCAAATGGGCCTTAACCTTCCAGGCCTGAACCTCCTAATCTGGGGCTACACCCCACCCTGGTTTGCCAAATCTATTTATTTTATATCTTTATTTATTATTTTTAATCGTTATGTTTATTTTAATTATTGTTTTATTTAATTTTTAATCAAAATATAAAAACATTCAAAAATCAGAAAAGACCAAAAAATATAATTTTTATTTTTTTATTATTTCCATAAATAAATTATATGTAAATTATTTAGTTTAATTAGGGTATAATTTTAATCCTTTTTAATAAAAATCCAAAAAAATAGAATTTAGGTTTAATAACTTTTTTATTTTCTTTTTAATTTTCCCCTTTTTTAGAATAATAATATTATTTATTTATTTGCATAAATTAAAAATTGTACATAAATTAATTTAGATTTAAATTAGGTTAAAAATCAAATCTTTTTCTTAATAACTTAACCAACATTAGAATTAGGGTTTACAACCAATTTTTTTGTTTTAATTAATTCTTTTCCTTTTAAATCTTAAAAAACACAAAAATACCAAGACATTTAATTGTAATCTTAATTCTTCATTAATTTTAAAAAGGGTCCAACGCCCGTGTTTTTAATTCCTTTATTTCGCACATTTATTTTATATCGTTTAAATAATTATGTATATGCCCCAAAGCCTTGTAATAATTTTTACTTTATTTCTCGCACTTTTATTTTATTGCTTTTTTACTTTCAGTCAAATCGGGTTCGGTTTATTTTGGCGATGTGGACCCGCGCCATTTGTAATAGTTTAGATTTATTTTTCTCGCAAATATACAACTGTTAATAAATATGCATGAAAGAATGTATGGACTTAAAAATAAAATCAAGCGTAGATCACAACAAACATGACAAGACAAAATAATTGAAACATGACACACGGACCGCACACACCACCTCTAGGGTACGCCTCATTGTTGCCTTTCGAAAGGTGATCGTCGAGTAGAGGATGTCTTAGTAAGTCCTCATGATCCGGGAACCTGGCATGAGGGTAGCTTCTAAGGTATCTTCCCATTGCTCCGGTGATCACCATGTCCCTACAAACTCGAATTGACCCGAACACCTCCAACAGTGGTGCTACCTACCTCTCAATGGTGGGATGGCACTACTTTAAAGGACATTTACACAGACGAATTCCTTAGGGTAGGTAGGTTCTCAAGGATACTTGCTCTAATTTCAAACAAATCAAAACATCTTTTCACCAACACATTTTCAAAAGCTTTCAAAAGCAAATTTTTCAAACACTCTGACGTACGAGTTGAACTGAAATTTTTCAAAGAAACTTTTAAAACCCACAATTGAAAAGCAAGCAAACATTTTTGAAAACACAATGAGCAAGTATCTAAGAGCCCATGGATAACCATGGATAGAAAGGGTGCTAACACCTTCCCTTTCTATAACCTACCTCCCGAACCGAGAGCAATCTCTTTTAAGGAATTTTTCTGTGCTTTTGTCCTTTCCATTTGGAGAAAATAAAAGACGGTGGCGACTCTTGCTTCCGCGACATTTTCGCGAACCAGCTTTAAAACAGTCAGTTCCAGATCCACCGATCACAGGTACCACGCAAGAATCAAAAAACACCATAGTTAGAGCATGAAGCTTTCGAAGATCCAGGATCAGGAATGCTCTTTACACCTCCCAAAAGTGTTGTTTCAGGCCCATTTCTCACTCTTTATTTTTTTATTTATATTTTCAATTTATTTATTTCTTATTTATTTTACTAACCAAATAATTAATCTTCTTTTCATCAAAAAAATCACAAAAATATTTTATGTCCAATTAAATTTCAGAATTTTATTTTTTATTAATAAATATTAATTAATTTAATTAGGATATTAATGTTAGATAACTTTAAATGATTTTTACAAATATTTAAAATTAATTAGAAATCAATAGGTTTTTAACACTAATTTAATCATTTTATTTTCTTTCCTAAATTAACAATACTCCAAAAATATGTCATTTAATATTTTTCATTAATTAATTTATTTAATAATTAATTTAGCATTTAATTTTTAGGACTGAATTTCTTTTCTTAAAAAAAAAACAAAACATTTTCTTTATCATATTAAATTCTAACTTTTATTTTTGTTAATAAACATTAATTAATTGATTTAGAATTTTAATTAGAATAACTTTCACATTTTTGTAAAATAATTAAAATTAACTTAGACATAATTAGGTTTTTATTAACATTGATTAATTTTATTTTCTTTCTTTAAATATCAAAAATCCAAAAAATATTTATTTTCATTAATTAATTAATTAATTAATTAATTTAATAATTAATTTAGGATATTTTCTTTCTTAATTCAAAAATAACAAAAAAAGATACTTTCTTTCAAAAAGGGTCAAAACCCTAAACTTGCACCCGATTTAATTTCCGCACGCGATTTACTTTCTTTTATCCAATATTGTATTTGTTCCCGGAATGTAATAGATAATTAGGACCATTTAATTATTTTATCGCTTTATTTATTTTCCGCATTTAAATTTCAAAGGGTTGCTTTTGGCGATGTAAATACCCGACGCCTTGTAATTTAATTTTAGCAATTTATTTTCTGCAAAACATAACTGTTAGATGTTTGATAATAGGAATGCATGACAAGAATGAATGTTTAACCTAAAATCAACTTAGATCACCATTAACATGTACAAAGACAAAAATTAACTGAAAACGATACACTCGCACACTCTTAGGGTACACCACACTTGGTTGCCTTCATACGCGGTCATTAAGTATAGGTCACTTTAGAGGTCGCCCTCTTGTCCAAAGATCATAGTCGCCTCGAAACGGTTGCCTCGGATATTGTTGCCTCAAAACAAATGATCTAAGACATTAGGGTTACCGCTAAGGCGTCCTAACATTGCTTTGGTGACTGTAAGTCCCTAAATTCGAATTGACCCTTAAACTCCAACGACGGTGCTACCTACTCATTCATAGTGGGATAACATTGTCTAAAGGAAGATAACATAGAACGATTCCTTTTTCGAGTAGGTAGATGGTTCTTAAGTACTTTCTCTTTCAAAAAAAAAACAAAAACATTTCACACTTACACTTTTCGAACAAAGTTTTTCAAAACACTTCATACGATCGAAGTTTTCAAATAAAAACTTTTTCAAACCCACAAACACGAAGAAAGCAATTTTGAAAACAATATGAGCAAGTACCTAAGAGCCCGTGGATAACCACTGATAGAAAGGGTGCTAACACCTTCCCTTTCTATAATCTACCCCCCGAACCCGAGAAATATCTCAAAAAAGGAATTTTTCTGTGCTTTTTTCCTTTCCTTGTTGGATAAAATAAAAGTCGATGGCGACTCTTGCTTACCGCGACATTTTGCAAAAACTAACGCAAAACGCAAACCAGCATTCCAAAAAATAGTCAGTTCTTTCCCACCGTATCACAATGAGCCTTTCATATTTGAATATTCTATGTCTAAGCTTCTAACTTATCTTGGTTGATTGCTCAATCCATGACTTTGTGTTCATTTTTACGTTGAATGGAACCATGTGCACGAGCCTAAAGTATTGGGAGGAGTATGAGGCAGTACATTCCTAACCTTGTACTTCTTCTCAATCATAGTCTTTAATATGGTTCAAATCACCAAAACCTTTTTCAAGGTAAAAAATACAAACCAATCAAATCTCTTTTGCCTTCGGGATTTTCTTTTGAAAATCTTTTCATAAAAAGGATGTGTTATTTCCATTCTACGCAATACGACGCGTGAGTCCCCAAAGGTCGGGCATCAATATGTCAATAGCTATAATTTGAATATAACATTATCCGCATAAAAAAATGAATATGGCAATTCTTTTTTTAGAAGAACTACGGTGCTATGAATCTTTCGGGATACGTAGGCACTAGATCTCACGACCAAAGACGAGCACAATAATAAAAAACTTTCTTTTTGTTTGTATATAATTCTCTGCATTCATGCATACCCCTTAGCTTGTAGGCTTTAGATATGACATACCCTTTGATTAGAACAACAAGAGTGGATCATGTTGAGTACATCATATATGAGGGGTGCTAATACCTTCCCCTTGTGTAATTGACTCCCTTACCCTTCTCTTGGTCGCAAGACCTTGATCTCTTCCTTCTTAGGTTTTCTTCGATGTTTTCCTTTCCCTTCCTTGTAATAAATAAATATTTAATGGTGACTTTATTGTTTATTATTTTCCTAGTTGTTTCAGCTGGCAACTTCACTGGGGAAACCTAAGTGAGTCATACCTAGCTCTTGTTTGTTGTGTATTTGGGTGTTTATTTCTTTTTTAGATTTATGGCTTGTTCATTTGTATATATGATCATTTGTATACATGTTTGCATGCATTGCATCTGGATATTGGTTGTATATATTGTATATGTGTTGTGTTGTTTCTTTGGTGGGTGGGATGTTACTATGAGGTAAAAGGCTCAGTACCCAGGCCAGAGAGAAACACCTTGGAACACATATGACTAGAGTGGATAGTCATGATGCCTACTGGGTGCAGACCCTACTAGCACAATCATGATAGCCACGTATATACGAGGTTCATGTGGGGATTACTATCGTTGTGTACGTTTGCTGATATAATGATAGGTTTCCATGTGACTCAAGACTCGGTGGACCTTTTGACCTTACCTAGACCAGAATCAACACGTGAGTTGGGATGTGAATTATTCTTACAGGTACAAATGCTGATCTCCATGGTACTTGGTTACTCTATATTCTAAATTGATGCCAAACCTTTGATCCTATGATATTAAAAAATAATACATCAGATATTCAGACTATGTGGAACCTTGATCCCATACTGTTGCATTTGCATTATGGCATTCAAATATATATATATATATATATATATATATATATATATATATATATATATATATATATATATATATATATATATATATATATATATATATATATATATATATATATATATATATACTTGCATACGCATGCCATTTCCAGGGAACTTAAGAGTTGTCATCTTTAATTAAGCATGGCAGACATATAGGGTAAGAGTAAGATAACTATCAAGGATACTTTAAGTTATAGTTTCCTCAAGCTTAATTTGGTTCCTTTGCAATATTTGAGTGCACGGGTGGTAGAGAGGAACTTGGATGTCTTCAAGGATACATATGGTAATCTCATTTCACTGTTGAATCTTAGAGTTGATTACAGGGTCCTTCAGACTCTTTTACAATTCTATGATGACAAGTTACGATGTTTCACTTTCCAAGACTACCAACTCACTCCTACTCTGGAGGAGTATTCTTATCTCTTGAAGATTGATGTGATCGGCCAAATACCCTTTGTCAGTGTACCAAAGGAAATCATATTCGAAAAAATTGTTGAAGCTCTTTATTTGATCATGAAGGTTATTAAATCCAACTGGAAAGCTAAGGATGACACCTATGCACTTCCCATGAAGTTTTTGATAGGTAAAGCCAAAGATTTTGCAAAAAAAAAGAGAATTGGGTTACTTTCAACGCTTTGTTAGCTTCCATGATCTATGGGGTAGTTCTCTTTCCTAATATAGAGAATCATGTGGACCTTGCAGCTATTTGTGTCTTCATGAACAAAAATATTGTGCCTGTTATCTTGGTTGTCACCTATCATTCCATTCACTCCCGATATGGGAAATGAGGCATTGTTACCTGTTGTTTCCCCTTGTTGTACAATTGGTTCATGTCCTATTTGCCTATCAAAGGATCTTTCATGGATATCATGAGTTGTTATACCCCAATTTTTTCCCCTAAGATCCCTCATCACTTCATATCATCATAATGCATCAAGATCACACATTAGGGTTGGTTCTTTTTTATACTCTCTCATATCTTTGAGCTTGTCCTTGAGGGATCACCAAGCACCATGAATTGTGTATCTTGTATATATATATATATATATATATATATATATATATATATATATATATATATATATATATATATATATATATATATATATATATATATATATATATATATATATATATATATATATATATATATATATATATATATATATATATATATATATATATATATATATATATATATATATATATATATATATATATATATATATATATATATATATATATATATATATATATATATATATATATATATATATATATATATATATATATATATATATATATATATATATATATATATATATATATTAGGATTATTAACCTTTAACCAAAATTCAAAAAAAAGTTGGTCTATTCTCTATGTTTTGTACATTGCAGGTATTAAGCCAAGTACATCTCTCTCACTTCCTAAGCTAGGGTTTTGAGGGATGATCCTCAGTTAATTGGCTATTTAGTGGATTTTAAAGTCTATGGTTATGGCATCAAAGTTCTTTGTTTTGAGGACTTTCTCAATTTCATTTGGTCAAGATTGTCTCAAAGTTGGTTGTTGAATTCATCAAGGAACTTCATAGGTTCATGTGTTTATTTCCATGCATTATTCAACAAGTTTCATCAAACATTGAGCCTTTTTCATCAAGTGTTCTTTAATATAACATCATTTCAAGGTCTAATGTGATTCATCATGCCTTAATTTGCAAGAAAAGTTCAGAAGATTCAAATTTGATCCAAGTGGTTTAACCTAATTTGGCAAGTCCTTGATTCTATGGTCACATATCCAATTGTGCAAGGAAAATCATCAAAAGTTGAAGAATGTTACAAGTCACTTTTCCAATTTTTGAGCGAGGGTTTGTCAACTTCCCAAGACCATATCTTTCTAAATTTTTGAGATTTTAAAGTAATTCTAAAGCCATGATTCTCTTCAAAAACTCCTTAACAACTTCTCTCCAATAATCTAAGGCCGATTGTGAGTGGAAGATCATTTAAGTTTGAAGAAGATCACAAGTCATTTGAAAAAGCCATTGAACTCTTTGATTTGAATTAAAAGATCATAACTTGAACAATTTTTATCTCCTTGAGCTCATTCCTTTTTCAAAATAAACTTGAGGACGTCTACTACAACTTTGATTGAAAGATCAAGATCTGAAAATGTGTGGAAAGTTATGGAATTCAATGAAACTTTATAGATCATTTGTAGATTTCTCAAGAAAATTTCATCATTTTCCAAGAACCATAACTCCCTCATTGTTCATAATTTTTGAGTGATTCCAATTCCATAATTCCATTCAAGGGGTCTACTTCATTTCGTCTTCAAGGAACAGGAGCTAATTTTGAGTGGAAGGTTATTTAACTTTGCAAGACATTATAGGCCATCTTTGGTCCTCAAGAACATGAAATGTTTCTAAGTAAAATGTGCAAAATTTCAGTCAACTTTGGAGAGCTATAAATTTTGACCCAAGTATCCAAATGGAAACTTTCAAAGCATATTGTCAAGCTTAATCATTCAGCTTTCTAAATAATCCAAGATTGCATCATAAAGGTCCTTAAGTAGTGAGTCGTGCATTGTTGAAGTTGGCTACATGGAATTTATTTTTTGCTTCGAATCAGAATTTTTACCATGAGTAAACTTGGATTACAGGTCGAAATACTCAAAGTTTAGTTACTAAACATGTTTAACTAATTGTCCAATGCATTTTTATGAGAATTTCACGTGGTGTGAGGTCGTTTTGAGGCATTCCAAGTCATACGTTTGACATGATTACAGCCAGCTTGCTTTGCACGAATAGATCAACATTTCTCTCAAGCCTCACCACCATTCACTTTTCCTATAAATATGGACCCTCTCTACATCATTTTTCCAAGCTTAGAGAGCCAAAGAAGCCCTTCCCGAGTCACTTGTTAAGTAAAATTTCACCAACTTCAAATTTTAACTTAAAGCAATTCCACTCAATTTCTCTCTTGATTCAGCTTCTCACAACTTCACTGAAGCTAACCACACTATCAGTAAGAAGCATTGTGCCATAACTCAAGCTCTTCAAGTCCAGTTTCAGAGCAAATTTCTCTTACTTCGTTCATGTAGTTTAAGGAACCAAAGCTTCTAACTCAAATTACTGAAATGGTCTATGATGTTCATTAATGCTTACTATTAACTAAATTTAGTTGAATCAAATTGTTTGATGCTTCTGTTTTTGATTTCAAAGTTTTCAAAACCGTCTATTTTTTTCAAATCGAGTGAGTTATACTTTAAATAAATTTTTTGCAAGGACATGGTTGAAATCGTCTAGAGAATACGCATTTTATGATACCCGTGTGAATCTTTAATTTTACAGTTTGAAGGATTTAGCCTTCGCCCTACTTGCAGATGACTGGAGGTTGAAGACGACCTACATGCCGCTCTTCAACTAATGACACTTTGATTGGAGGGACTTTTATCACTTACATATGCGTGCATTGACTCTGATTCACCGTGTATCCTCACCTTTGGTCCATCCAGATTGTCAGCGTGTTTAAAATGGCCAGATCCAATTCCTCTCATCTTTTTGCATTTATTTTATTTTTTTAATTTTGTTTTAATTTCCTTTTGATTTCTAATATTCACAACTCATCCAATCTTTAATAAAAAAATATGAAAAAATACACAAATATTTCACTTCATTTCTGATTAAATGAATATTTTTTCATAATTTTTGGATGAATTTTGATATTTTAAATATTATTTACTTTGTTTGTTTGGTTTTAATTGGTTTAAAAATATTTGACACTTTTTAAATTCTGAAAAAATTATGGAATGATCCAATGATACTTTGACATTTGTTGGTAACCTCATTTGATTTTTATTTTTGATTTTACTATTTTTTGTGATTTTTGGTTTAAGTCACATGATTTTGAATTTTTAAAAAATAGTTTCTGATTTTAAAAATTTCCAAAAAAAATTGTCAGCACTTGTTGACTATTGTTTGAGTTCTGATAATTTTTTAAGATTTTTATTTGGTGTTTTGATACACTTTGTATATTTCATCAATAAATTCCAATTAAATAACCATTTAAAATTTGTTTTTTATACTTTATATTAATTGAATTTATTTTTATTATATTTGATTCTGGCTTAGTGATCTGTGGACATATTTTGTGTCATAAATTTCATCAACATCAATGGAACTTACGGGTTGATAGGTTAAAAGATCAAATACACCAAGATAGTTGATTGATTTTGATGAAGTTAGACTTAATTTTGGGTGCTCTTTGTAACACCCCCCTTTCCCTCTGCATCTCATTCCCTTCTTTCCTTTTAAATGATCATTAGTGAACCAAGCTTTAGGCTTGAAATTGTTCAAGTATGATTGATTATTGAACCATGGCTCAAGACCTTTGAAGCTAGTTGTTAGGAGACTTTGATTTTATCAATCCTCTAATAAGTCTTCATTAACCTTGGCCTAAGTTCAATCTTCAAATATCATTGATAATTTATTATGGATTTCATCTCTTTCCTTTCCTTTAAGTGATCATTAGAGGCCCAAGCTTTATGCTTGAAATTGTCCAAGTATGATTGATTATTGAACTTTGATTCAAAACCTTTGAAACTTGTTGTTAAGAGGCTTTTATTTTATCAATCCTCTAACAAGTCTTCATCAACTTTGACTTAAGTTCAATCTTCAATCATCATTGATCATTTATTATGGATTTCATCTCTTCTCCATCTCCCTTCTTCTTTATTTTTGTTTTTACTTGTGCTACATGTTTTAGGAGCCTGGTTTCTACCATGTCTCTAACATGTATGGTACATGCAGTGCTATTGACCGACCTAAAAATAGGCAAGACTTCTACATAAGTCCACTTAAGATTTCTTAACATAGCGCTACGTTTGTCCCGATTCGGAAAATGATCATTCGTGACCCAAACTTTATGTTTGTAAGTCCAAGTATGGTTGATTAAGAGTCTTTAGTCCAATACCTATGAAACTTGTTGTTAGGAGGCTTTGATTTTATCAATCCTCTAATAAGTTTTCATTATCCTTGGTATAAGATCATCATTCAATCATCGTTGATCATATTTTGTGACTGTTAATAATTAACTTACTAACAATTAGCAATTAACTTTACTTTATGCCATTATCTCTATGCCTTTACTTTTATGCACTTTATCATTAGCTTTTACATTTCATTCTATTTTCCTTTTGCTCACTTGAGAATTTATTTTTATGTCATTTTATGTTTGCTCACTTGATCATTTATTTTATGTCATTTTATCTTTTCTCACTTGGGATTTTCTTTTTCTTTTTAAGACACTTAATAACCAACTTGAACATTAAAATACTTAAGCGTCTCTTTATGGACTATTGGTTACTATCGTTGACATATTGGAGTTGTGGATCTCTTGGACTTAGGATTAGAAGTCTTGCCTTGATACTTGGATACCCTAAGACCTTTGAACTTTTTTAACTTGTTATTATTCAGCTTGTGTATTGGGAAATCTTCTGTGTGCATGTGTTATTCTGTTGGCCTCAAGTGATCTATATGGCACATGGCTCAATATTTAAGACCTTGCTTTGGGTTTTAAAACCTTGGAATTTCTTTGATACTTCTTTGCTTATGATTCATTTTTACATGGATGATTGGTATGCTCTTGGTCTATTTGGTACTTATGCTTTTTAATCCAAAGGATAAGAATTCTACATTGACTTCATAATGTCAAACATTGGCTTCTTGTTGGTTAGATTTTCTGTACCTTGGCTTTTACTTTGTGTACATAGGATAGTCTCTTCATCTCCTCCCGTTCTTCTTTAATTTTCAAAATCTTCTCCTTTTTTCAAAGGATTCTTGTTTTCTAACTTGAACCGCTTTCATGAAAAACTTGGACTTAGGTCCATGCATTTTCAAAACTCTTTTATTAATAAAGTCATTAATCAATCTTAATCAAGATATGACCTCTTTCTTCAATACTTAAAAAAATACAAAACAAATTCAAACCTTTTTTCCGCTTTGGATTTTATCTTTAAAACTTTTTTTCTTAAAATTAACCAACACACAAAACTTTTCAAAATTTTTGAGAAGAACTACAAGTACCCTGATCCTCTATTGCACAAAGGAGGTACATAGGCACAAAAGGTTCGCAACTACAGAAGATGAAAAAATTGTAAAAAATACTTCCTTTCTCATCTCCATCATCTATTTTGTAAATATTTCTTTATATCCAAAATATACAGATTTTCAAAGAGGTTCCTGCGGAGTACCGTAGATGTTTAGGGTGCTAATATCTTTCCTTTGAATAACCAACCCCCTTAACTTAATATCTATCTTATTTTGGGTTTTATTCTCTCTTTTCCCATTCCTTCGGATAAAATAAAAGTGTGGTGGTGACTTTCACTGATTTTGCAAGTTAAGTCAATCCAATGGCTTAGTCTCAATATTTTTACCACTACATGAACTCTCGTAAATGGTCTGAAAGGCTTATGCCTCTCACTTCTCATGACTTGGTATGGTACAACACAATTTATGATGACTCTTCTATTATCATGAGCTATGGATAGTTACCCAATGTTCCTCTCATGGGAACAAAAGGGGTGATCAATTACAATCCTGTTTTACCTCTATGTCAGTTGGGATATTCCATGCAAGACCAACCAAGATATGACAACGTGAGAGATACTATTTTCTTCAACAAAGGGGAAGATTCTGAGATTCCGCAAAAGGTGAAGGATGCTTGAAATTTAATCCACCGCAAATGGAGGGTTCTCTTTAGAATGAGAGATGGTGTGGCTGAAGCTTCTTATGTGGAATGGGTCAAGAACAGGGCCAAGACTAATCTGTTGCCTTTCCCCGTGGAAGCCTTTCATATCCATAACTCCTAATAGACTATCTCAACCACCGTTAGTGCCAGTTGAAGAGTTCAATAAAGCTATGGCGGCGCAAGAGAAACTTCTCAAAGATAAGGCAGAATTGGGTTAGAAGATTTACTTGGCCACACAGGATAAGAAGAAGTTGGCTCATGAAGCCAGGCTGAATAATGAGATGTTAAGAAACCATGGTTTGTCTGTAAATTCTAGAATCCCTAAGAGACTAAGGGTTGAGTTCTAACTCTGACAATGATCTGAGAGAAGTTTTAGAGAAAGTTAAGGAATATCTTCAAAGGAATCAACAAAAGTATGAGAAGCTCCAAGCATCCAGGGAAAAGTTGAAGGCCAAGCACAAAGAGGAGGTTAAAAATTTGAAGAACGAACTTTGAGATCAAGAAGCTGAGACTAAAGAAGTTTGTGGTCAGAGAAAGAGGTTGGAACTTCAATTGAAAGGTCGACATGTTTAGATGGATATGATGACTAATGAGATTGACACGCTCCAAATTCAATTAGTATCCAAAGATAAGACTTGTGTGGAAGAACAGACTGAAGAAGTTAAATATGCTGATTGGTGGGAACAAATGAGCTGGTACTTAGAGACCATGATGGACAGGAAAAACTGTTTCATTCAGAATTTGATCCAAAGGCCTAGGCATGAGATAACAAAGAAACAATTCAAAGAGTTCAAGGCTTGGATCGAGGAGCACTTGGGACAGGGCCCCATGGCTTATATGGAGTTGGATAGTGACTCTTAGTTTTGTTCTTTTTTCTGTCTGTTTTGTGATCATCACCAGGATTGTTGGTTGGGATCCTTATCCTTTATGGCTTTATCTTTGTATGAACTCATGCTAAGAACCGTTTTGTGTGGATTTATAAGCTGAGAAATTTTTCTTCTCTTATGATTCCATCTCATTTTTCTTACTTACTTTATTCTATTGTTATGCTTAATGATTGACAAAAATGCAGGTTCCTTGGAAATGATAAAACATTCCATGCATCATACACTCATAACATATCATTCATAAGCAAATCTTCAAGATTAGTCTTCTTACTTCTGTTGTAGTTTTCTTATTCAGAGATTGCAAATCCGAACATTCACCGGTACACTACTAGAAGCAACGAAAGACATAGTATGGAACAGATTCAAGCTGGTGTGATCGCCATGGGGAATCAGATGGATTCCTGTGTGGCCAAATTGTTGGATATCATATAAAATATGGCTAGAGGACAGGAAAAGCTCAGGGCTTTGGTTGAAAGACCTGGTGTGACTATTGATAATGAGATTTAAGGATATAATCCTCCTAATGGTGGTCCCGGTAATCCTACTGGTGGTGGTCCCGGTAATCCTACTGGTGGTGGTCCCAATAATCTTGTTGGTAATAATCAAAGTGTTCCTACTGGTGCTCATGTAAACCATACTTTTAGTAATCCTCATCCCCCTTCACTTTTGACTCCTGGACATTTATTTGCTCAACAACATGTTGGAAGGACAATTTAGATTCATGTTCAGCAACTGGAAGAGGATAACTATGAGTATTTGTACTAAATAAATGATGAACCACCTAAGGCGGACATGAAGCTCCACATGCTTGAAGAGCGCATGAGAGCCATGGAGACCCATGGAGCTATGGGTTTAGATATGGATGATTTGGGATTGGTTCCTAGGATCAGGATTCGCCCTAAGTTCAAAACACATGAATTACTCAAGTATAAGGGCGCGACCTATCCTAAGACACACATCAAGTCTTATTATAGAAAGGTGTATGTATACTCTGATGACGAGAATTTACTGATGCATTTCTTTCAACACAATTTGGTTGGTGCACCCCTTGAGTGGTACATGCAGTTAGAGAGGACTCATATCCGCAATTGGAGAGATTTGGCAAAGGCTTTTGTCAAGCACTACCAATATAATAGTAATATGGCTTCCAATTGTACTCAGTTGCAGAATTTAACCCAAGGGCAGCATGAGTCGTTCAAGGAATACACACAGAGATGATGCGAGATGGAAGCCAGAGTTCAACCTCTGATGATGGAGAGAGAACTGACATATATTTTTATGAGCACCCTATAAGGTACCTATTATGATCACTTGGTGGACATTACTACTACTGGTTTTTTTGACTTGGTAATGGCTGGTGAGAGGGTTGAAATAGGAATCAAGATAAGAAAGATTCAGATTGTTGCATCAGGTAACACTTCTAGTAATGGGAGAAAGCCCTTTGTAGGGTATCTGGAAAAAAAAGAAGGAGAGTCTAGTGCACTGTATGCATAAAAAGGTAAGGTCCAAGCTTATCAAGAAACATATCAATAGGTTGCAGTTGTGTCAATTCTTGCCGCAGCTCCTCGGTAGCAACCTCAGTAGTATCAGCAAATGTACGCTCCTCAACAAAAAACTATTAATAGAAACCCAGGTTACCTCTAAGGAAGTTTGATGCTTTACTCATGTCGTACGCTCAGCTACTCCCCAATTTGTTTCAATTGAAGTTGGTTGAGTTGAGAATATTGAACATTAATCCCAACAAGTTACCCCCAAATTTTGATGTCAATGCTCGATGTGAGTTTCACTCGAGAGGACAAGGCCACAATATTGAGAACTGTATAACTTTGAAGCATAAAGTGCAAGATTTTCTTTATTCCAAGGCTATTAACTTTGAACCTGATCCCAATCCAAATATCATTCAGAATCCCATGCCGCCTCATGGAGGTGCGACGGTCAATGATATCTTTGAAGAGGAAAGTCTGAACTTGGTGATGGATATTAACTTGTTGAAGACCCCGTTGTATTTTGTGAAGGAGAAATTACTTAGAAAAGGTGTTTATCCTGTTGTGAAGATTGTTCGGCCTAGCCTGAGGGTTGTATTTGTTTGAAAAATGAAGTCCAATGGTTGATCAACGAAGGAACTCTACAATTTGATAGGCTATCTGTTAATAGGAAGATTGTTGAAGATGAGGTGGATGTGATCACAATTCCTTTTACTCCCAATAGGATTCATGTGCCCGTAAAGCAATCTCCATTAACTATTACACTACCTGGCCCAAATCCTTACAGTAGTGATAAAGCGGTGCCATGTAATTATAGAGCAGAAGTTTTATACCAAGGCTATAAGCATGAGATAGGTCCATTAACATACGAAGGTACTTATATTAATGACATAGTGGGGACAAGTAGGTTCATTCATAGTGGACACATCTTTTATCCTCTACAGAATACACTTGAGAGCAGTGTTGATGCTTCGGCTAAAGCCAAAGGTAAGAAGGTGGTAGTAGAGGGAGAAGAACCTATACATAATACTTCAGTTCAGACTTCAAGTTTAGGTTTAGCCAAATATGTAGAAGAGCGAATGAGGTGCTGTTGTACCCCAATTTTTGCCCCTAAGATCCCTTCATCATACCATATTGATTCAATCACAACAAGATCATATTAGGGATTTTGGTTATCCTCCCTATCTTTAGCTTTGCTCTTTGAGAATCACCAAGCACCTTGACTTGTTTTTCTTTTGTGATCATGAATGTTTTGTTTTGAATTTCCTTTTAATTAATAAAATTAAATGTTGGTCTGTCTTACTTGTTAATAATGTAGGTAAAGGCAATGTGGCTTATCAAGTTGATCCATGGGTTCATGAGTTTATTTCCATGCCCTAGTCAATAAAGCTTGAGAAATTCAAACCTCACCATTGAAGTTGTTTTGGAATAAATGGCATGGCAAGGTTTATTTTGGTTCATCATATTTCAAAGTTATCAAGATTAATTCAAAAGTACAAGGGGTTGATTGAATAAGTTGTCATGGTTGGACAAGGCCTTGTTCCCATTGGTCACAAGTGCATATTTCTCTCAATTCTCCAGATATGGAAGTGGGTTTAGTTGCTATTATATATCATTATCATCCTCAACAACTTATATCTACAAAGCAAAAGTGTTGGTACAAGAAAGTTGTTTAAAATTGTCAAAGTTCCTCAAAGCATTTTCTTGATCTAGGAGCTAAGGTTTTGAACTTCAAAGAAGTATATCTTGCTCATATTTTTGTATTTTTGAGTTATTCCAAAAACATCCTTCTCTTCAAGGGTTTATTAACAAATCACTTCAAAATTTTCAAGGAGTTTTCATGTGGAAGAAACTTGATGATGAAGAAAGATTACAAATCCTCTAGATGAACCTTCAAATCTCTTCATGTGACTTCAAATGATCATAACTTGGTAAATTTTTATCACCTTGAGCCCACTCCTTTTCCATAATGATCTTAAGGATGTGAACTTTATTCCTTCTTTTATGTGCAAATTGAGAAATTGGATGGAGCATGCCTTAAGGATGAAAAAGATTATAGGTCATTTCATGATTTTTTTCCAACTTCAACAATTCATAACTCTCTCAATTTTTGGAGATTTTGAATGGTTCAAGTTTCAAAATGTCATTAAAGAGGTCTATTTCATGCCATATTTTTTAGTCAAGAGCAAATTCCAAGAGGAAGGCCATGTTTTGATGCAAAACATTATAGGTCACTTTTGAAGAAAAACTTGAAATATTTCTAAGTATGGAAAGTCAACCTCTTTTTCCCAACTTTGACTCATTGGAACTTTCAGCTCAAACATCCATTTGATTCCATTCTTTTCCCATTGCAAAGCTTGTAATCTCATCTTTCTAAAGCATCAAGAACCATGCCTTAAGACCCCTTGAGCTAAGAATATCATTGTTTCAAAAGTGGTAACTTGGAATTGAAGTTTCATCGCAAGTTAGAATTTGAATTTCATGTTACAACTTCTAAATCTCAAATTAGCACGCGTTTTGGGTCTAAACATGATTAGCTAACTTTCCCAAGTGGATTAGTGCTTTAAAACGCGCGTTTTGGATGAGTTTTGACAAAAGAGAAGTCACACTTTTTACATGATGCGGACCCACACAAATTCACTCCAAATTGCATCATTCACCCTTCCTTTTGATCCCATTTGCCTCTCCTATAAATACATGAGCTATCCCATTCGTTTTCTCAAGCTTGAACAACCAAAATCACCCTGGAAAAGTTGCTCCATAACTCACTTTTCTGTAACTTCGAAATCATTGTTCAAGCCTTTTTCAATCCATTTTTTCTATCAATTCACCTTTCTTGATCTTCCCTGAAGCTAACAGAAGAAGAATTGAGCCTTGAAACCTTCTGAATTGATCTGACCAAGTCCATTTACAGAGCTCTGCAACTGAACTTCAATAGGTAGATTTCTCCATCAATTCTTCCAAACTTTGATATCATTGTGAAGCTCTCATTGCCCTGGTTCTAGTCGCAACACTTGCTTTTAACTGGAAACACGTTTTGACCATGAAATTTCAAATCCCTTTTCAAAACTTCTCTTCTAAATTCCTTGAGTTACAATTTATATAAATTTTCGCGAAGGTATGGTTATCTTCGTCTTGATGAGACGAAGCGAAGGATATAGGTCCGAGCTTCTGATTTTACAGTTTGAGGGACCTGTGTTTCATGTTGGCTGGAGGTTGAAGATGACCAACGTGTCATCTTCCAACCAATGATGACGTGCCATTTGTATTTTTTGAAAATCTGATTTATATGTGATTTAGTGCTTTATTCCGTAATGACCATGATATGCACAGTGCGCCAGATCCCTTGGATTTGATTACTAATGCATTTTGACTCTCATCCGTTGGTCCACATCTTTTTGGTTTTTATTTTATTTTTTGCTTTTTATATTTAATTGTTTTTAAACTTCAAAAAATCATACAAAATTCATTTTTAGTCCAAAAAATCTGAAAAAATCATGAAAAATATTTTTGATTTTTCTCTTTCTGATTTTTAATTTTTTACAATTTTATTTTGTGTTTTGATATTTTTTTATAAATTTTCACTTTATTTGAATTGTTTTAAATGTTTAAAAATACTTTTATACTTTTTTTTTTAAATTCTAAAAAATATGGAATGATCCAATGATATTGTGACAAATATTGGTGACCTTATTTATTTTTTATTTCTGACTTTGTTATTTTCTATCATTTTTGGTTTATTTTACTCATTTCTTTTAATTTTAAAAATAGTTTCTGACTTTAAAAAATTACCAAAAATTTTATAAAAATATTTGAGTCTATTTCTGATTTTTTTATGACCTTATTTCTTTTTTATGAATTAATTTGGATATAGTTGATATTTTTTCCCTTTATTTTCATTTTTATTCATTTTTAAACCCTTTTCAACATATATATTAAATGTAATATTATTTTGTGATTATTTTCTGGCTGATCTTGGGTTGAATTTTTTATCATGAACTTTGTTAACATCATTGAAGTCATGGTGTTGAGTCTAACTCCATAAAAATGGATGAATGATTTTAATAATAGTTTGATTAAATTTTAATACAAAAAATGGTTTGTATATTCTTTCCCACCCTTCTTCATCTTATCCCTTTCTTATTGTACTAAGTGTTATTGTAGCATGATCTCTATATCATGTCTCAAAACAAATGGTGCATAGATTGCTATTAACTGGCCTCAAAATAGGTGCGACTTTTATATAAGTCCACTTACGATTGCTTAACATAGCGCTAAATTTTGTCTTGATTCGAATAAATGATCATCCATGGCCTAAACCTATGTTTGCAAGCCCAAGTATGTTAATTTGATCTCTTTGATCCAATAACCTTGAGATTTATTATGTGAAGACTTTGGTTCTACCAATCCTCTAATGGATCTACATCACTTTTGGTCAACGCGGATCACTTAAACATCGTTGATCATTAAATGGTATTTTTGAGGATTCCAAAATGGATGATATACTTGACAAAAAGCAAATGCAACTTGTTGTGTGGAGGATTTGGTTCTACTAATCCTCTAATGAGTTCCAAATGCAAGTTTCAAGATGGTAATCCAACTAACCACTAATTACTAATAATTGACTTTATTTTGTGTTTTTATTTTATGCTCTTTTATGTTATGCACCATTTACTTTAGCATTTACATTTCATGCTATTTTTCATCTTTGCTCACTTGAGCATTTACTTTTTTGTCATTTTTATTTTGCTCACTTGAGCTTTTCTTTTCTTTTTTAAGACACTTAATAATTAACATGAACCATAAAAAACATTAATGATACTTGGACTATTTGGTTACTATCCTTGGCATTATGGAGTATTGGACTTCTTGGACTTAGAATTAGAAACATTGGCCTATGTTGGAGACCTTGTGACCTTAATTAATGTTTTGTCTGGAGTTCTTAAGGTTTACCTCAAGACATTGGATTGTTTTTTTGTTGTGTGCAGGTTATTGTGATTACATACTTTGTTTGTAATCTGGAATTCACCCGTATACAGCCGTTACTCTGTCCAATTTTTGTGAAGACTTAATACATTTGAAGTTTGATTCTCTCAAGAGGTCTAGTATCTTTGCTTGCTTGGTTTCAATCTAAAGAATGGGAATTCTATCTTGACTCATAATGTCAAGTATTGGCTTCTTGTTTGTTAGATGGTTCTTATCCCTAGCTTTTACCTTATGCTTTAGGATAGTCCCTTCTCCTCCCATCTTCTTTAATTTCAAAAATCTTCTTCCTCCTTTTAAAAACTCTTCTTGTTTTTTAAACTTGAACCACTTTCATAATAAACTTGGACTTAGGTCCATGCATGTTCAAAACATTTTCATGAATAAACTTCAATCAACTTAATAATACTTTGACACCCTTTTTTTTGTGAGAAGACTAAAAGTCAATCAATCTCATTTCAAACCTTTTTGCTACTTTGGCTTCTACTTTAAAAATTTTCTCAAAAGATTGAACTCTTGTCAATCCTTGTAGTGATGCAAATAACTATACTTCTATAATATGTAGTGAAGAGAGATATTTTCCACTTGGGTATTGAGTGAGGCATTGTTGATTTTAAAATCCAAGTCATATCCTCCACTTTGAGATGATGCAAATTCTCCTTTCTCATGATTGTGGATAGTAAGTATGTTTTTCACATGGACAATGACCATGATGTCTTATCTTATAAAATTAACCAGCACACTTGTGTTTTAAAATTTTCAAAAGGTGAACTACGTGTACCCTGATCCCCTATTGCACGAAAGGTGGTACGTAGGCACTAAAGGTTTGCAACCGCGGCAGATGTAAAAATCATAAAAAAAATACTTCTTTTCTCACCTCCACCGTCTATTTTTTACACAATATTTTATAGCCAAAATATACATATTTTACGAAGAGGTTCATGCGGAGTACCGTAGATGTTTAGGGTGCTAATACATTCCCTTTGCATAACCAACCCCTTACCTAGAATCTTTCCCTCTCTTTTTGGGTTATTCTCTCTTTTCTCATTCCCTTGGAAATAATAAAGCGCGGTGGCGATTTTTATTTTGATCTGTATAAGTCTAGTCAATCCAATGGCTTAGTCTTAAACATTTCTACCACTACAGGTACATTAAGAAAAGTGACAATCGAATCATTGATCAGTTGAGTCAAACTCCATCAAAAATTTCTATTTTATCCTTGCTTAAAGATTCAGAGGCGCACCACAATGCATTAATGAAGCTGTTGAGCACATCTTTCGTACCTCAGGAGATTTAGGTAAATCAATTTGAGAATGTTATGGATAGAATTAATGCTAGTAACACCATGGGTTTCAATGACTTTGACTTGCCCCCCCGAGGGGAGAAAACACAACAAAGCTCGACACATCTCCATGGAAATTGCAGGAAATAATTTATCTCGTGTGTTGGTTTGCACGAGATCGTCTCTGAATGTGATACCCAAGTATGCCCTGATGAAGTTGGATTATGAAGGGGTTGTGTTGAGACCAAGTGATTTGGTAGTAAGGGCTTTTGATGGATCAAAGAGATCAATATTTGGTAAGGTTGACCTACCTGTGAAGATAGGGCCTCAAGTTTTCAATGTAACATTCTTTGTGCTGTACATACTTCCGGCTTATTGTTATCTATTGGGACGCCTCTGGTTCATGGGGCAGGTGCCGTGACTTCTACGTTGCACCAGAAACATAAGTTTTTGATTAATGGAAAGGTTGTTACCATCTGTGGTGAAGAGGATTATGTGGTGAGCCATTTGAGTTCATTTCGTTATGTGGAAATATAAGGTGAAGTGCACGAGACTTCTGTCATACCCCAAATTTGCCCGTCCCATTTTTAAAATATTCAAATTATTTTAAAACTTGGTTTCATAATTTTTTGGGTATTAATAACATTTGGTTTAACAGTAATTTATTTTACTTATTTAAAATATATAATAATTTACTTTAAATTATTTGTATTTTTAAAATAGCAAAATATTTTTCCACCTTCATATGCTTCCATATGCCTTTTTATCTCGAATAGAATGACATAGCATAATTGATAATGGAGTAAGGCTTGCAAGTAAGTGGAAGGTCCTGAGTTCAAGTCTCGTTACATTAATTTTTTGTATTTATTTTTATTTGTTTGTTTTTTCAATAAAAAGTCATTTTTTAATTATTTTATTATTATTTTCGTTTTCTATTGTAAGGGTATTTTAAATTATTTTTTTATTTTTTAAATCTTTGATTTTATACACTTAATAGTCAAGTTGTTAAAAATAATTGAAATCTTTCAAAGTTAATTTTTATTAATCACCAAATCAATCACAATATTGAGAAAAATCACAACGTGTCTAGGTTCATAATCTTGTCCTCAAAGTTTCAATCAAATCTCATTGGTATAAATCTTCCTAAAAAATCACTTTTTTATTATTAAATTATTAATTTTGTATTTTTTAATTAATAAATTTTCAAAAATAGTTTTTTTTCCACTTTTTTGAATTTTTAATTAAAAAATAATTAAAAGATGATATAAAATATAAAAACAACAAAATCACATGATTTGTCACTTTCTGATTGATCATATATTGGCAAACCTGATTTCTCATTGGTTAGAGTTTGTAGACTTGCTGACCAAGATAAAATCATAAACTTTGGGCTTTTCTTGGTGTTGACTATTTCCTTTTTGAGGGTGTCTTTAACCTAATTTCAAATCTATAAATAGGACTCTCTTCATCATAATTTTTCATCAACAATTACATCAACAATTTTCTATCTCTCTCTCATAAACATTATTTCTAGCCAACTCTTTTGGTTAATTTTAGGATTTTGAACAAAACACCTAAATTTTTTCCATCAGCAACCATTTGGAGAATCAATAATCATTTACAGATCAACAACTCACTAGAGTTCTTCTAAAAGTTGTTCTTCACATTGAAAAACAACAACAACTAAACTCTAATGTCTCCATTCCATCATCAATCTGAAAAAGAAGAGATCCTGTACCGAAGGAAAAAAGGGAAATCTTGCACCGAAGGAGAAAGGAGAAAAGCACAAAGAAAAGGAAAACAAGGATGGAGGTAGCAACTTAATTTGATCACGACATTCCAGATTGACATTTTTTTATATCTTTAAGCATGTGTATGAATTGTATTTGATGTAGATTAAAATTTATTCTTATTTGAGTTTTGGTTTGATTGTTCGATTGCTATTTGTTTTGTTTATGGTATATGATATTCGTATTTTTTTCATTATTATTTTCCCCCTTTTTTTATATATAAAAAACCTTTTTCTCTAATCCTAAAAAGATATTTTTTTAACCTTAAACTTTTTTATTGTTATTATAGAAAAATCCTTTTTTCTAAACTTAAAAATTATTTTTTCTAACTTTAACTTTTCTTCTTATTATTAGTATTAAAAAAATAACTTTTTTCATTTTAACTTTTATTCGTTATTGAAAATACAAAAAACAATAGAAAAATATAAAAATCTAAAAAATGACTTTAGTTCCTTTTGAATAACAAAATACACTCCAGATTTAACTTTTACACCCCTCCTTTAATTCATTAATTAATTTGTTTAATTGTATTTTATTGTTTTAATTGATCTTACTTTCTTATTTTTATATCATATCTTTTTTGTATTTTTGCATTAAATAATTTTTGCATTATTATTAAATAATTATTAGATTTTTGTTAAAAATATTTAACATATTTTTAATAAATTATAAAATAGTTATTTATTAATTAAATATTTTTTAAAACACTAACCCTATTTTTCTAATTGCATTAAATCTTTTTCTCATTCAAATTTATTTTTTACATATTGCATAACACCTCTAAAATAGCTAACCAATCAAATGCTAACCCTTTTTTTACTAACTTAATTTAAATTCAAGATATTTTAAAAAGGATGGTGAATCTATTTTATATTAACTGCGAACTACGTCTACGATTTTGCTATTTTCAACCTAGACTTGGTTCAATGATTAATTTAAAATATTTCCACAGTCCATAAAAAAACAACCAAACACTATGAACTATGAATTGAGAATCTGATTCCTCCTAAGAGGATACGTAGGCATACGACTAAAATCGTGACGAGTTCCCCTAATAAAAATTAAAACCTTATTTCCTAAGCCGTAATTCTAAACCCTAGTATCCTTGTGAATAAGGTAGATGAGGGGTGCCTAACACCTTCTCTTCATCTAAGAACGAGTCTATCAACTTAGAATCTCTGACCAAATTAGGGTTATCCTTTATATTCCCTTATTAAGGATAAAAATTAATGGTGGCAACTCTATATTTTTTTCTGGTTTTTGCAACTTCGTTTCAGGCGTTTGAGGCTGTCCAAGTTGTTAAAAATCCTCATCCAGGGGTAAAGAAGCCAGAGGTCTCGATGACATCTTTAAAGTAGGCTCAAGCAGTTGTTAAATCAAGGCACCCCGAAGGTTGGGGAAGAGTGTTGGAGCTTCTTGTGAAGAAAGACAAGTTTGGTTTGGGGTTTAAAGCTGGCCAAAATGTACAGATGGTTATTCCCATAGTCCCAGGTTCTCCTAGTCCTATCAAGTTTATAAGTGTTGGTGCCAGCAAAGGAGGAAAAGTCAGCGCGGTGGACGATGAAGTTGACAAAGATTACGACATGGATAATTGGATTCACCCAACTGTCCCAGGTCAAGAGCTATGTGTATCAGTAGAAATTTTGAGACTAAGACATTAGATTGACCTAACTCGCAAATCAGTGAAAGTCGCCACCATACTTTATTTTATCCAAAGGAATGAGAAAAGAGGGAATAAAATCCGAAGTAAGAAAGAGATCAAGGTAAGGGGGTTGGTTATGCAAAGGGAAAGGGGAGGCATTAGCATCCTAAACATCTATGGTACTCCATAGGAACCTCTTTGAAAAGCTGTGTATATTGGCTATAAAAGGTATACAAAAATAGATGGTGGAGATGAGAAAAGAAGTATTTTTTTATACAATTTTTGCACCCGCCGCGATTGCGAACCTTTGTGCCTACGTACCACCTTTCATGTAATAGGGGATCAGGGCACTCATAGTTCTCCTTAAATTTTTTGAAAGTTTTGTGTGTTGGTTAATTTTAAGAAGAAAAGACATCTCGTCATATCCGAGTGAGAAACATACTTACTACCCACAATTATGAGAAATGAGCATTCACATCATCTCAAAGTGGAGGACTTAGCTTGGATTTAAAATAAAAAATAAATCACTCAACACCCAAGTGGAAAATGGCTCACTTCACTATATATTGTAGAAGTATAATAGCCTGCATCACTACAAGAATCAACAAGAGTCTAATCTTTGAAAAGTTTCAAAATAAAGAGCTAGAGTGGCTAAAATGGTTTGAATGAGGTTGATGACTTTTAGTCTTTCAAAAAGATATTAAAGTATGATTAAATTGATTAAGGGTTTAATTAAGAAAAAGGTTTTGAAAATGCATGGACCTAAGTCCAAGTTTATAATTAAAGCGGTTCAAGTTTGAAAACAAGAAGAGTTTTGAAAAGGATGGAAGAGATTTTGAAATTAAAGAAGATGGGCAGGAGAAGAAGAGACTATCCTAAAGCATAATGCAAAAGCTAAGGTAAGGAAAGGTCTAACCAACAACAAGTCAACACTTGATATAAAGAGATCAGGGTAGAATTACCATCCTTTAGTTAAAAGGCAAGCAAACAATAATACCAAGATAACTAAGCCTCAGATGAATAAAGAACCAATTAAAGTCTTCAGGAAAAAAATCGGCCATCGTAACAACTGCATACAGAGGAATTCCCAATCACAGATAAAGCATGGAAATCAAAATAACCTGCAAACAGAAAAAATTCAAACCAATGACTTGGAGTAAACCCTAAGGACTTCATATTAACCATACAGAAAAAGATATCATCCAAAGATCACAAAATATCAAGGATCTAGGGTTTCTGATTCTAAGTCTCATGAATTCATGACTCCATAGTGCTGAGGATAGTAATCAAGCAGTCCAGAGAACCTTAAAGCTTTTTTTAATGTTCAAGTTGATTATTAAGTGAATTACAAAAGAAAAAGAAAGCTCGAGTGAGCAAAGATAAAAATGACAGAAATTAAATGCTCAAGTGAGCAAAAGGCAAATAGCATGAGATGCAAAGGCTAAAGGTAAATGACATAAAGTAAAGACATAAAGTAAATGCATAAAATAAAAGCATAAAGTAAAATCAGTTGTTAATGGTCAATGGTTAGAAATTAGTGATTAATAGTTGAGGGTTGAATGTTTTTTAGAAGAGAGGTCCATAATGATTTAAACATTGAGCCTAAGTCAAAATTGATGAAGACTCATTAGAGGATTGATAAAATCAAAGCCTCCTAACAATGAGCTTTCAAGATTATTGGCCATAGCTCAATATTTAACCATTATTTGGTCTTATAAACACAAAGTTTGAGCCACTAAGAATCAATCAAATAAAAGATGAAAAAGAGAGAGTTCCAAGTTATATGGTTCATTATGGTTTGGGCCTTAAGAATAGGTCAAAGTTAATGAAAACTCATTAGAGGATTGATAGAATCAAAGCCTCTGTGCAATGAGCCATCAATGTTATTGGCCATAGTTTAACACTTAACCATTCTTGGGCTTATAAACATCAAGTTTAGGCCACTAAGAAACAATCAATAGGAAAGAAGAAAGCAGTTGAGATAAAGAGGAAAAGTGAAATCACAGTGTAACCAATGCCTCAGATGAATTTAGGGTTTCAAATATCATCAACATCATTCATCCATTTTGGTAGATTTGGTTCTTTTTCAACCTATCAACACCCAAGATCCAATGAAGTTGAGGAACTCGACCCAAAGTATTACACAAGTGTCTCCAAGTCAACCAATCACAAAAACAGTAAATTATAATTTAAAATTAATTTGAACAAAACAATTAAATGGTTAATTAAATGAAAAATAATTAATGAAAAAAACAAAGTGTATCAAAACATCAAATAAAAATCTCAAAAATATACCAGAGGTCAAACATGAGTCAACAAGTGTTGACAAAAAGTTACAGAATTATTAAAAGTCAGAAACTATTTTTTAAAATACCAAAATTAATCAAAATAAATCAAAAATCACAAAAAATGGTAAAATCAGAAGGGAAAAAATGACAAATGAGGTCACCAATATTTGTTAAGAGGTCATTTGATCCTTCCATATTTTTTTTCTTCAGAATTTTAAAAGACCAGAAACTATTTGTTAACAATTAAATAAATCAAAGAAAAAGAAAAAATCATAAAAAATGTCAAATCATAAAATAAAACTATGAAAAAAATAAGAATCAGAAAGAGGAAACTCAAAAGTATTTTTGGTAATTTTTTTCATAATTTTAGAATTAGAAGTGATTTTTTAATGAATTTTTGAAGTTTAAAACAATTAAAATAAAAATCAGAAAATAAAATAATAAACCAAAAAAATATGGACCATTTGATCATTGTCAAAACGCGTTAGTAAGCAGATCCAAAGGATCTGACACACTGTGCATGTTATGATCTTTATGGAATAATACACATGATCACAAATAAAGTCAGAAAATATAAAATAACACTAAAAAATATAGACCATTGGATCAATGTCAAAACACATTAGTAAACAGATCCAAGGGACCTGGCGCACTGTGCATGATATGGACCTTATTGGAAAACACACAAAATCAGTTAAAACTGAGCCAATCAAATTAAAACAATTGTCAAAAGATCATTGGTTGAAGAATGACACGTAGTTCGTCTTCAACCTCCAGGCACCTGCGTATGGGGATTCTATGAGATTCTTCAAATGGAAACATTAGAAGCTCATAGTGGTATCATCAGATTCGTCTCTTCCATACGATCCTAACCACACCCTTGCAAAAAATTTATGTAAAACACAACGTACTCGATTTGAAGATTACCAGAGAAAAATTGCAAAACTAAATATATAAATAAATGGTCAATTCTCAATGAAAACGAAAATTAAAAGTATGAGACTCAGAGGAAGGGGGACTACAGATTAGTAACTTGTTTGGATCAATTTGAATAAGGAAACCACCTGAACGAAGCTCAAGAAAATTGATCTGAAACTGAGCTTTTGTAGCTCTATTTATGGCTCTAATTGCTTGGTTTAAGTGATGGAGAGTTTGTATAATAGTTGAGAATGATGAACCAGAAAAGAATTTGAAGAGAGAAGGCTTGAAATTATGAAATGGATTTTCAAATTTTCAAGCTTCGAGTGAACTTTGGCAGAGTGATTGTGGCTCTCTAAAGCTTCGAAAATAAATGGAGAGTGGTCTTCTATTTATAGGAGAGTGAATGGTGATGAGAAGCATGTTAAATGATGAAGTTTGGAGGGATATCATGTGAAGGTCTAAAGCATGAGAAGTGTGACTATAATCCACCTAAAACTCATCCAATTCTTGCATTTTGAGGATTAAACAAGTTTGAGTAAGTTTTTAAATCATGTTTAGATAAAAAAACACGCACAAATTTGGTGATTAGAAGCCACATTATGGAAATTACAATCTCACTTTGGTGAGAAACTTTAGTTCTAAAGTACCCACTTTGAATCCATGGTGCACTCAACTCAGGAAGCTTTGTGGGGTGATTCTTAAAGCATTTGAAATCCAATGTCACAATTTTTACAATGTGCCAAGAAAGAATCCATTTGGTTAATTGAGCATAAAGTTACATCAATTTGAAATCGTGAAGAACAACCTGACTTTTGTACTTAGAAATATTTCTAAGTGTTGAGCTTCAATCATGACCTATAATATTCTTCAACCTTACAAGCTCTTCCACAAAAAATTAGCTCTTGATATATAAATATGAAATGGAATAAACCCTTAAAATTGAGTTGTGAAATTGAGATGATTCAAAAATCATAAAAATTGAAAGAGTTATGGCCTTTGGAAGATGATGAACAAATTTGGAGAAATCCACAAATGACCTATAATCTTTTCAATTCTTTAAAGACTTTCCATATCTTTTTAAGCCTTGCACCTTGAAACAAAGTTGTAGTAGACATCCTCAAATTTATTGTGAAAAAATAATGAGCTCAAGGAGACAAAAACTGACCAAGTTATGACCTTTTAAAGTCACACAAGAGAGTTTGATAGCTTTTTCAAAGTACTTATAATCTTCTTCAACCATTAGTGATCTTCCACTCAAAATTAGCCTTAGATCCCTTAAGAGAAGTTCTTAAGGACTCTTCAAAGAGAATCATGGTTATTTATTTTATTTTGATTTTTATTATTTAAAAGTCAAATTAAATCAAATAAATGGCAAAAAATATAAAAGATTGATTTTTTGATCTGATTTTTGTTAGAATCAAATCTAATCAAGCTGGCATATCAGGATCAAATCGTATCAAGGATGATTGGAGCAAGAATGGCATGATTTGGATTATTTTGGAAACAAATAATGCATTTAACAATCAAGATCTTTTCTCCTTAAATTTAAAGATTCAATTAGCTTCAAAAATTATTTTGGAAACAAAGCCTTCCCAAGCCCAAAATCGCTCCTGGTAAACCCACAGTTTGCATAACCAAGCTTGATTTTAATCTTACAATTTACGCATGAATAACCACTTTTAAGCATAGCGTCGTGTTTGTATCATCATTTGGAATGTTTTGGTTTAATTAATTTTGTGTTTTGATGATTGTTTCGCTAATTGCCATGGCTAGGGTTTAAGAAGCCATTTTAGGGCTTCTTTGTACAGGTAAAATTAGGTCAAAAAAAGGATACCATGATTCTCGTGGGATCAAGACGAATTGATCCATGTACTCACCTTTAATTTATCATGCGTTTTGTGGATTTTTGAAGCTTGCGGGGCTATGGCTATAGAGTTCTGTCCGTAGGTAAAAGGTATTAGCCTAAGACGACAGACAGGGAAGAAGACATTAACTTGTCACCATCCTAGTGGCCAATTTGAATTCACGCGCATTTTTTATTCTTACTGACCATTCTTTCAATATAATATATGTTGTTCATCTATATAAACAAAAGACAACATGGCCAGGTGGTAAAGAGAAGCGTTTGCAAAGGGGAAGACCTGGGTTCGATACCCAGGTCTGGAGTTTTTTCATTTTCTCGTTCATTCATTGCAGCTTCCATACACCGATCAAACGCCCCAGATTTGATGACCACGCTGGAGATTCCAAGGGTCAGAATCACAGGATCCAAGCGCAGGCTCTGGGCCACCAGCCTTGGGCCCATCAAATTCAGAAACACACCCCCCTAATTGCTCATCATATCAGGCCCAATTCTCTTCTTTTTATATTTTAATTCCTTTTTATTATTTATTAATTATTTTCTTTTTTCCAAATAACACCAAAAATCATGCATTTTTTTATTTAATAAAAAAATCATGAAAACATCAAAAATCATTTTTTATAAAAATATTTTATTAATTAATTAGTTTAATTAAATTAAGGCAATTTAATTCTTTTTTGTATAATTAAAATCAGCTAGAATTAGGGTTTAATGTTGTACATAACCTAATCTTTCTCAAAAAATAACCTAAATATTTTCTCAATCAGATTTTTAGGTTTTCCAATTATTTCTCGCATTTAATTCGCTGCGCGCGCCTTTAATTTTACCTTTTCTATTATTGTAACTGCTCTGAGTTTGTAATAGTAATTAGGGTTTTAAATTTCTGCATCTTTATTTACAGTCAAAATAATTATGTATCTGCGAAAGCCTTGTAATAGTTAGGACTTTAATTTCCTGCATTTTAATTTCCGCAAACTATAAGTTGTTAGATGTATGTTAATAGGATTGTATGGAAAGACAAATTGCAATTAATACAGTAGAAAACCCTAAATGTGCAAAGATAAATAAACTAAAAAAAACACACTTGCACTCCTAGGGTTTACTCCACTTCGGTTGCCTTTGGTAAACGGTCATGAAGTATAGGGAATATTAGTGGTCGTCCTCTAGTCCCAAAAGATCTAAAATGACTCATTCGGATGTTGCTTCGAAAAAAGATTTTTAAGGCTTTAAGATGATTACTAAAATTTCCTAACATTGCTTTTATGGTCGTACTCTTCCCTTCGAACGTCCCTTAAAACTCCAACGACGGTGCTACCTATTCCTTAATAATAGGATAGTGTTGTCTAAAGGAAAATGAAAAGACTTTTTTCGAGTAGGTAGATTAGTTCCTAGGTACTTGCTCAAACAAACAAATTTTACAAACACTTTTCAAAATAGTTTTCAAAACAACTTCGTCACACTCTTGAGGATAGATACAAGGTTTATCACGAAGTTAAACAAAAACTTTTCAAAACACACACAAGCAATTTCAAAATGAGCAAGTACCTAAGAGCCCGTGGAAAACCATGGATAGAAAGGGTGCTAACACCTTCCATTTCTATAGTCCACCCCCAGTACTCAAAAACATCTCGAAAAAGGTTTTTCTGTTCTTTTTCCTTTTTCTTTGTTAGATGAAATAAAAGTCGGTGGTGACTCTTGCTTACCGCGACATTTGCGAACAAAAATCGCAAACCAGTATAACAGTCGATTCTTCCACCGTATCACAACAACCATATTGAAATAATGTACAAGAAATATAAGCTATGCTTGTTTTGTTTTTGTTAAGAGAAGAAATAAATTTTCTTAAGAAAATATTTTATTCTTTTTGTTTCAAAAGAAATAAAATAAAGCATGTGAGCATAAAGCATTTTTTGGTGTTTTTGATTAATGAAAATAAGAAGTGCTGATAAAAATAATAGAGAGCAAAAGTTAGAATCAGCATATTATTGAAAGAAGAGAGTGCAGAAGTTCTGACTCAGACGCGCTGCAAATCAAAAAATAAACGTTAGCAGAAATGGGGATGGCCAGAAGTTTTGGGTTCGGGTACACTAAAGTTATGGGGTTACTGAGAACAAGGGAAATCCTAGAAGTTTTGATGCAACTGGAAACCTAGAAGTTATAATATTACTGGAAGGTCAGAAGTTCTGGTGGTTGAGAGAGTCAGGAAGTTCTGGTGTAGCTGGAAACCTAGAAGTTCTAATGTTACTGGCAAACTAGAAGTTCTGATAATGGGCAAGTGAAATGTTAATGCTGTTGGGTGAGAATATCTAGAAGTTCTCGTCCAGGATTACTGTTTTGACAAGAAAATAAAGGGGATTGACCTAGAAGCTATGGTCCAATTAATGGGGTAAAAATGTCAGGAAATAAACATAAAAAGGTGTTTCTGGGGCTAGAACTCAGGACCTTTAACACTAACGTCTTATGCACACGCTCTTTACCACTGGGGTGGATATACATCTGGTATTAGAAGCAAAAACATAAACACATATTACAAGGTAAGTTCTGATGATGAACTTCATCTCCTTCTTCATGCCAGTCAGAGCATCTGCAGCTTAGCCATTTCTCAACAAAAACAGAAAATGCAAACATAGCAGTTGTAGCGGTTTTCATCATGGTTTCAGAAATATAAAATATCAAAACTATAAATCAGAATCAAGTATGAATTTTGCTAATCCTAATTCTGAATCCTAATTTCCTCAAGAAATTCTGAATTGAAATTCTCTCTACTTATGCAAAAATACATGAAATCTATAAGTATATACAGAATCAGAGCCATGATATCTACATTGTATCTTTGAAAATGCAAGCCTAGCAATGCCTAAGTAAGGAGGTAAAAGTCAGAAGAAACTTACCTTGTAGCTGGAAATTGTTCTATGAACTAGAGCCTGGTTCTGACTTATGTGATACTCTGATCAACTTCCTCAAGTTCTCAGAAAGCTAAGACAACTCTTAACTTGAGCTATGAATGGTGAGAAAATTCTGGAGCAGTCAAAGCACAAAGTTCTGTTTTTTTGAAATAAAGGGTGGTGAAGGCTGTTTTACAGTTTGGAAACAGAATTTGGGAAAGCTTCTATGTGTATTATGGAAATTGTATGGATGACTTGATCAAGAAACACGCGAGAAAAATTAGATTTTGGATGCAAAAAACAGAAACTGGCAGGTTTTGTGTTTATGTTTGCAGTTTCAAGTTCTTGGAAATTTCAGCAAAGTTTCAAGGCTTTTTCTCAAATTTTCTACCCCTTTAACAGTTGCAAATGTAGTTCAATTTATGGGAAAGGATTTAGGAGCTTGGAGAAGCCAAGAGTACAACTATCATATGCTAGGGCGCTGACTTGTTCTTGAAGCAAGTTCAAACAAGTATGGTTCAAGGCACAAAGTAGGGTTGTTAGAAGCTTTAGTCGCGCTTAATCTGAATTTGTAAGCATGAATTATGGGAAAGTACCCTCAGAAACAAAAGTAGAGCATGGGCCCAGCATAAACTTTGTGCAAAAGTTTTCTTTTCAAGGACAACAATGGTACTTCTGTGTCACACGTCGGGAAATCCTTTGGATAAAGAATCAAAAGTGGGTGTGAGCATTAAATGATGATGAGATTTATCAAAACAGAAAACCTGTAATATGAGATTATGCATCATAGCTTAATCTGGATCAGAAGTTCAGCATCAGCGTAACTTAGAACAAATATCCAACTTCTGATCTTTGAATCTCCCTGCTCCATCATGTTTTAAAGGAGTTCTCATACTTTTCAGAAATCTTGTAACATGCTTTGCAGACCCTCTTTGAATTACTCTTGCAAACTCTGATTGAACCTTCGTGAAAACTGGCCCAGAAGTTCTAACCAAATTCTGTCTTGGAAATGCCCAGAATTTAATGAATGCTTCAGTTTCATGGATGTATCTTCTAGGATGTATAACTTGAAATCCCAGGATTTTCAGGAGAAGTTCTATTCTGCAACGTTTGAGATCTCATTGAGATCTACGATTCTTGTGTCAGAAGTTCTTCCAGAATCATCTTGCATCATGGTGAAAATCAGGCCAGAAGTTCTGAACTTGTCATATTCCTTAACACTTAGAAAAATTTCTAAGTGTTTAGAATTTTGACTTTTCCAAAGCAAATTTGACTTTTAACTTTCTTTATGAAACAAAAATTCATATTCTAACATGCCTTGATGAAATATGATTCTTGAATCTTGATTTTGATCCAAAAGTCAAAATTTGACTTTTCAGTGTGCAATTGACCATTTTGCCCTTGTACCAATTCCAAACTTAAATTGATGTATCAGTACTGCAAACTTGATGTCATGGAAGATCTTGTGAGAAAATCCTTGAGAAATGAGAGGGTAGATTTTGGGGTATAATAGTTGCTTTTACAGACCTGTCACAATGATGTCGGAGAAGAAGTTTTATCATGTGTCTGGTGCATTCTCTTGTGACTTGTGATCTAAGTTATGAACACAATTGTGACTTTTGTTCTGAGTTACTAGGAGTGATGGTTGATTTATCTAGGTCGAGTGGTGGTTGCTAATCAAAAAGTGGTTAAGTAATCTCTTATGCCACCATTGGTCTTCTATGACAAGGAATGGTTCCTAGTTTGAGGGGGAGTGTAAGCTATCTTCTTCCTCATGTAATCCAAATGACTTCAGAACTTTCTACTCCTTTTATTGAAGGTGTTGTTCCTTTGGTGATGGGTTTGGTACTGCAATGGAGCTTATTCGAAATGCTGGAAAGAAGATGTCGAATAAGATGTTTTGACATCTTGTCTGAAGACTGACTCCAAGGTGTTGTACTTTTGAGTTCAGTAGTTTCTGAAGACTATTGTTGAAGAATATTTTTTCTTATTGCTGTAATATTGGATTGTATTTTTATTTATTTGTTTTAACCAAAATTTTCTAAAGAGGGAGATTGTAAGTTCTCTAGTTTTAGGATTGGTATTATTTTTTATAAAACAAATAAGACAACAATATGTTAGATAGGAGATGTTAACTTGCTAATAGGAACATGTTGAGCAAGAAGTCCTATCTTATGTTGATACATGTTGAGCTGAGAAGTTCTCATCATCTGGAACAACATGTCGTATAAGATGTCTTATGAAGGAGCATATGACATCGCGCCTGAGCTGAAGTAGACAGTTAGATTCTGTTATGATTTAACTGATGCAGAATATTCTGTGAATATTATGCAATCCTATGTGGCCTGAATTAAAGGTCAAGAAGAATCAAGTCATAATATTGAAGATTATGCAGTTTCTAAATATGGATATTATTTAGGAAACAAATGATTGAAGACCTTGTCTATAACATAAGTTTTTGTTGGTTTGTAACAACTGATATGTTGTGATTAGAAGCCCAAGTCCAGTTAGGAATAGGTTATAAATAGAAGGATTTGTAACCTAGTTTTGTACGGGTCCAAGATGTAGATAATTAGGGCTTTGTCTATGTGAACCACTCGGGTTGTGAGTTGGCCACTATGTTCTCACTCATAAACCTGTAGGTAATAAGTTGAGTATGGTTCTTGGAGGAAGCTTTGAAGCAACTCCAAGTTATTGTTCTTAGTTAGGATAAAAGTTGGAAACGTGGGAGTTTAACTTTGAGTCTTAGATAGGTATTGTCACGGAAGTGTGTCTTCCTATTTGTTCAGAATTGTTTGTGTCCAGTCGCTGTCTGTGATTGATGAGGGCTTGAGGAGGGCCTCAAACATAGGTGAGTCTTAGGTAGAAATATAGAACGGGTAGTGATTAAGTAAGAAGTTGTAAACGGGGGAGTTTATCTTCGAATTGATATTATCAGAATGGATTTGTCCCTGGCTTGGTAAGCCCCCAGAGTAGGAGAGTTGCTCTGAACTGGGTTAACAATTTTGTATGTTATTTATTGCTTTTCAGTACTGTTTTTAATGTCGTATGCCTTGCCATGTTGTTTATGTCAGAACAGATGTCTCAACATCCTATAGGACATTTGAGTTCTGTTATACCAGAATTTCAATTGGTATTAGAGCAAGCATCATGTTCTGTTCTGGGTGATATCCTGGGATGATACTTTCTGGTCATGGGCAAGGAAGGAGGTATCAACTGAAAGTCTGTTTGAACTTGGAGAGTTCAAATTGTTGTTTGAACGGTCCCTAGAAATGGAGGATGGATTGTTCATGACACAATGTGTATTGGATCCGTCTGTGTTATTTTTAGGCGTGTAGCTTTGGTGGCAAGCTACTGTGTTAAGGGTTTGATTTACTTTTAAACCTAGGTTAACATGTTGCACCTGGACTATGGTGTGTTTATGCAAGGGTTTATGTTGTGTCTGAAGGTTGTTGGGGAGTTTTATGGTTTGTTTTTTACTGCATGTATATCTGATGGAAAGCTCCTGGTTTGGTGTATTGAGGCTGCAACACATTGTTATCCTCTGAAGGTGTATCCCATGGTGTGGTGATACTTGAGGAGAGTTTCGACTAGCTTGTTAGAGTTTCCAAAGATACTTGAGGTTTATCCCAAGTCCACTTATAAAGGAACTCTTATATGAGTTTGTTGAAGAGAGATCTGGTAGAGGAAATTTATTTTTGCTTCCAACCCTAAAAGGTCAATCTCTAGGCTTTGATAGGGGATCTCTTGGTGTGTTCCTTGTGAAGGGAACTGATGTCCTACCAGATGTTGGAACATCAAATCAGCAGATTATGCAGAATCTTGTTGAATAGAGGTAGGACATTGCATATGCTTAAGTGATGAACAAATGTGTTTGGAACCTACTCCTGATCTGGAAGAGGAGGCATATATGTTTTTTGTCTAAGAATTTTCTATACAAGAAACATATCTTAGTTAAAGTATGTTGGTTAGTACATGATCAACATATTGGGCACTCATTAGATTAGTTTATTTCTGGTCTAAGTGAATTAGGAGTGAAGAGGTTGTGCTTTGATATCTTGTGGATGCTTGATAAAGGTATCTCATCCATATCCTTTATGTGTGGAGGTTAAGCTTAGATTTCAAGGACACTTTCTCTAACATCTGGAAGATCCTTCTAATTAAAGGAGACAGATTTATGGAGTCTTGTTTATGGCTATGGAACAAATTCTATTTAGAGAGGAGTTATTGGCATGTACCAACCACGGGATGTGAAGCTATTGGAAGGGAGGATGTATGATTCTCAAGGAATTCTTAGAATTTAATAAGGGGGAGTCCTTAATCTGAAGCTAGAATATCTTGAAGAAGACATAATTTCTTGACATCCTTGGTTTGAGAATTTATTTTTCTCAATATAACTGGTGTTGTTTCTCATTAATAGGATAGAGGTTGTTTACTCTAACTTGATATCTCTTTTCAAGTCTATGAGAGCATGGAACTCTTGTTCTACTGTAATGGAAAAGTCATCTAAGGGTTATGTTCATTGAGTTATTTCAACCTGAGTTAAGAGGTTGGTTGTCATCTGCACTGTTGAAATGTCAGCTAATTCACCTAGGATGGGTATTTCAGTTGTTTTAAGAAATGAGAGTTATTAGTTTTGGGACCAAAGGATTATGGTTCCCTGGTATCTATGGGAAGTTCCTTTCTCTTCTAGGGTTCGGTTATATGGTGTCCTCACATAATGGAACAGATGTTTTATAAGGATTGAAGGGAATCCTTATGTGTTTGAGAAGCAGACTTATTCTGAACAATCTGCTTCGTGATGACCAATAAATGTCATTATTGTTAAAGTCTGCTCCAGAGACCTGTTAGAAGAAATCTCCTCTTTAGGTGCAGAAGGATGGCATCCAACACCTCAAAGTCAGGCAGGGCGTCTGAACATTGTGCTTATAAGAAGAAATCTTCTTGACGTGTCCATGCTTTGCATGTATTGGTCTGAGTTTGAAGGTTGATCAACTACTGATGGTTGATCCTCTTGTATCCCTTGCAAGAGTTATGGATTACTATGGTTTCTCCAGACCATAGTTAATGGTTAAATCCATGTGTTTGAGACTGATGTTGGATCTGATGTTGGAACATCGTCTAAAAGTGTGTTTAATCCTTCAGCCAAGGAAGTTATTATTGTCCAGAGTGGATTTTAAGGTCAATCCACTGACCTAATCTGGAATATTTTATGGTGTAAATGAATGTCACCGGTTGGTACCAGACGTATGCAGAAGAAGGATATCAGACCAAATGTCCTACCTTGTGTGAGAAGTTAATCTTATCTGACCTATAATGAATACTTTGATGGGAGTTGAGTATGTGTTTATCCTTTAAGGAAGTTGTGCATAAGACTGATGGTTAATACTTTGATAGGAGACTAAGTATTTGTCAAAGGAGTTATGCAATTCTTCATTCTGAACATTGTGTTTCAGAGAGTATGTGAGAGTTTATTTCTCTCCATAGCATTCAGGTGTTTGGCATAACTTGAGTAAGTTGCATTGGCTGTTTGTTCTATTGGGAGCTTTGTAAAGGATTTCTATGCACAGTGAGTCCTTTGAATTGACTTAAGAACCAAAGTGATTGGGTTCTATATTAAGAAGTTGATGTCCTAAATGATGTTATAACATCATGATCATTGATGGTTGTTTTGTTTTTATTGCTTGGGATTGTTCATGTGGAGTTGGATGCTCAAGCATTATTTTCAGAAGTGACATTTCTGACTATGTGGGTTAGAATATGGAGATCACGGTCCCATCTACAGTAGTATGCTTGGTGAATGTATGACTACTTTATTGAAGACTCCACTAGTATCAGCAACTACTAGTGAATATAAGAGTAGAAGACTGTTGACAAATACTGAGATTTGAACAAAGTGTTTTGAGGAGGTGTTTTTCTTCTGCTATAAGTCACTCCAGGTGAGTTTTGATAATCTGGATCTTAGTAAAGCTTTTAAGAAAACTAAGAAGTTTTGAAAATTGTGAGTAACTTTACACCTAGTATGCATGACATCTTGCCTATTCAAAAGGTCATGATACTGACTGTGGTTATGAAAGGACAGTAATCAGATGTGTCATTGTGTTATGAAGAAGTAAAAATGCTTGGATGTATTCTCAAGGAGTGACAATATCTGACTCTGGTTTGAATCTACTGAGGGATTCATGGGTTCAACATATATGGAAAAGTGTTGTTCTTCAAACATGAAAGCATGAAGTCTTTCATGTGTTTTCATCTAGTGTTCAAGTTTTTCATCTTCAGTTGGAGCATTGGTTATTCATGACAGGGGAGTCATGTATTTGTATGTGGATTATTGTTTCAATGGTACATATATTTTTTGTGTTGTTCAAACTTATGGAGATCTTATGCCTCTTATGAGGGTGTGATGTCAGACATCGTGTTGTGACATTATGAAGTTATTGGTGATCTTGACAAGGCATGCTTGGTTTTAGCCATGTGAGGTTGGGTGTTTAAATTATGAATTCACATATCTCTCTAGTGCTTAAATGGTTATGTCTGAGAGAATTTATTTTTCTCTACAGATTTTGTGAAGGACTCTCTAAGGGTCTTTATTATTGAGAGATGTCACAAATATGATATTTTGATGTCTTGGTGTCTGTCACTAAGCCTAAGTGAAAGGAGAACACTTAGAATATAGTGGAAAACAATGTGGTTAAAGATGTGTTGGTCAATGTGCAAGCAAAGAAGATAATGTCTGACTGGATGTCAGGACATTATTCAGGACATGGTTCCGGTATGATCAATAAAGGGGTTTTGGTGGACAATTTGATCAAACATGTGTCAGAAGTTGTGTTTGACTATGCATGTTCATGTATTGGGACTGATTCTTTTCAGCATAAATAGTCTAGAGCTAATAAAATTTATTCAAAGCTGTCTTGGACTATGCACATTAATTTTAGCAGTTTTTCTCCTCAAATAATGTTTTCTTTGACCAAGATCATTGTTGATTCAAAGATCGTTAATTCCCGAGCAACTGCTTATCTATTTATAGAGGGTTCTCATGTCCTCTTTCACCATATGAATGTTCATCATCATAATGGGTTTTATTTGGATTTGGGCAAGTTATTCCTGGGTCTAGTATTGTGAAGGCTTCCTTTACTAAGTTTTGGCTAAAAAAGGGGAGAAATGTGACGATCAAAGTGCTCAAGGTGCTCGATTGATTAATATGGAGGCTGCTTTTACAGACTTGTCACAAAGATGTCAGAGAAAAAGTTATATCTTGTGTCTGGTGGATTCTCTTGTGACTTGTGATTTGAGTTATAAACACAGTTGTGACCTGTGATCTGAGTTACCAAGAGTGGTGATTGATTTGTCTAGTTCGACTGGTGGCTGTTGATCAAAAAGTGGTTAAGTAATCTCTTATGCCACCATTGGTCTTCTATGACAAGGAATGGTTCATGGTTTGAGGGGGAGTGTCAACTATCTTCTTCTTCATGTACACCAAATGACTTCAGGACTTTCTACTACTTTTCTTGAAGGTGTTGTTCTTTGTTGATAGGTTTGGTACTGAAATAGAGCTTATTCAAAATGCTGGAAAGAAGACTTCGAATAAGATGTCCTGACATCTTGTCTGAAGACTGACTCCATGGTGTTGTACTGCTGAGTTCAGTAGTTGCTAAAGACTACTGTTGAGGAATTATTTTTCTTATTGTTGTATTATTGAATAGTATTTTTATTTATTTGTTTTAGAAAAAAAAATTCCAAAGAGAGAGATTGTAAGTTCTTTAATTTTAGGATTGACATTAATTTTTATAAAATAAATAAGACAACAATATGTTAGATAAGAGATGTTAACTTGCTAACAGGAATATGTTGAGAAAGAAGTCCTATCTTATATTGAGACATGTTGAGATGAGAAGTTCTCATCATCTGGAATAACATGTAGTATAAGATGTCCTATGAAAGAGCATACAACATTGCGCCTGAGCTGAAATGGACAATTAGATTCTGTTATGATTTAACTGATGCATAATATTTTGGGAATATTATGCAATCCTATGTGGCCTGAATTAAAGGTCAAGAAGAATCAAGTCAGAATATTGAAGATTATGTAGTTTCTAAATATGGAGATTATTTAGGAAACAAATGATTGAAGATCTTGTTTGTAGCAGAAGTTTCTGCTGGTTTGTAACAACTAATATGTTGTGATTAGAAGCCCAAGTCCAATTGGGAATAGGTTATAAATAGAAGAGTTTATAACCTAGTTTTGTACGGGTACGAGATGTAGATCATTAGGGCTTTGTCCATGTGAACCACTCAGGTTATGAGATGGTCACTATGTTCTCACTCAGAAACATGTAGGTAATGAGTTGAGTATGGTTCATGGAGGAAGCTTTGAAGCAACTTCAAGTTATTATTCTTAGTTAGGATAAAAGTTGTAAATGTGGGAGTTTAACTTTGAGTCTTAGTTAGGTATTGTCATGGAAGTGTGTCTTCTTGTCTGTTCAGAATTGTTTGTGTCCAATCGCTGTCTGTGATTGATGAGAGATTGAGGAGGGCCTCATACCTAGGTGAGTCTTAGGTAGAAATATAGCACGGGTAGTGATTAAGTGAGAAGTTGTAAACGGGGGAGTTTAGCTTCGAATTGATACTATCATAATGGATTTATCCTTAGCTTGGTATGCCCTAAGAGTATGAGAGTTGCTCTAAACTGGGTTAACAATTTTGTGTGTTGTTTATTGCTTTTCAGTACTGTTTTTAATGTTGTATGTCTTGCCATGTTGTTTCTGTCAGAACAAATATCTCGACATCCTATAGGACATCTGAGTTCTGTTATACCAGAATTTTATAAATAATTGTAACGAATGTTCCTTTATTTAGAAGTTAACACATCTTCGTTTGCATGTGTTTCGTCTTTAACTTGCTTCCACGCGTCTTGCAAATGCGGATAAGGCCAAAAAGCAGTTATCTGGCCTCATTTCTCATTCCAACTTCCTTAGTCGAAATGATTTTCATGTTACTCTAAAAATCACTAAATTCCAAACACTACTACGCGCATAGGAACTTCAAACACATTCCGTTGAATGTGTATGTTGAAAACTCCTCCAACATATTTGTCGAAAACATCAATAGAGCCAATTAAATCTTCTCAAGTGTTTCTTCAATCTTTTCTTGATCTACTGAAATTTGAAAATAATTTTGTAATAAATATTGGTTTTTAACTCTCTCTATTTAAAAGTAATTTTGTAATACTATTGATTTTTAACAAATTCAATACTACTACAAACCTTTTATTTATCATGATGAATCATTATATATGAAAGGACATAGAGATTAAAGTTAAAAATTTACAAAACTTAACTCCACTAACAAATATTAAATTTATTAAGTTGAACAATTTTATTTAAATTCAAACTCGTAAGTTTAAAATTGTATAGTGAATCTCACCATTATTATTATTTCGTCTAACTATTAAAAAAAGAGATTAAAGTTAAAGAAGACAATTTTTTGTGTTTTCAAATAGTATCGAAGGTTAAACATCACAACTTTATAGACATATAGCGATTAGAACTAGGTCTATTGCATCATTTATGAATTGACAAGTCTTGTCTTAACCACAAGTTACAAAACAAAAATTGACTTAAGGTGAAATATTTTTAAGAAAGGTTAGAGAACCTCAAATTTAGGCACGTCCTAATAATAAATTTTCATTGAATTTTACTGCGTCATCAAACAATGTCTAGCCTTCTCAACAAGAAACCACAACTTTTGATGATTATTCCAAAGATTCCTTAAGAAAAATGTCAAAAAAATTTACACTATATAGTTCAAACTAAACTCAACTAACCAGAAAATTTCCCCAAAACTTAAGTGATTTTTTTCATTACATTATGATTTTCAATTCTTCTAAGTATATAACTTACTCATTTCCAGAATCACTTTTACCAAACGATGCATCACCCGAATGGAACAACAAAGCAGACAATGCATGGCAACTAACAGCAGCAACATTAGTGGGCCTTCAAAGTGTGCCTGGGCTTGTCATACTTTACGGCAGCATGGTTAAGAAAAAATGGGCCGTAAATTCCGCCTTCATGGGCCTATATGCATTTTCTGCCGTGTTAGTTTGTTGGGTTTTATGGGCCCATGAAATGGCATTTGGGAACAAGCTTTTGCCTTTTGTTGGAAAGCCCAGTTTTGCATTGAATGAGAAGTTTCTACTTTCAAAGGCATCAACAACATATTATTTACCAATGGCTGACTTTGTTTTTTACCAATTTGCTTTTGCTGCAATTACTCTTGTGTTGCTTGCAGGGTCACTGCTTGGGAGAATGAATTTTTATGCATGGATGTTGTTTGTTCCTATGTGGCTTACATTGTCTTACACTGTTGGTGCTTTTACTATATGGGGGAATGGCTTTCTTGAGGGGAAAATAATTGATTATGCTGGGGGGTTTGTTATTCACCTATCCTCTGGTGTTGCTGGTTTCACTGCTGCTTATTGGGTAATTGATTATAAGTAATATATTTGTCAAAGTTAAAGTGCACTTCAATAAAACTCCAATTTGTTTTGTCACAGTTGAACCCTGACTAACCTACACATAACTTTCAAAAATTTAAGACGGCGGCACTGATTAGTAGTATATTATTAATAATTGTTGAAGATGAATCCTTAATAGAATGTTGATAAATGACAGGTTGGTCCAAGAAGTTCAAATGATAGGAAAAATTTTCCACCAAATAACATAATTCACATGCTTGGAGGTGCAGGGTTCTTATGGATGGGTTGGACAGGTTTTAATGGTGGTGCATCATTTCAGGTTGGAGAGATTACATCCTTGGCAATATTCAACACTCATTTGTGCACTGCCACAAGCATACTTGTTTGGCTTTCTCTAGATATGCTAGTATACAAGAAAGGCTCATTGATAGGTTCTGTCCAAGGAATGATCACTGGTCTAGTTTGTATCACACCAGGTGCAGGTAAAGCTCACATAAGCCACACATTAAATAATTGAAGTCAGAAAGTTTTTGAAAACCTATATTGCTTAGTCACGAATATGGTCCTATTTTGCCACGGTTTAGTCGTGAGAAATATTTTATAAAATCCTTTTTATCCACGATTTAAATGTGTCAAATTTTGGACACTGTGAAGTAATCCGCCTTTCATACCCTCAACAACGGACCTAGTTGTGGTCATACTAGTTTGGCAGTAATTTTACCTATGTATGTGAACAGGATTGGTGGATCCATGGGCTGCAATATTGATGGGAGCTTTATCTGGTTCAATTCCATGGTACACAATGATGGTATTGCATAAAAGGTCATCATTTTTTCAAAGTGTAGATGATACATTAGGAGTCTTTCACACTCATGCAGTGGCTGGTATTCTTGGTGGGATCCTTTCTGGTGTCTTTGCTAAACCCAATCTTTTGAAGATGCTCTATGGGCCTAAAACTTCTTATGGACCTGGCTTATTCTACAGTTATTTTGATGGTAATGTGAGCCAAGGAATCAAGCAAATGTTGTACCAATTACTAGGAGCATTTTTTATCACTCTCTGGAATGTTGTTATTACTAGTCTCGTTTGTATTATTGTAAGTCTTATTATGGATCTTCGAATGCAAGAGGAAGATCTTGAAGTTGGTGATGATGCTGCTCATGGAGAAGAAGCTTATGTTTTATGGGGTGATGGAGAAAAAAGGTCACTTCCTCTTCGTATACATATAAATTCTCCAACAATTATTTCTATTTCTCACCAAAGACATTCAATTCCTATCAATAAGGTTGATGGATAATCTTTTTTATTATGGGAGTGTTAAGCGTGAGTAAAATGTCATATATTTGATGAAAATGCGGTCTCCAAATCGTTCCTGATGGAAGAGACACAGAGCAACAAAAATAAGTTGTTCTAATATCATTATTGTATACTCGTCTCATTTATGTTACATTCAATATTGAGTTAATGGGCGACATATGTTGGAAGTTAACATAGTAAGTGATGTTAGTTGGTTAATTCTTTTTATGAAATTATTTGAGTTTTTAGCATGTAATTGAATTTGGGCATTTTTTCCTATATAAAGGGCATTGTGTTTGTGCAGTAACAATAATAATAACAAATCAGTTAGATAGTTAGTTACACATAACTAACTCACCATTCTCTCTCTCCTTTCTTCTTCTTCTTCTTCTTATTCTTCTTCTTCTTGTTTTCACAAAATCATCATTCTTGAATCCTTTGTTACAACAAATTGGTATTAAAAGCTTGTTTGCGATTCAGAGAGAATCTAATGGCAAACGGATCAACAACATCAACACAGTTTCCAGCAAATCTACCGATTTTCAAAAGTGAAAACTATCAATGATGGGTGACACAAATGAAGGTTATTTTCATATTTCAAGATGTTGTAGAAATCTTGAATGATGGAATTTCAGAACTGGAAGTAGATGCAACGGAAGCCCAGATAACTGCGCACAAAGATCAGAGGAAGAAAGATGACAAGGCGCTATTCTTGATTCACCAGTGTGTGGATTGTGATGTATTTGAGAAGATAATTGAAGAAGAAACAACAAAAGGAGCGTGGGAAAAGCTGAAATCCTTGTATGATGGAGATGAGAAACTGAAGAAGGTGAAGTTGTAAACTTTGAGAAAGCAGTATGAGATGCTTCAGATGAAAGATGATGAATCTATTTCTGCATATTTCTCAAGAGTTGTGGCGCTAACAAACCAGATGAAGGCGTGTGGTGAAGTGCTAACGGATCTGCAAAAGATAGAAAAGGTATTGAGATCTTTAATTGCATACTTTGATTACTTTGTTGTAACAATTGAAGAGGCCAAGAATCTATCTGAGATGAATTTGAAAGAACTTCAAGCTTCATTGGAGGCTCACCAAATGAGGTTGCAGCAGAGAAACTCAGAAAGAGAGAGAAGACAGCCGAATAAGCATTGTAATCAAGATTCAGCAAGAAAGCTGGAAAAGAGAAGTCGAAGCAGCGAAAGTATCTTGTTGGTTATGAGAAGTTAAGCAAGAATATTGATTTGAAAAGTGTGGGCAACAAGTATTCTAGGAAGAACGTTGACACGAAAGAGGTGTAATGTTACAATTGTCAAGGTTTTGGCCACTATGCTAGAGATTGTCGAAGAAAGAAAGCTGCAAAGTCGAAAGATAGTGATGAAGCTCAATATGCACGAGCTAGAAGTAATGACTCTGATTATGTGTTGTTGTTGGTGAACACTCAGTCGAATATTGAGAAAAACAACATGTGGTATATGGATTCAGGATGTAGAAACCACATGACTGGAAATAAAAACTGGTTTACCAAGTTAGATGAGTCAATCGAAAAGGTAATAAAGTTTACAAATGGCAGGCATATCAAGTCAGGTGGTAAAGGAGATATTTTGATTATCAGGAAGGATGGTCGAAAGGCTACTATCACTTAAGTTTTATATGTACCTTCGATGACAAGTAACTTGATAAGTGTAGGTCAATTACTTGCAAAAGGATTCAATATGAAGTTGGAGAATAATCAGATGAAGGTATATAGGACTGATGGGAGGCTAATAATGAAAGCACCATTGGCGGAGAACAAAATATTCAGGGTTGAACTTAACACATCAAATCACAAATATCTTGCTTCGACTACAGAAGAAGACAAGAACTGGCTATGGCATCACAAGTATGGACATATAAACTTCAAAAGTTTATGTATGCTCAATAAGAAAAGAATGGTGCTTGGGTTGTCGTATGTGAAGGAACCAAAGAAGATATGCGAGGAATGCTGCAAAACTAAGCAAGCAAAGAAGGCGTTGAAACGTGATTTGCCTATAAGATCGGGGGGAAATTGGAGCTGGTTCATTCAGATGTGTGTGGACCCTTTGAAGTGAAGTCCAATGGAGGTAACAGATATTTCCTTACTTTCATTGATGAATTCATCAGACATATGTGGATTTACCTTATTGAGAGGAAGAGTTTTTAGACGGTGTGGAAAGTGATTGAGAGGGGGGTGAATAGATCACCTCCTAATTTTTCAAAAATTTAAAATCTTTTATCAAAGTTTGTTAAAAGCAGCTGGAAAATTAATGTCTTGAATCAACTTCCGTCTATTTTGAACTGATTACAAGAAAACTGGTCATGTGAAAAACTTGTTGGATTTTATTATATGAAATGGATGAATATACAACACAGATTATTTAACGTTTTTATGGCACTTATCACTAAAGCAGTGTTTCCAATGAAATAAAACTTGTTAGGAGTTTTGTCAAACACTTTGCATATGCTTGTTTGATGATTTAATAATGGTAATTTGATCAAAGTATTTGAACCACTATTTTATCATTAAACAGAAAACTCAGTAAGCCAATTGAATCACAAAATTATGGAAAAATGTAAAGAGATAGAGACAAAGAAAGAACAATACGCAGGAAGTTTGGTAAGGAAGTTCCCCACTGTCGTCCTCGCGTGTGGGTACGTCTCCCTCTCAATTTCAGAATTGAAACTGAGAAATCTTATAACAATTTGCTGAATGTTTGAATACAAGGTTACACTATACAGACATAAATAAATCCCTATGATCTTCTTCTTCTTGTAATAACCTTCACTTGATATGAGTTGTATCAAGATTCCTTGCAAGATCCATAATTGATCCTCCGCTTCCACGACCTGTTTGCAAAAATCCTTCTGATTTCCAAACCCCTCGCTACGACTGAATCTGACTTGTGCGATCGTGACTAATAAACCCTCAAGAACACGCCCGTTCTTGAAGGATAAACCCCTTGGTTTTTCCTTGAAGCCCCCTTCACAATCTTCAACCCAGCTGAGATCCCGTGAATGTACAGCTGGACGTTTTCTCTTGATCTCTTGATCCAATTGAACAAAGATGTTTGATTTTCATTGTTGTTGTTGAATGAAGATGGTTGAGAATATGATGAAGATGAAGTATCTTTGAGGATTCTTGATGCTCACAATTGATCCTCACAATTCTAATATGTGACATGTACTTTTGCTGTTGAAAACACTTGCTTATATATGTAACAGAAAACGGTTAGAGACAGAAAAAAATATTATGAGTCGATGCATCTTAGCATGAGTCGACTCAAGTTAGTTATGAAATATAGGATACGTCGATACGTGTTGTTATGAGTCGATACAAGCAGATATCATAACATATTATAAGACGACCTATTTTACATGAGTCGATGCATAACACGTATGTGTCGATACATACTGATTGAATTTTTAATTTTTGAACATAAAACGTGTTATGAGTCGATGCATGATGTTATGTATCGATGCATAAAAGTTTAAGATTGTATTACAGGGGCATCGATATGTTATGTGTCTGTTTACCGTGGTTTTTGTTAAACAACCGCTGATCCTCCAAAAAGGAAAGTCCTTTTGGTTACTCGCGGGATCGATCAGTTTGATCCCAGAACATATGCTAATTTTTATGTTGGTTTTATGTGAAAGTTGATATCTAGGAAGAACGCACGTTCGACCAAGGATATTGTGTTTATGGTTTTGGAAAGTAAGAAGGTAACTAGAAATGCAGGTAAAGATGTAGAAATGTAAATTTTGCAAAAGAAGATTAAAGTAATGTAAAAAGACTTTATTAATAAAAAATGGTGTTTCCAACGTATATTCTCATTTATTCTTTCACACACAGCGGGTACTTGAATAATATCGAGTAACTAGCACAATAGGTTGAACACACGGAAACTCTACACAAACTTCCTAGTTTTATACTAAAATTATGTAACTGTCGAGGGTGGCTTTACTTCTAGGATGAAGACAAGTGTCTTTTGCATCTCCCTCAACCTCTATCTTCCTGCCACGTCGCTTTCCCTTAACTGTTGGCGAACTGCATTACCCTCCAATCTTCAAAATTCAAATATCCTTCGTCTTTGGTGCTGACACGAAGGTTTGTTCTTCTAGTCGAAGGCCACAGGACCTTTCCCATCGAAGGCTCGATGGTGATGTCTGGTCGAAGACCAATTTGTAACTAAGATATTTTCTCTAAGTTTTTTCCATCCGTTGAAGCATTTTCCAGCTTGGCTTTATCTGCTCTATTTTTTGTCTATGGGGCCAATATATAGTATGTGTCGATTTCAAGAGCCAACAAATTGCCCCCCAAGAATGCCTGTTTCGATGTCGAGAGAAATAGTCATTCTTTGACATTCCTATTCGACACCTTCCCTTTTTGTCCAAAAAGATTTTAACATGCGCTTTTCGCCTTCCAACAGCTGCCACACTCAGAACCATCATTACTCTTTTCCCAAGACGTCTTTTCAATCATCTGTTACCATGCTGTCATTATGACCATTACTCCTAGAACCTAGGCAAGCATGTCAAACGTTTCCCATCACCTGCACGATAACTGCTTTGCAGCATGCCACGTGCCCCACTACGTCCATAACATTAAATGGCCTTGACGAGACACACTTCCCTTTGGACACTATAAATAACCTCGAGCCTTCTCTTTTTGAACTTTCACAACACTTAGCATTTTTAATCTTCTTTGCAAAAAAACACCTTACACCATCATCTTCGTTCCTTACTATCTCATAACAATGGCTTTCCTTTCTAACGCTCCCAACAACCCCAAACCTGAAAATGTTGCTGATGTACAACGTCAACCAGAAATCTTCCCCACAAACTCTTCTCCTACTTCGACTGAGGGGCCAAGGTTATTCTCTGAACCCATGACTAAAGAATGGCGTGAGGCGTATAATTCCCAGCTCGTCATCCCTGTTAGATATCAAGAGAATATATATGCCATGTTTGGCCCTCTATCTACATGCGTCGAGGATCCCATGAAAAATCGTGCTTTCTTCCCCACTCACCCTAGGCTCAAACCCATAGGTTATGCAAAGAAGCCCAGGAATGATCCTGAGGATGCGACTCCAGCTAACCCACAACACGCTCAGACAAAGGAGGACATTAACCTTCAGTTCATGAACAAAGGGAACAAGATCTTTCGATCGTGCCCTAGTGTCTCTTCAGAATATTCAGACTGGCTGAATAAGATGGAGAAGGCGCAAACCCCAGTTTGGAAGGAAATGGGGATTTATGATTTGGTGATGCTGTTGAACATAGGGTTGTCTTACTGCCCTCTTATGTTAGTGTCTTCGTTATATTTCTGGGACAACGCCCATTTCACATTTCACCTTCCTTGTGGAATGGTGACTCCAACTCTCTTCGACATAGCAACAATCATCGGCCTTTAACCAACTGGTGACTACTTTGACCCAGAGGACTTATCTGAAGATGCCATTGGGTTTTCAGCTACAAAGCCCACATACACCACATTCATCAACCATTTTCATGATAAATCCTGTAGTACCGTGTCGGAGGTGGAACACATAGCTTTCTTGGCTATGTGGCTGTCTCGATTCGTCTTCTGTACCAAGTCACTTCAAGTGACTAAGAAGATGCTCACGCTCGCAACACAGCTTCATCACGGCTACCCTCTCTTCTTGGCTGAATTGATTCTGGCCAATCTGTATGAGTCCATCAGCAATGGTGTGACTCAACTCAAAGTCATAGGAGACAGGGCAAGCTTGCTCTTTTCTAGCCCCTTTTGGCTTCTTCAACTTTGGCTCAATGCCACCTTCGAATCTTTTTTCCCCCAAAAGAATACGATAAACGAAGAAGCCCCAGAAATTTTGAACAGGAGGGTCGAAGGCACCAGGCTAGCTTTGCTGACTCCGACTGACGAGGGTCAGCAATTTCAAAAGTCCTTCACCAGCTTTGTGATGATGTTTGTAGAGCGCAAATTTTTTTTCCGACCATGGCTCCCTTCGCCAGTCGAAAAGTTGGCCCATAATGGTTTACCAGACCATTTCCTTCAGCTGATGAGGAGGACTTGGAGGATGAATATGTGGCCATTTGGGAGTCTTTTCTTCGACCAAGAATCATGCCACTGAGATTCAAGAGTTTGAAGAATCAATTAAGTTTGATTTCTTACCAACCGAATCTTGTCTCTCGACAATTCAGTATTGTCCAGTCACTCCCATCTCCCATCTACTCTCGAGAGAAACTGCTATTATTTTATAATGCAGATTACTCAGAGGATGTTGCTACCAAGCACATTGGTAGGTACGTTGGTCGGACCGTACTAACTTTGTTCGACTTCACTCTCAATTTTATGTGTTCGCCCAATTTTGAGGGGTGATGGAGGCAGTATTATAATGAGGAATTCTTCGACCAGAAGGATCTCACCTACCACCTTCGCGAAGCATTCAAACTGGTCCGTGACAAGATCAAGAAAGGTAATATTTTCTTTCTTTTTGTTTCCTTGTCTTAGATTCAATCATTCGATGTCACCTTATATTTGTTTCTTGTATAGCTGTCAAGAGGACCAGCACAAAAAAGGCTGCTGAAAGCACCAAAGGGGGAGACCCTTCTGTTAACCCTTCCCCAAAGGTATTCACTTTCTGCTATACCTTTCTCCTTTTCTATTTTCTGACATAGATGTTGATGTCTTCAACTCTTATCTTTTTGGATGTTCAGAAGACCATTCCCAAGAAACGGAAGGTTCAGGAAATTGAAATCTCTAGTGATGAAGAAGAGGAGTCTCCTCATGTTCCTCTGAAGAGACAAAAATTAAAGAAATCAGCTCCCGCACCTGAGCCTCGTCCCAAAACAAAAATTAAGATTACAGCTACCAAATCAAGGCCTCCTCCTGTAGTCATCAGAGAGCCCACTGAGCAAGAGGTAGCCGCTAGGCTAAATAACCCTAGTGAGAGTGATAATTCCAGCCCCGGTGCCGAAGTTCCTCTTCAGGTATTTACTTTGACAGACATCTGCTTACTTCCTGAACTAACCCTTTTTTTCATAAGAATTCTGAGAATAAAACTTCTTAATATTCAGGATACTGTCGGCACTTCTAAACAGGCTCCCACTCCTGTCAAAAGATCTGCCACTCTGCTAAATAGTGAGGGAGATCCCACTTATAGGCCTTCTTCAGCAAAAGGCTCCTTTGTTAGCTCCGCTGATGAGGTGAACCAAACTTCTGAGCCTCAATATGAGACCATAGAGGAAGCAAACGAAGAAGGCCCTCTAGGCGAACAGGAAGAAACTAGGGCTTCTCTGGGTGATGCACAGGAAGGTGAAGAGGAGGAGGCTACTGATGTCGTAGCTAGAACAAATATGGAAGATATGCTAGAGGGGGAAAGTCAAGATGAAAGAATTCCAGATGCTGATGGCAAAGAAGACTCTACTGAAGGGGCGCAAAATCTGACGAACACTGAAGTTGCCCATATTCCAGCACAGGTAGTTAATGTGGCTACTGTCACTAATGAGGGTTCCCCTTCGATAGGGTCTCGAACCAAAGAAGCTTTAGCCTTGATGAAACAGAAAAATCCTCTGGATTACTTGACTGCCATTCTCAAAGGGAGAGAAAGTTCTTCTGACCACAGTGTTTCGACTGCGTCCAGAAAGTCCACCTCAACATCCCCTCTTGATGAGGCACTTCAGAAGGTTAAAGCACAAATTTTTAAAATAGATTTAATGCTAACCTTGGAGGGAAAACCTACTGCTCCTTCCTTCTTGAAGACCACTTTGAGGGCTGTCGATCTCCTCGTTGCTTCTCCAGACGTAGCTAGTGTTATTCCGGATTTAACTTCCATTATTGACCAAGTGTCAGCATATTACAATCGTCGAAGTACTCTTGCTCGCGAGATCGAAGAGGCCAATGGCCATGTAGCTACTGCTTGGCATGCTGCTACTGAATTAGCTTCCAAAGTAAAATAAATGTCGAAGGCTCAAGAGGCTAGGCAGAAAGAGGCTGAGGAGATTGATCAAGACACGGCTAAAATGAGGGCGCAGATCAAAGAACTGGAGGCTAAAATTTCCGCCAATGAAAATAGGAAGGAAGAACTTCTCGCCACTAATACTGAGTCTGAAAGCCAAGAGGAACTTGCTGAAGGGTTAAAGCATGTTGATCGAGCCCAACCGCTTGATGCTAAACTTGAAACCCTTCATCAGTCGAAGGCTCTTTGCAAACGGAGTCTGGAATTACAGAGGATCAAATAACTCCAGATCAAGGCCAATCTCCCTTTTTAAATTTTGTCTCTATATTTGCATAATCACTTATTGTAATGACTCAGCCATTTTGGCAATTTTTAATGAAATTTAAATTTCCATTTTGGCTTTTTTCTTATTTCGACCGTGACTATACTTTGGCTATTTTAACCTCTTGAAGCATAGGTCTATACTTTTTCAAGTATTTACCGTTTACTCTCAGAAGCCTTTGATCTTCATTTAACTCTTCGATCTCATAGGCTCCACCAGAGAAAGTTTAGATAATTTTGAAAGGTCCTTCCCACTTAGGGGACCATTTTCCCATATTTCTATCTTTTCGATCCATTGGAAGAATTACCTTCCATACTATATCCTCAGGCAGAAAATCCTTAGGTTTTACTTTTCGATTATAGGATTTCTCGACCCGTTTCTTTTGTAATCTTAAGAGGTCTAAAGCTTTCAACCTTTCTTCATCCAAATCAACCAATTCGTCTAACATCATATTCCAATAAATTTCAGAAGGAATATCCTGATGTCTCTGAACCCTCGTTGACTGTAGACAAATTCCCACTGGCAATACGGCATCATGACCATAAGTTAGGCGAAATGGTGTTGTTCCTGTAACCTCTTTAAGCGAGGTTCGACAAGCCCATAAAACTTGATCCAACATCTTGTACTAGTTTCTTGGTTTCTTTCCCACGTGTTTCTTTATTAAACTGATTACTACCTTGTTTGCAGCTTCGACTTGGCCATTAGCTTGTGCATAGTAAGGTGTAGATGTTAACAGTTTGAATCTCATTTCTGTAGCAAATTCTTGCATTTTTCGACCAGTAAAGACTGATCCTTGATATGTCGTTATTGTCTCAGGAGTTCCAAATCTATATATAATGTACTTTTGAATTAATTCAATGACATTTTCTTTGTCTACATTGACTAAAGGAATTGCTTCAATCCATTTAGTAAAATAATCAATGCCCACCAGTATGTATTTCTGGATTTTAGAGGATGCTGGTTGAATCTCTCCAATAAGATCTAAAGCCCATCCTCTAAAAGGCCAAGGTTTCACAATCGAATGAAGTTCGCTTGCCGGTACATGCTGGATGCCTGTGTGCACTAGACATTCTTGACATCCTTTTGCAAACTCAACACAATATTTTAACATAGTGGGCCAATACAGTCCTTATCGAAACAACAACCATTTCATCTTATGGCCAACTTGATGTGCTCCGCATGCCCCAGCGTGTGTAGTCGAAAGAGTTGTGTATGCTTCTGTCTCACTTAGGCATTTCAGCAGCACACCTTCAGGTGTTTTCTTGAACAATTCATTTCCCATTAGTATATAGCTTAGTGCCCTATAGTTTATCTTTCGCTCTGTCGAAGCCACTGGATTCTGTAAATAATCTACTATAGGCTTTCTCCAATCTTGTTCTGTTAGATTGTCTATGAACGAAATCTTGAAATTTTCGTGATCAGTGTATCCCAACGTTGTTGTTTCCAAATCTATTGGAGATAACTTAGTGGATTCTACTCTTCCTCTAACTTCGATTGCTTGTTGTAGTTTTTCTTTCGAAACTTTATACCTGGAAGCGATTTGTGCCAAATCATTAGCCACTTGATTTTCCAATCTAGGTATATGTTGAATGTTAACCACTTAGAAGTTCTTCAACAATCGCCTGGCTATCACGAAATACATGATAAGATTTTCTCTTATGCATTTGTATTCTTTCATAACCTATTTTAGGACTAACTCTGAGTCTCCCATTATTTTGACTCGAGTTTCCCCCAATTCGAACAAGATTTCAAGGCCTACGATCAAAGCTTCATATTCAGCCTCATTATTGGAACAATCTCCCTCAATCTTGTATTTAAATGTTGTTGGAATTTTGTTTGGAGAAATAATGAGAACCCCTACTCCAGTTCTGTCTTTATGACTAGAACCGTCAAAGTATAACTTCCAAGGTTCAATCTCCAAATAATTTATTGATTCTTCTGTTATTGAGTGGTCAACTATAAATTCTTCTACCACTTGACCTTTCATAGCCTTGAGAGGCATAAAGGTTAATGAATACTCAGTTAATGCAAGTGCCCATTTGCCAATTCTACTGTGCAAAATGGGTTTCAACAACATATATTTGAAAACATCAAAATGAGACGAAACGTAAACATTAACTGGTTTAATATATTGCTTGAGTTTTCTACATGAGAAGTTGTGATCGGTGGGAATAGAACTGACTGTTTTGGTATGCTGGTTCGCGTTTGCGTTTGTTTTTACAAAATGTCGCGGTGAGCAAGAGTCGCCACCGTATTTTATTTTATCCAACAAGGAAAGGACAAAAGCACAGAAAAATTCCTTTTCGAGATGTTTCTCGGGTTCGGGAGGTAGATTATAGAAAGGGAAGGTGTTAGCACCCTTTCTATCCGTGGTTATCCACGGGCTCTTAGGTACTTGCTCACTATGTTTTCAAAAAGTTTTGCTTTTCTTGTGTTCGTGGGTTTTGAAAAGAGTTTTGTTTGAAAACTTCTATTTAACTCTTGTTTCTGTCCTCAAGAGTGTATGAAGTGTTGTTGAAAACTTTGTTTGAAAAGTGTAAGTGCGAAAAATTTGTTTTGTTTTAAAAGAGCAAGTACCTGAGAACCTCTACCTACTCAAAAGGAATTAAACTGTGTAAATGTCCTTTAGACAGTGCTATCCCACTATTGAGGAGTAGGTAGCACCGTCGTTGGAGTTTTCGGGTCAATTAGATTTAAGGGATATGTGGTCACTAAAGCAATGTTAGGACGCCTTAGCGGTAACCCTAATGTCTTAGATCATTTTTCCGAGGCAACCGTTTCGAGGCAACTATGATCTTTGGATAAGAGGGCGACCTCTAAAACTTCCTATACTCAATGACCACGTTCGAGGCAACCAAGTGAGGCGTACCCTAGGAGTGGCATGTGCAAATGTGTCAATTTTCAGTTATGTTATCTTTGTACATGTTATGGTGAGATACGATTGATTTTAAGTTAAGATAGATCTTGTCATGCATAGCCTATTATTCATACATCTAGCAGTTAATGGTTGCGAAAAATAAAACTAAGCTATTACAAGGCGTCGGGTATTTACATCGCCAAAAACAAACCCTTGAAAAGTAAATTGCGAAAAATAAATAAAAGCGATAAAAAGTCCTAAGTCCAAAACTATTACATCCTCGGAGCAAATACAATTATATGGATCAAAAAGTAATACGCGCGAGAAAAATTAAATCGGAGAGTTTTGGGGTTTTGACCCCTTTTTATTTAACAAAGCATATTGTGATTATTTTTTTGAATTAAAGAAATTAGTCTAAATTAATAATTGAATTAATTAATTAAAATAAAAATATTTTTGGTTTTTTTTTGTTATTTAAGGAAAAATAAAAAATGGTCAAAAGTTATTAAAAACCCTAATTCTACATTAATTTTATTTTGTTGCAAAAAAATGTTACAATTATGCCTAATTAAAAAAAACTAAGTCAATTAAATTGTTTATTTACAAAAATAATGAGATTAATAAAAATAATATATTTTTTATGTTTTCTGATTTTTATTAGGAAAAATAAATTATTTGGTTAATTAAATAATAATGATAATAATTAAGTAAAACAAATAAATAAATAAAAAGAAAATATAAAGAGAAAAGAAATAACCCATTGGGGGGGGGGGGGGGGGGGGGGGGGTTGGGCTCAAATCTGGAGGTGGAATCAGCACGCCCAAGGCCCAATTGCTGCAAGCCTGCGTTTGACTCTTCCAATTTCCTGTGACAACGTTGACTGGGCACTATGGTGATCCTTCATCCCTGGCCACCAGATTTGGCCTGGAGGCCATCTGGCACGAGATCAAGCAATGATGTATGGTGCACCACGCGTGGGGTGCTGCACATGAATATATGAAGAAAAATTGTAACAAATATTTGGGGGACCTTGGATTCGAACCCAGGTCCCAATGCTCACAGGCCAACGCGTTTACCACCCAACCAAGCTGCTTCAATTGTTATAGAAATAATAAGCGATAATTATATATCAAACAAACTAATATGCCTGAAAAAATCAAATAAAAGCGTGTAATTCAAACACACGAACCAGATGACAACACGTCATCATCTTCAACCTTGGTCTTGTATAAATAGAATCAAATAGCGGGGGTTTTTAACCTCCACTATCTCCTGCACGAAAAATAGCAAATAGACACAGAGCAAAAAGAAATATTTCGCGAGGTATGTGTTGGAATCGTCTTGGTCTCACGAATTCAACCATGTATCCCATTGGTTCCAATTTTTCATGGTTTGGAAAGCCCTATTTGAAAGCTTGAAAACCCTAGAAACTCGATCATGGAATCTCTCGGTTTAGGGCACTATGGTTCAATTAATTCATTCCATTAGCTTTGTATAATCTCTATCAGCACAAATCAATCACAAAAACATGTCAAATGCATATGAATTAAGAGATACGATTTTGAATTAGAAGTGCAAACCGTGAGATGGTATTTCGTGATTCCTTGAGCTTTGGTGCTCAAATTCAATTGCAAATCACTCCTGGTACCTCCTGCAATGTGTTTGGATGGACAAGGCACCTTGAATTGGCCTAGATTGCAAGAACAAGTTTTGATTTTTCTTGAAGTTTCTTGAAATTGGTATGGCCGTCTCTTGCAGTTTTTTCTCGTGAATTAGGTTATGCTTGGCTTGCTTGCATATAAGGGAATCAGTTTAGGTCAAAACTTGGACCCATGTCCATGTGCATTGAAGATTGAATATTTGATTGACAAATCAAATATTCTTGATTTTTCATGATTGAACAAGTTGCCAAAATTGGATATTTTTGTATCTTTTAGCTTGTGCACGAATTGGCATTGCTTGGTCAGCATATTTGGATCACATTTGGTTCACAAATAGATTTAAGAATCAAATCTTTTATTTTCTTATAATTTAAATTAATTAAATGAATTAATATGTATTAAAAATCCATTTAATCAATAAATTTAAGAAAATAAATCCAATTTAACTTGGTGGGTCGTGCATAGGTCATGGGTGAAGTTTCAAAAAGAGATTTGAGGCCCATTAGCAAAAAGAAGGTGTTTTGAGCAAAGTTGACTTTTGCAAATTCATGAAAATTGCCCAACTTCTCCAATGCATAACTTGCTCAATTTTGATCATATGACCCTGTTCTTGGACATTTTGGAAAGCCCTTGAAGTCCTCTAACCAATTCTTTTGGACCATGTCATTTGGATTTACCAATCTCAAGTTATGGCCTTTGACTCAAAGTGTACTTTTGTTGGCTTTTGAAATTGACCTATAATGTAAAAATTTGTAACTTTTTGTGAGAGCATTTCTTGATCTTGGGGTGTGAAGATGGATTGTAGAAAATTGCATCCTATTCAAAATGAGCTTGGTATTGAATTTTTCTGATAAACCATGAAAGAGTTATGCCCTGGTCAAAGTACAGTTGACCTTTTTGCTGTCCAAAAATAGTAACTTTTGCATCTTGATGATTTTTGAGCTATTCTTGTGGGATCATGATCAAGACTTGATCAAATGATGATTGTGAACTCAAAAATAAGATATTGACCAAGAATTTTGACTTTTGACTGCAAAATGACCATTTTGCCCTTGCAGTTGATTGTAGATCAAATGGAGCTTTTGACTGTGCAAACTGGCACTGTGAGTCTTGAAACTTGGAATGTACGTGCTTGAGAATGTATATAGGCCTATGAGACTTGATTGAACCATTGAGAACCCCAAATTCCTTGAAAGAACCAAAACCCTAATTTCAGCTGTCTACTGCCTAGGAGATGGTTTGACTGTTTAACTCTTGAGCAATCTTGAACCATTTGGAGATGATTCTTGACATATCTTGAGGAATATGGGAGGGCAAATTTTTGGGTACAACAGTTGCCCCTGTTCAATCTTCTTAAACCTGAGGATGTAGATTGGCTTGCGTGCCTTTCGTGATCCGAAGGTGGAAGATGATTGAACACTAAAGTGCCCAGAAATTTGCACTCGCATGGTGTAGTATCAGCAATGTGACATCGGGAATGGGCTTACAGATGCCATTTGGAGATTGTTGGTAGAAGGATGGGCTTATAGATGCCATCTAGAGATTGTTTGTTGAATTTTAATTTTGTAAGTTGAAAGAAGGATCCTGTGTTGGGTTGCCTGATGATGAGTCTGTGTAAAACTGCATCTGAAAGAGAAGGAACCGGTGTAGGGTTGCCTGATGATGAGTCCGTGTGAAACTCCATCTGAAAGGGAGAAAGAACATGTGTAGGGTTGCTTCATGATGGTCAAGTAGATAATTGTCCTGTCCGGTTTCAGTTATTAACCTACAATCAGTCGTCCACGGAATTTTCCTGGCTTGTTACAGGTATTAATCTGGAACTTGAAAAGGTTGGCCGATGAGATAGTTGTCCTGGCTGGTTACAGGTATTGATCTCTGACCTGAGAAAGAAAAATAGTTTTCCTGGCTTGTTACGGGTATTAACTTTCAATCTCTTCGTGTAGGTGGTTTTCCTGGCTGGTTTCAGGTATTAACCTACAATCAGTTGTCCACAAATGTTTTCCTGGCTTGTTACAGGTATTGATCTGGAACTTGAAAAGGTTGGCCGATGAGATAGTTGTCCTGGCTGGTTTCAGGTATTAATCTCTTACCTGAGAAAGAAAAATAGTTTTCCTGGCTTGTTACAGGTATTGATCTTTCATCACTCGTCCACAGATATTTTCCTGGCTTGTTACAGGTATTAATCTGGAACTGCAAAGGTTGACGGTAATCATCTTTTGATTGACCTTTTCCTGAAAAGGCAAAGCATTAGTTGTATGCAATGTCATGATGTATGAAATGCATGATGTTCTCCAAATAAATGAGATCGTGTCGTATGCACTTTATCATGTATATAGGAGGTATGAAATGTGAAATGTTTATGAATGTATTTTCGTCTGGGAAAATAAATCCTTGATAAATGCCGGGGAGTTTGTTAAATCCTGGGCTGATGTTGAAGAGTATGGTTGAATTCTTCGTTTCCACTGGGGATGATGCACAAAGATGGTTGCAAGAATAAACCTGTAGGAGAAGATGACTCCGTTGGGGAATAAACCTGGTGAAGAGATTAATCTGTGGGGAATTACTGTGGGGAAGAGATGCTTTGCTGAGATTTTAACGATAACTCCACTGGGGATTCCGTCGATAAGCTCTGTTGGGGATTTTGATGATGAATTCCGCTGGGGATAGAAAGAACTTCGCTGGGGATGATCTTTCAGTCGCAACTTGCTGAGGATAACCCAGTTAGACTCTCGTGGGGATAACCTCTGAATTTGGCTGATAAGATGCATTTGTATTCTGCAGGGGACAAGCTTCCAGAATCTACTGGGTACGATGATTCAACTCTGGCGGGGAAGCTTTTTTAGACTGCGCTAGGAAATGGCTCCACTGGGGGTATCTTGTATTCCACCGGGGAACATTCTTATACTCTGTCGAGGAATATTAAGACTGCCAGGGATGCTCTTTACACTTGTTGGAGAGTATCTTTATACTCCGCTGGGGAATATTAAGACCTTCTGGGAATACCGAGCCTTTTCCGGACTGACGATAGACTAACTCTGCTTGGGGGAGAGTATTTGCTGAATCCTTCGTAGTTGCAAGTCTCAGTGGGTAGAGCTACCATTACTGTCTTACTCTGCGGATGGTGACGATATCTTGGTCATATTCTTCAGCCGAACCTACCTTGGTACCTTGGTGGACAGAGCAACCAGACCTCTCAGACAACTCTTATTGCCCCTACTTCTGATATCACCCGTAATTAGTCCTTTGTTTCGCATGCAAATATTTATGAGCAGCAATTAATGTCAAATGCATATATCAAAAATGAACATTGGACGTTCTTTATAAAACAAAACAGATAAAGAAAAAAAAAGCAATTTGCAATTTGTCTGAAGAATGAACTTGTATTGATTTTTGAAGTTTGCCCGTAAATGGGCGCTTTTGTACAAGAGGTTGACGTCCTAGTAAGAGAATGCCGCCGGACAAATAGGATTTATACAATTTGTAAAAAGAAATCAAAACAGCTATGTGAATAATCCCACTGGGTTCCAACTCTGCTATCGCCTTTATATCTTCAAGCATCTCATCACTTTGCTGCTTAGTTGGAGATGAATCTGATTCATTGGTGTCGTCCAAGCCTGATAGTTGATACCAAAGTCTGGATGCAGGGTGATCTAATGAGACATAGTGTTACGCTTATCCCTAACTTTTTCCTGGACCTCCCTTTCGGGTTTTCGGTCCACCGGGATACCCATTTTTGCCCAAGCCGCCTTTTCAGGTTTTCGACTTGCCGGGTGTACAGATTTTTTTATTTTCATCCCTTATTTTTGCCCGAACCCTTTTGGTTCGCCCGAAGTCCCTTATTTTTCCTAGGCCAGTCGACCTAGCAGGTCTTTGATTATGCGTAGTATCTTTTTACTATGTCTGCATTGACGGGGTGAGGAAGGTCGTCACCATCCATGGTGGTTAGAATCATCGCTCCTCCTGAGAAGATGTTCTTAACCATAAATGGCCCTTCGTACGTAGGGGTCCATTTTCCCCTGGGGTCACCTTGAGGTAGAATAATGCGCTTGATTACCAGGTCCCCGACTTGATACTCTTGTCGTCTGACTTTCTTGTTAAATGCCTTGATCATCCGTTTTTGGTACGTCTGACCATGACAAATAGAAGTGAGTCTCTTTTCGTAGATTAGGTTTAGTTGATCAAGCCGGGTCTGGATCCAGTCGTCTTCACTTAAACCCACATCCTTCATGATCCGGAGAGAGGGTATCTGAACTTCAATGGTCAGGACTTCCTCCATGCCATATACCAAGGAATAGGGTGTTGCCCCTGTTGATGTCCGTGCTGAGGTACAGTACCCATGAAGAGCAAATGGTAACATCTCGTGCCAGTCTTTGTAGGTCACTGTCATCTTCTGCACAATCTTCTTAATGTTCTTATTTTCCACTTCGACAACCCCATTCATCTTCGGCCGGTAGGGAGAAGAGTTGTGGTGATGTATCTTGAATTGCTCGCAGAGCTCAGTGATCATCTTATTGTTAAGATTGGTACCATTATCCGTAATGATCCTCTCTGGTACACCGTATCGACAGATCAGGTTGTGCCGAATGAATCGTGCCACGACGTTATTGGTTACGGTGGCAAAGGAAGCTGCTTCAACCCACTTCGTAAAGTAATCAATCGCTACCAGGATGAACCGATGCCTGTTGGATGCCGTAGGTCTGATCTCGCCGATCATATCAATGCCCCATATTGCAAAATGCCAAGGTGCTGTCAAGACGTTTAAAGGAACTGGAGGAATGTGCACCTTATCAGCATAGACCTGACACTTGTGACATGTCCGAGAATGCTGGTAACATTCGGCTTCCATTGTGGACCAGTAATATCCTGACCGAAGAATTTTCTTTGCCATGGTATGTCTACTGGAATGAGTTCCGAAGGTACCTTCATGCAGCTCTGCCATGATCCTTTCTGCTTCAATCTTATCCACATAACGCAGTAAGGTTGAATCATGGTTACGTTTGTAAAGAATGCCATTGCTGATGAAGAACTTTGCCGCGAATCTTCTCAGAAACTTCTTGTCATTAACAGATGCACCCTCGGGGTATTCTTGAGCTTCAAGGTACCTCTTCACTTCATGATACCAAGGCTTTTCTGTTACCTCTTCGGTCTCAAGATCACAGCAATGTGTAGGTTCATCCAATTTCCAAATAATGATCCGGGGAGCCTCGTTGTCCCACTTGACTTTAAACATAGAAGACATCGTAGCTAGTGCGTCCGCCAACTGATTCTCTTCTCTTGGGAAATGTTCAAAGGTTATCTCCTCAAAATTGGGAAGCAACGTCAACACATACTCCTTGTAAGGAATAATATTTGGGTGTTTCGTATCCTACTCGCCTTTGATATGACTGATCACGAGAGTGGAATCTCCGAAGACACTCAGAAACTTGATCCTTAGGTCAATTGCAGCTTGAAGACCCATGATGCATGCTTCATACTCCGCCATGTTGTTGGTGCAGTTAAAACACAGTCGGGCGATGAGCGGAGTATGAGAGCCCTTAGGAGATATGATCACAGCGCCAATACCGTTACCCAAAGCATTTGAAGCTCCATCAAAGTGCATAGACCATCGGGATCCTTCCTCAGGTCCTTCATCCGGTCCAGGTATCTCACAATCAGTTACTACCATGATATTCTTGTATGGAAATTCAAAGTTCATAGACTGGTAATCATCCATTGCCTGATGTGCCAAATGGTCTGCCAACACACTTCCCTTGATTGCTTTTTGAGTCGTGTACTGGATGTCATATTCAGTCAAGATCATCTGCCATCTTGCTATTCTTCCGAACAAGGCAGGCTTTTCGAAGATATACTTGATTGGATCCATTTTTGAAATCAATAGAGTAGTGTGAGTCAGCATATACTGTCTTAGCCGGCGAGCAGCCCATGCCAAAGCGCAGCAAGTTTTCTCGAGCAGTGAGTATCGCGTCTCACAGTCGGTAAACTTTTTGCTAGGGTAATAAATAGCATGCTCTTTTCGGCCAGACTCGTCATGCTGACCCAACACGCACCCCATTGAATTGTCAAGTACTGTCAAGTATAAGATTAGAGGTCTCCCTTTAACCGGTGGCATAAGAATGGGTGGCTCTTGGAGATACTCTTTGATTCTTTCGAAAGTGGCCTGACATTCATCGTTCCAACGTACTACTTGATCTTTCTTCAGTAGCTTGAAGATTGGTTCACAAGTAGCAGTTAGATGCGAGATGAATCGGGCAATATAGTTCAACCGTCCTAGAAAGCCTCTGACCTCTTTCTCTGTCTTGGGAGCTAGCATCTCTTGTATGGCTTTCACTTTGGCAGGGTCCACTTGAATACCTTTGTCGCTTACGACGAAACCTAGTAGTTTTCCAGATCTCACGCCGAAGGTGCACTTGTTCGGGTTTAATCTCAGCTTGTACAACTTCAACCGGTCAAACAGCTTCCGTAGATGGTCAAGGTGTTCCTCCTCAGTTTGGGACCTTGCAATCATATCGTCGATGTATACTTGAATATCATGATGGATCATATCATGAAACAGAGCAACCATGGCACGCTGATACGTTGCCCCAGCATTTTTCAACCCAAAAGGCATGACCTTGTAGCAAAAGGTACCCCACTTAGTAACAAAAGTGGTCTTCTCCATGTCTTCGGGAGCCATCTTTATTTGATTATAACCGGAGAAACCGTCCATGAAGGAGAATACCTTATGTTGAGCAGTGTTGTCAACCAGAACGTCGATGTGAGGCAGAGGGAAGTCATCCTTAGGGCTCGCCCTGTTCAAATCTCTGTAGTCAACACACATTCGGACCTTACCATCTTTCTTCGGTACCGGAACCACATTGGCAACCCACTGAGTGTAAGAAGTCACTGCTAGAAAACCGGCATCAAACTGTTTCATAACTTCGGTCTTGGTTTTCTCAGACATCTCTGGACGCATACGGAGAACCTTCTGTTTTACCGGAGGGCAGTCTTCCTTGGTAGGCAGGCGATGAACCACAATGTCGGTATCCAACCCAGGAATATCTTCGTAAGACCAAGCAAAGATTTCCACGTAGTCATGCAGCATCTGAATCAACCATTGTTTCACACTAAGCTCCAGATTTGCACCGATCTTGACTTCTTTCATGTCTGTCTCGGTACCCAGATTCACCGTTTCCACCGGCTCTTCATGTGGCTGAATGGCCCTCTCTTCTTGAAGTAGAAGTCTTGCAAGCTCACCCGGCACTTCGCAATCATCTTCACCTTCGTCTTCGGCCAAGTTGATCGGATTTTCGAAGTCATAACTGGCAGTAGCAGAGCCGTTACCAGTGAGATCCGGAGTGGATTGGGACCTGTATACGTGAGTGTGTGTAAAATAGCTGTTTTGCAATATATAATAAAGAAAGACAAGGAGCGCAAGATTTGAAATGCAAAAAACGTCCAATGCTTTTATTAATGATATATGAAAATGGCACACAAAAGCCCTCACAAATGAAGCCACGGTGCCCCGGGTAAGACACCGGGCCATAAAGTTTCACAATATTGTCTGTTACAAATTCAAAGCAAAAGAGTTCATTACTGAGTAACAAAAGTAATAGGGACGAAGTCCTTTGCTGTCCAGTTGTTTGGTCCACCGTTGGTCGTAGGGTAGATCCAGCTGTCGAATTCAGATTCCTCCACGTCATCTTCGATGGCATTTACTCCCGAGTTGCTGATGAACACAGGAGGTCTTCCAATCCTTGTACTACGAACAGCCCTCTGAGCTTCTGCAGTGAAACCCAAACCAAACTTGTTAGTCTTCTGAGTGAAATCAGGAAGTCGGCCCCAGTTTGCATACTCACCCTTCTCAATAACAGCCCGGGCATCCTTTAAGGAAGCCATCTTTAAAGGAGAATCTTCAACCACAGTCTCAGCTGATGCCAGTGTCTGAGGAACCTCTTCAAAGTGTTGGAATGGGGTCTCAATGAACTCCCCATCCATATCTATGTACCGGAACGAGTTGAGGTGGCTGACCATGTACTCTTCCTCCCCCTGTACTGTTACAATCTTCCCTCTGACCGGGTACTTCAGCTTCTGATGGAGTGTGGAGGTCACAGCTTCAGATTTATGGATCCATGGACGACCCAACAAACAAGAATTGGACAGTCGAATGTCCATCACGTAGAATGTAGAATCGAAGACCTGAGAACCAACTCTAATTGGAATATCGACTTCACAATGCACCATCCTTTTAGACCCATCAAAGGCCCGGACAACAATGTTACTTGGCTTTAGCTCCAGCCCTTCGCAATCCAACCTGTCTAGAGCTTTCTTAGGCAAGACGTTCAACGAAGACCCCGTGTCAACCAACACATGTGTGAGAGTAGTGCCCCTGCATTCAATGGAGACATGCAGGGCATCGTTATGGTTCTTCCCTTTAGCAGTCAGATCAGCATCGGAGAAACCCAAACCATTATCAGCAGTTAAATTGGCCACACAATCGGTAAACTGATCAGCGGATGTTTCTTGTGGCACGTGGGCCGTCTTCAGGAAGGTAATCAGAGCCTTGGCATGGGCCTCTGAACACAACAACAGTGATAACATAGAAATCTTGGATGGGGTTTTCCCCAATTGCTCAACTACATTATAATCACTCTTCTTAATAATCTTCAGAATCTCTTCCATCTCCTGTTTGGAAGCTTCAACATTGATTGTCTTTGGCGCCTCCGTCCGGGCAGGCATATCAGTGGCGATCCCTTTGCCCCGAGCGTCAGATGACTCGGCGACAGGGGTAGAACTAAGAACTTGATCAGGAATGGCATTAGGCACACTTGCAGGTGTGATGACAATAGGTCTTCGGACAGTTGGTGGCGCAATATCGGGTGAGAAAAGTCTACCACTACGGGTGACTTTAGCAGGCCCGGTAATGTTGCTGACGCCGGTATTAGTATCAAACTCTTGCTTAACTCCAAGAACATAAACATCTGCCCCATAGTGCCAAGGGACAGCTTTGTCAGAGGTGTAGGGAATAGGCCCCGAAACAGTGATAATTATGGGTGCAATCTTCTGAATAGGCGTAATTCTGACAGGCTTCCTCGAGGGAGCCTTGGGAGAATTGTTGAAAATGGTAATAATGGAAACTTCTTCAGTAGGGGTGGCAGGAACAACAATCTTCTCAAACAGGATCTCCTTGTTATCCATCAGGTTTTGGATGCCTGACTTCAAAGATGGGCAACCAGTAGGTGAAACAGAACACAGATGGCAACCTTCACTATATCCCGGAAATAAACCGGCTAGCAACAGGTTCCTCTTGACGGTCATCAGCGGGGTAACAATATCATCCACAGAGGCTACAAACAAGTCTTCCTCTACAGCATTTACTCCATGTTTGGGCATGGGAGCAGTCACAACATTAGGCCTCTCGGGTGCCTCGAACTCAATCTCCTTTGCATCGATTAGGTCCTGAACCTTATTCTTCAAAGCCCAACAATCATCCGTATTATGCCCCGGGATGTCAGAGTGATAAGCGCAGCGGGCGTTAGGATTGTACTTTGGGGATGTTGTGTTTGAAATCTTCGGAGCTTCTTTTAGAGTCACCAGATTGGTCGTCAGTAACTGCGGCAATATCTGGGACAAGGTCATGCTGAGACGAGTGAACTGCCTTCGAGGTCTCTCGCCCCTTTGTTGGTTGTGATGCTGAGGAGCACTAGCAGGTTTTGAAATAACAATCGCGTTGACAGCTTGGCGGTGTTCAGACCTATTCTGTCTCCTTGGACCATAGACAGCGCTGGATTCTTTCTTGAACGACTTCTTCTCAGTGCTCGATGAGGCACCCTTCTGTATCTTCCCTGCCTTGATACCAACTTCAATCCTCTCACCAGTCAAGATAAGGTCTATAAACCCGGCTGAAGAGTTTCCAATCAAATGGTTAAAGAATGGACTAGACAGGGTCCCCAAAAACATATCAACCAGTTCACGATCCGTTAAAGGTGGCTGCACCCTTCCGGCAAGGTCTCTCCACTTTTGAGCATACTCTTTAAATCCTTCACCCGTCCCTATTGACATACCCTGGAGTTGGGTACGCGTAGGAGCGAGGTCGGAATTATACTGATACTGCTTATAGAATGCAGTAGCCAAATCTTCCCAGTTACAGATACTGGCTCCATCCAGCTGATAGAACCACTCAAGTTGAGTCCCTGAAAGACTGTCTTGAAAGAAATGGATCCACAAATTCTTATCAGCGGTGTAAGGCTGGATCTTTCTTACATATGACCGGAGGTGCAGCTTTGGACAGGAAGCTCCGTCATACTTGGCAAAGGCAGGTGCCTTGAATTTATGGGGAATAACCACCCCATAGGATAGACCTAGATCTCTGAAGTCCAGCCCAGGCACGTTCTGTATCTCCATAGCGCTCAAGCGGTCCTCCAACTGTTTGTACCTATCCTCAGTAGGAGGATATTGTTCTTCATCATAGTCCATCTCGTTGTCGGAGACTATGGGGCTAGGAACCCTTCTCTCTTGTGGACTGTCTTTCCCTCCAGATGAGGTGGTAAGATCAACCTCATTCTGCAGTCCAATTCCAAACCTGCGTCCAGTGTTGAACATGACGGTCCTCTTCTTCTTCTTCTTCCTCTCTTTCAGAATCAGGGTCTTCAAGTCCTATTGACCCTTGGCTAGGCTCATAACCAACTCTTGAAACTGGGCATTCTAGGCCTGGAGGGCCTGGATAGCTTGCTCAGTGGAAGGTTCAGTAGACATGATGATTGCTGAAAAAAACATCGAAGAAGATAAGTGACCTGTAAAAGGGCACCTGTTTATGCAGTGCATGAGATAAAATGTGTATGATTTATGTTTTCAAAGACAATCGGGATTCAAATTTGTAGACAAGAAAGGAAACACACTTTATTAGATTTAACTTCGGAATTTAAATTGTTCAACAAATTGCCCTTAGGCGTTACAAGAATGGAAATACTGAAAAGTAAATAAAACCATAAAAGAAATCCTCAAAGGTCCATCAATGTTCCCATGGCCTCTTCTTCTCAGTGCAGATATAATCATTCAGGATTCGTTCATTCTCCAATTTCTTAGTCAGCTTCTGGATCTTCTGTTCTTGTTCATTGAACCTTTCCCGATAAGAATCCCGTTCTTCCTGCAGTTGCGCCCAAGACCTCTTCAGTGTGCCAACATCAGTGGGCGTATGAGGATGAAGAATAGTTGGAGGAACCCCGTCTTTATCAGCAACTTCAAGAGTAACAGGCCTGACAGCTTCGTATGGCATACCTAACTTCTGGGCACGGATGTGGACCCATCTGAAATATGACTCCATTGGCAGAGAAGTTTTTGGTCCCAACTCATGTGGGTCAGATTTGTGAACTCTATCCCAAGCCCTGATGAATCTACGATGCAGCTCGTCGCTATCTCCCTGAAAATCAAAGATGATATGAGGTATCAACATCTCATGAGGCCCTTCTCTTCTGGCTCTTCCAAACTGACGGAGAGCTAAACATGGGTTATAAGAGATTCCTCCATGGGTTCCGATCAATGGAACGTTAGGATACTCTCCACAACGATCAATGACGGCCACCTCATCTAAGCCTATGAGAGTCCAAATAATGTCATTATTAGTAAGAGACATTATCCTATGAGCCCAGCCCCTTCCTTCTTTGTTCTTCAGTACGGACTTAGGAAGGTGCGAAATAAACCACCTCGACAATAAAGGAGCACAACACATCAAAGTTCCCCGCTTTCGGGCGGTACGAGCATAGAGTTGATGAAGGGTATCACCCAAGAGAGTGGGTACAGGGTTCCGAGAGATGAAGATCCTAATGGCATTAACATCAACAAAGGTGTCAGGATTTGGAAACAATACCAGACCATAGATTAAGAGAGCCAGAATGTCCTCGTACGCTTTGAAGTCTAATTCATCCCAGAAACAATTAGCTTTGCCAACCAGAAACTTAGCCAAAAGGCCCTTAACTCCACTTCTAGTCTCCCAGTTAGCCATTACCTCCTCTTTGGTTAAGTGAAGGGCTGCAGCAATCTCTTCAGGCCTGAGAGTCTTTTCCCAACCAGTAAATGGAGTCTGCTCCAAAACAGAGATACCAAGCAACTCAGAGAATTCTTCCAGGGTAGGGACCAGCTGGAAGTCTTGAAAGGTGAAGCAATGGTATAGCGGATCATAAAACTGGACTAGGACACTCATTATTTGTTGGTCCCACTTTGAGGTGACTAAACCGAGAAGAGAACCATGCCTCCTGATGAAGGAAGTAGTGTCTGGAATCCTGACAACCAACTCTTTAAGAAAAGTAGGTGGTTGAACAAAGTTGAGACGGATAGTATTCCTACGCATGGGCATCATGATGTCCTACAAAACAGAGCAAAGATGAAACCTTCTTGTCTTTGAAATGGGTTAGTCCTTATGCAAGATGTATGCAATGTTATGATGTTATGATGTCATGGTAAAGGCACACCACAAGTATTCACAAAAGGCAAACATGGTAAAGGCACACAAGTCACACAAAAGAGCCCTTAGATTTCAGGCTGGCATGAAGTTTAGGTACTACCCTCTTTCAGTTTCAGTTGGTTAAGACCTGTCCTAAAAATAGTAACCGGGTTCTAGAGGATCTTAATATCACTGACTACCCTCAGTCGGTCATAATTCTAGTTTGGCAACCTTTTCTTGCGGCCGGAACCATCACGAGAGTTTAGTCTCAATGAGTGTAGCATACTGCTACTGTTCTATGGCCAAGTTGGTCAATTTAAGGTTCTAAGGTCAGTTGGTGCTTAATGACTCCTCAGAAGACCCATATTCTCCTCGTTCCAACACAAGGGATATCGATACAGACCAAGGTGTCACACCAACGTAGCTACTGCTTCATCTGTGCCGGTCTACGCCGGACATATCCCTCACAGTTTATTGCTACTTACCTAAAAAAGGGTATCCCCAGATCCGGGTTAGGATCTATAGAACTCCGATACAAGCCCACAAAATTAAAGCATACAAAGCATACAATTGAAAACATAGTGATCTAATCCTAAGGTACACCTCACTTTTATATATTCCCCAGCAGAGTCGCCAGTTCTGTGATCGGTGGGAATAGAACTGACTGTTTTGGAATGCTGGTTCGCGTTTGCGTTTGTTTTTGCAAAATGTCGCGGTGAGCAAGAGTCGCCACCGTCTTTTATTTTATCCAACAAGGAAAGGACAAAAGCACAGAAAAATTCTTTTTCGAGATGTTTCTCGGGTTCGGGAGGTAGATTATAGAAAAGGAAGGTGTTAGCACCCTTTCTATCTGTGGTTATCCATGGGCTCTTAGGTACTTGCTCATTATGTTTTCAAAAAGTTTTGCTTTTCTTGTGTTCGTGGGTTTTAAAAAGAGTTTTGTTTGAAAACTTCGATTTAACTCTTGTTTCTGTCCTCAAGAGTGTATAAAGTGTTGTTGAAAACTTTGTTTGAAAAGTGTAAGTGCGAAAAATTTGTTTTGTTTTGAAAGAGCAAGTACCTCAGAACCTCTACCTACTCAAAAGGAATAAAACCGTGTAAATATCCTTTAGATAGTGCTATCCCACTATTGAGGAGTAGGTAGCACCGTCGTTGGAGTTTTCGGGTCAATTCGATTTAAGGGACATGTGGTCACTAAAGCAACGTTAGGACGCCTTAGCGGTAACCCTAATGTCTTAGATCATTTTTTTGAGGCAACCGTTTTAAGGCAACTATGATCTTTGGACAAGAGGGCGACCTCTAAAACTTCCTATACTCAATGACCACGTTCGAGGCAACCAAGTGAGGCGTACCCTAGGAGTGGCATGTGCAAATGTGTCAATTTTCAGTTATGTTATCTTTGTACATGTTATGGTGAGCTACGATTGATTTTAAGTTAAGATAGATCTTGTCATGCATAGCCTATTATTCATACATCTAGCAGTTAATGGTTGCGGAAAATAAAACTAAGCTATTACAAGGCGTCGGGTATTTACATTGCCAAAAACAAACCCTTGAAAAGTAAATTGCGAAAAATAAATAAAAGCGATAAAAAGTCCTAAGTCCTAAACTATTACATCCTCGGAGCAAATACAATTATATGGATCAAAAAGTAATACGCGCGAGAAAAATTAAATCGGAGAGTTTTGGGGTTTTGACCCCTTTTTATTTAACAAAGCATATTGTGATTATTTTTTTGAATTAAAGAAATTAGTCTAAATTAATAATTGAATTAATTAATTAAAATAAAAATATTTTTGGTTTTTTTTTGTTATTTAAGGAAAAATAAAAAATGGTCAAAAGTTATTAAAAACCCTAATTCTACATTAATTTTATTTTATTGCAAAAAAATGTTACAATTATGCCTAATTAAAAAAAACTAAGTCAATTAAATTGTTTATTTACAAAAATAATGAGATTAATAAAAATAATATATTTTTTATGTTTTCTGATTTTTATTAGGAAAAATAAATTATTTGGTTAATTAAATAATAATGATAATAATTAAGTAAAACAAATAAATAAATAAAAAGAAAATATAAAGAGAAAAGAAATAACCCATTGGGGGGGGGGGGGGGGGGGTTGGGCTCAAATCTGGAGGTGGAATCAGCATGCCCAAGGCCCAATTGCTGCAAGCCTGCGTTTGACTCTTCCAATTTCCTGTGACAACGTTGACTGGGCACTATGGTGATCCTTCATCCCTGGCCACCAGATTTGGCCTGGAGGCCATCTGGCACGAGATCAAGCAATGATGTATGGTGCACCACGCGTGGGGTGCTGCACATGAATATATGAAGAAAAATTGTAACAAATATTTGGGGGACCTTGGATTCGAACCCAGGTCCCAATGCTCACAGGCCAACGCGTTTACCACCCAACCAAGCTGCTTCAATTGTTATAGAAATAAGAAGCGATAATTATATATCAAACAAACTAATATGCCTGAAAAAATCAAATAAAAGCGCGTAATTCAAACACACGAACCAGATGACAACACGTCATCATCTTCAACCTTGGTCTTGCATAAATAGAATCAAATAGCGGGGGGTTTTAACCTCCACTATCTCCTGCACGAAAAATAGCAAATAGACACAGAGCAAAAAGAAATATTTCGCGAGGTATGTGTTGGAATCGTCTTGGTCTCACGAATTCAACCATGTATCCCATTGGTTCCAATTTTTCATGGTTTGGAAAGCCCTATTTGAAAGCTTGAAAACCCTAGAAACTCGATCATGGCATCTCTCGGTTTAGGGCACTATGGTTCAATTAATTCATTCCATTAGCTTTGTATAATCTCTATCAGCACAAATCAATCACAAAAACATGTCAAATGCATATGAATTAAGAGATACAATTTTGAATTAGAAGTGCAAACCATGAGATGGTATTTCGTGATTCCTTGAGCTTTGGTGCTCAAATTCAATTGCAAATCACTCCTGGTACCTCCTGCAATGTGTTTGGATGGACAAGGCACCTTGAATTGGCCTAGATTGCAAGAACAAGTTTTGATTTTTCTTGAAGTTTCTTGAAATTGGTATGGCCGTCTCTTGCAGTTTTTTCTCGTGAATTAGGTTATGCTTGGCTTGCTTGCATATAAGGGAATCAGTTTAGGTCAAAACTTGGACCCATGTCCATGTGCATTGAAGATTGAATATTTGATTGACAAATCAAATATTCTTGATTTTTCATGATTGAACAAGTTGCCAAAATTGGATATTTTTGTATCTTTTAGCTTGTGCACGAATTGGCATTGCTTGGTCAGCATATTTGGATCACATTTGGTTCACAAATAGATTTAAGAATCAAATCTTTTATTTTCTTATAATTTAAATTAATTAAATGAATTAATATGTATTAAAAATCCATTTAATCAATAAATTTAAGAAAATAAATCCAATTTAACTTGGTGGGTCGTGCATAGGTCATGGGTGAAGTTTCAAAAAGAGATTTGAGGCCCATTAGCAAAAAGAAGGTGTTTTGAGCAAAGTTGACTTTTGCAAATTCATGAAAATTGCCCAACTTCTCCAATGCATAACTTGCTCAATTTTGATCATATGACCCTGTTCTTGGACATTTTGGAAATCCCTTGAAGTCCTATAACCAATGCTTTTGGTCCCATGTCATTTGGATTTACCAATCTCAAGTTATGGCCTTTGACTTAAAGTGTACTTTTGTTGGCTTTTGAAATTGACCTATAATGTAAAAATTTGTAACTTTTTGTGAGAGCATTTATTGATCTTGGGGTGTGAAGATGGATTGTAGGAAATTGCATCCTATTCAAAATGAGCTTTGGATGGAATTTTTCTGATAAACCATGAAAGAGTTAATCCCTGGTCAAAGTACAGTTGACCTTTCTGCTGTCCAAAAATAGTAACTTTTGCATCTTGATGATTTTTGAGCTATTCTTGTGGGATCATGATCAAGACTTGATCAAATGATGATTGTGAACTCAAAAATAAGATATTGACCAAGAATTTTGACTTTTGACTGCAAAATGACCATTTTGCCCTTGCAGTTGATTGTAGATCAAATGGAGCTTTTGACTGTGCAAACTGGCACTGTGAGTCTTGAAACTTGGCATGTAGGTGCTTGAGAATGTATATAGGCCTATGAGACTTGATTGAACCATTGAGAACCCCAAATTCCTTGAAAGAACCAAAACCCTAATTTCAGCTGTCTACTGCCTAGGAGATGGTTTGACTGTCTAACTCTTGAGCAATCTTGAACCATTTGGAGATGATTCTTGACATATCTTGAGGAATATGGGAGGGCAAATTTTGGGGTACAACAGTTGCCCCTGTTCAATCTTCTTAAACTTGAGGATGTAGATTGGCTTGCGTGTCTTTCGTGATCTGAAGGTGGAAGATGATTGAACACTAAAGTGCCCAGAAATTTGCACTCGCATGGTGTAGTATCAGTAATGTGACGTCGGGAATGGGCTTACAGATGCCATTTGGAGATTGTTGGTAGAAGGATGGGCTTATAGATGCCATCTGGAGATTGTTTGTTGAATTGTAATTTTGTAAGTTGAAAGAAGGATTCTGTGTAGGGTTGCCTGATGATGAGTCCGTGTAAAACTGCATCTGAAAGAGAAGGAACCGGTGTAGGGTTGCCTGATGATGAGTCCGTGTGAAACTTCATCTGAAAGGGAGAAAGAACCGGTATAGGGTTGCTTCATGATGGTCAAGTAGATAATTGTCCTGTCCGGTTTCAGGTATTAACCTACAATCAGTCGTCCACAGAATTTTCCTGGCTTGTTACAGGTATTAATCTGGAACTTGAAAAGGTTGGCCGATGAGATAGTTGTCCTGGCTGGTTACAGGTATTGATCTCTGACCTGAGAAAGAAAAATAGTTTTCCTGGCTTGTTACAGGTATTAACTTTCAATATCTTCGTGTAGGTGGTTTTCCTGGCTGGTTTCAGGTATTAACCTATAATCAGTCGTCCATAGATGTTTTCCTGGCTTGTTACAGGTATTGATCTGGAACTTGAAAAGGTTGGTCGATGAGATAGTTGTCCTGGCTGGTTTCAGGTATTAATCTCTGACCTGAGAAAGAAAAATAGTTTTCCTGGCTTGTTACAGGTATTGATCTTCCATCTCTCGTCCACAGATATTTTCCTGGCTTGTTACAGGTATTGATCTGGAACTGCAAAGGTTGACAGTAATCATCTTTTGATTGACCTTTTCCTGAAAAGGCAAAACATTAGTTGTATGCAATGTCATGATGTATGAAATGCATGATTTTCTCCAAATAAATGAGATCGTGTCGTATGCACTTTATCATGTATATATGAGGTATGAAATGTGAAATGTTTATGAATGTATTTTTGTCTGGGAAAATAAATCCTTGACAAATGCCGGGGAGTTTGTTAAATCCTGGGCTGATGTTGAAGAGTATGGTTGAATTCTTCGTTTCCACTGGGGATGATGCACGAAGATGGTTGCAAGAATAAACCTGTAGGAGAAGATGACTCTGTTGGAGAATAAACCTGGTGAAGAGATTACTCTGCGGGGAATTACTCTGTGGGGAAGAGATGCTTTGCTGAGACTTTAACGATAACTCCGCTGGGGATTCCGTCGATAAGCTCTGTTGGGGATTTTGATGATGAATTCCGCTGGGGATAGAAAGAACTTCGCTGGGGATGATCTTTCAGTCGCAACTTGCTGAGGATAACCCAGTTAGACTCTCGTGGGGATAACCTCTGAATTTGGCTGAGAAGATGCATTTGTATTCTGCAGGGGACAAGCTTCCAGAATCTACTGGGTACGATGATTCAACTCTGGCGGGGAAGCTTTTTTAGACTGCGCTGGGAAATGGCTCCACTGGGGGTATCTTGTATTCCGCCAGGGAACATTCTTATACTCTATCGAGGAATATTAAGACTGCCAGGGATGCTCTTTACGCTTGTTGGAGAGTATCTTTATACTCCGCTGGGAAATATTAAGACCTTCTGGGAATACCGAGCCTTTTCGGGACTGACGGTAGACTAACTCTGCTTGGGGGAGAGTATTTGCTGAACCTTCGTAGTTTCAAGTCTCAGTGGGGAGAGCTACCATTATTGTCTTACTCTGCGGATGGTGACGATATCTTGGTCATATTCTTCAGCCGAACCTACCTTGGTACCTTGGTGGACAGAGCAACCATACCTCTCAGACAACTCTTATTGCCCCTACTTCTGATATCACCCGTAATTAGTCCTTTGTTTTGCATGCAAATATTTATGAGCAACAATTAATGTCAAATGCATATATCAAAAATGAACATTGGACGTTCTTTGTAAAACAAAATAGATAAAGAAAAAAAAGCAATTTGCAATTTGTCTGAAGAATGAACTTGTATTGATTTTTGAAGTTTTCCCGTAAATGGGTGCTTTTGTACAAGAGGCTGACGTCCTAGTAAGAGAACGCCGTCGGACAAATAGGATTTATACAATTTGTAAAAACAAAACAAAACAGCTATGTGAATAATCCCACTGGGTTTCAACTCTGCTATCGCCTTTATATCTTCAAGCATCTCACCACTTTGCTGCTTAGTTGGAGATGAATCTGATTGATTGGTGTCGTCCGAGCCTGATAGTTGATACCAAAGTCTGGATGCAGGGTGATCCAATGAGACATAGTGTTACGCTTATCCCTAAATTTTGCCTGGACCGCCCTTTTGGGTTTTCGGTCCACCGGGATACCTATTTTTGCCCAAGCCGCCTTTTCAGGTTTTCGACTTGCCGGGTGTACATATTTTTTTATTTTCATCCCTTATTTTTGCCCGAACCCTTTTGGTTCGCCGGGAAGCCCTTATTTTTCCTAGGCCAGTCGACCTAGCGGGTCTTTGATTATGCGTAGTATCTTTTTACTATGTCTGCATTGACGGGGTGAGGAAGGTCGTCACCATCCATGGTGGTTAGAATCATCGCTCCTCCTGAGAAGATGTTCTTAACCACAAATGGCCCTTCGTACGTAGGGGTCCATTTGCCCCTGGGGTCACCTTGAGGTAGAATAATGCGCTTGATTACCAGGTCCCCGACTTGATACTCTTTTTGTCTGACTTTCTTGTTAAATGCCTTGATCATCCGTTTTTGGTACGTCTGACCATGACAAATAGCAGTGAGTCTCTTTTCGTCGATTAGGTTTAGTTGATCAAGCCGGGTCTGGATCCAGTCGTCTTCACTTAAACCCGCATCCTTCATGATCCAGAGAGAGGGTATCTGAACTTTAATGGGCAGGACTGCCTCCATGCCATATACCAAGGAATAAGGTGTTGCCCTTGTTGATGTCTGTGTTGAGGTACGATACCCATGAAGAGCAAATGGTAACATTTCGTGCCAGTCTTTGTAGGTCACTGTCATCTTCTGCACAATCTTCTTAATGTTCTTATTTGCCGCTTCGACAGCCCCATTCATCTTCGGCCGGTAGGGAGAAGAGTTGTGGTGTTGTATCTTGAATTACTCGCAGAGCTCAGTGATCATCTTTTTGTTAAGATTGGTACCATTATCCGTAATGATCCTCTCTGGTACACCATATCGACAGATCAGGTTGTGCCGAATGAATTGTGCCACGACGTTCTTGGTTACGGTGGCAAAGGAAGCTTCTTCAACCCGCTTCGTAAAGTAATTAATCGCTACCAGGATGAACCGATGCCCGTTGGATGCCGTAGGTCTGATCTCGCCGATCATATCAATGCCCCACATTGCAAAAGGCCAAGGTGCTGTCAAGACGTTCAAAGGAACTGGAGGAATGTGCACCTTATCAGCATAGACCTGGCATTTGTGACATGTCCGAGAATGCTGGTAACAGTCGGCTTCCATTGTGGACCAGTAATATCCTGCTCGAAGAATTTTCTTTGCCATGGTATGTCCAGTGGAATAAGTTCCGAAGGTACCTTCATGCAGCTCTGCCATGATCCTTTCTGCTTCAATCTTATCCACACAACGCAATAAGGTTGAATCATGGTTACGTTTGTAAAGAATGCCATTGCTGATGAAGAACTTTGCCGCGAATCTTCTCAGAAACTTCTTGTCATTAACAGATACACCCTCGGGGTATTCTTGAGCTTCAAGGTACCTCTTCACTTCATGATACCAAGGCTTTTCTGTTACCTCTCCGGTCTCAAGATCACAGTAATGTGCAGGTTCATCCAATTTCCAAATAATGATCCGGGGAGCCTCATTGTCCCACTTGACTTTGAACATAGAAGACATCGTAGCTAGCGTGTCCGCCAACTGATTCTCTTCTCTTGGGAAATGTTCAAAGGTTATCTCCTCAAAATGGGGAAGCAACGTCAACACATACTCCTTGTAAGGAATAAGATTTGGGTGTTTCGTATCCCACTCGCCTTTGATCTGACTGATCACGAGAGCGGAATCTCCGAAGACACTCAGAAACTTGATCCTTAGGTCAATTGAGCTTGAAGACCCATGATGCATGCTTCATACTCCGCCATGTTGTTGGTGCAGTTAAAACAAAGTCGGGCGGTGAGCGGAGTATGAGAGCCCTTAGGAGATATGATCACAGCGCCAATACCGTTACCCAAAGCATTTGAAGCTCCATCAAAGTGCATAGACCATCGGGATCCTTCCTCAGGTCCTTCATCCGGTCCAGGTATCTCGCAATCAGTTACTACCATGATATTCTCGTCTGGAAATTCAAAGTTCATAGATTGGTAATCATCCATTGCCTGATGTGCCAAATGGTCTGCCAACACACTTCCCTTGATTGCTTTTTGAGTCGTGTACTGGATGTCATATTCAGTCAAGATCATCTGCCATCTTGCTATTCTTCTGGACAAGGCAGGCTTTTCGAAGATATACTTGATTGGATCCATTTTTGAATTCAATAAAGTAGTGTGAGTCAGCATATACTGTCTTAGCCGGCGAGTATCCCATGCCAAAGCGTAACAAGTTTTCTCGAGCAGTGAGTATCGGGTCTCACAGTCGGTAAACTTTTTGCTAAGGTAATAAATAGCATGCTCTTTTCGGCCAGACTCGTCATGCTGACCCAGCACACACCCCATTGAATTGTCAAGTACTGTCAAGTATAAGATTAGAGGTCTCCCTTTAACCGGTGGCATAAGAATGGGTGGCTCTTGGAGATACTCTTTGATTCTTTCGAAAGCGGCTTGACATTCATCGTTCCAACGTACTACTTGATCTTTCTTCAGTAGCTTGAAGATTGGTTCACAAGTAGCAGTTAGGTGCGAGATGAATCGGGCAATATAGTTCAACCGTCCTAGAAAGCCTCTGACCTCTTTCTCTGTCTTGGGAGCTGGCATCTCTTGTATGGCTTTCACTTTGGCAGGGTCCACTTGAATACCTTTGTCGCTTACGACGAAACCTAGTAGTTTTCCAGATCTCACCTCGAAGGTGCACTTGTTCGGGTTTAATCTCAGCTTGTACAACTTCAACCGGTCAAACAGCTTCCGTAGATGGTCAAGGTGTTCCTCCTCAGTTTGGGACCTTGCAATCATATCGTCGACGTATACTTCAATCTCATGATGGATCATATCATGAAACAGAGCAACCATGGCACGCTGATACGTTGCCCCAGCATTTTTCAACCCAAAAGGCATGACCTTGTAGCAAAAGGTACCCCACTGAGTAACAAAAGTGGTCTTCTCCATGTCTTCGGGAGCCATCTTTATTTGATTATAACCGGAGAAACCGTCCATGAAGGAGAATACCTTATGCTGAGCAGTGTTGTCAACCAGAACGTTGATGTGAGGCAGAGGGAAGTCATCCTTAGGGCTCGCCCTGTTCAAATCCCTATAGTCAACACACATTCGGACCTTACCATCTTTCTTCGGTACCGGAACCACATTGGCAACCCACTGAGGGTAAGAAGTCACTGCTAGAAAACCGGCATCAAACAGTTTCATAACTTCGGTCTTTATTTTCTCAGACATCTCTGGACGCATACGGCGAACCTTCTGTTTTATCGGAGGACAGTCTTCCTTGGTAGGCAGGCGATGAACCACAATGTCGGTATCCAACCCAGACATATCTTCGTAAGACCAAGCAAAGATTTCCACGTAGTCATGCAGCATCTGAATCAACCATTGTTTCACACCAAGCTCCAGATTTGCACCGATCTTGACTTCCTTCCTGTCTGTCTCGGTACCCAGATTCATCGTTTCCACCGGCTCTTCATGTGGCTGAATGGCCCTCTCTTCTTGAAGTAGCAGTCTTGCAAGCTCACCCGGATCTTCGCAATCATCTTCACCTTCGTCTTCGGCCAAGTTGATCGGATTTTCGAAGTCATAACTGGCAGTAGCAGAGCCGTTACCAGTGAGATCCGGAGTGGATTGGGACCTGTATACGTGAGTGTGTGTAAAATAGCTGTTTTGCAATATATATAATAAAGAAAGACAAGGAGCGCAAGATTTGAAATGCAAAAAACGTCCAATGCTTTTATTAATGATATATGAAAATGGCACACAAAAGCCCTCACAAATGAAGCCACGGTGCCCCGGGTAAGACACCGGGCCATAAAGTTTCACAATATTGTCTATTACAAATTCAAAGCAAAAGAGTTCATTACTGAGTAACAAAAGTAATAGGGACGAAGTCTTTTGCTGTCCAGTTGTTTGGTCCACCGTTGGTCGTAGGGTAGATCCAACTGTCGAATTCAGATTCCTCCACGTCATCTTCGATGGCATTTACTCCCGAGTTGCTGATGAACACATGAGGTCTTCCAATCCTTGTACTACGAACAGCCCTCTGAGCTTCTGCAGTGAAACCCAAACCAAACTTGTTAGTCTTCTGAGTGAAATCAGGAAGTCGGCCCCAGTTTGCATACTCACCCTTCTCAATAACAGCCCGGACATCCTTTAAGGAAGCCATCTTCAAAGGAGAATCTTCAACCACAGTCTCAGCTGATGCCAGTGTCTGAGGAACCTCTTCAAAGTGTTGGAATGGGGTCTCAATGAACTCCCCATCCATCTCTATGTACCGAAACGAGTTGAGGTGGCTGACCATGTACTCTTCCTCCCCCTGTACTGTCACAATCTTCCCTCTGACCGGGTACTTCAGCTTTTGATGGAGTGTGGAGGTCACAGCTCCAGCTTTATGGATCCATGGACGACCCAGCAAACAAGAATAGGACGGTCGAATGTCCATCACGTAGAATGTAGAATCGAAGACCTGAGAACCAACTCTAATTGGAATATCGACTTCACCATGCACCATCCTTTTAGACCCATCAAAGTCCCGGACAACAATGTTACTTGGCTTTAGCTCCAGCCCTTCGGAATCCAACCTGTCTAGAGCTTTCTTGGGCAAGACGTTCAACGAAGACCCCGTGTCAACCAACACATGTGCGAGAGTAGTGCCCCTACATTCAATAGAGACATGCAGGGCATCGTTATGGTTCTTCCCTTTAGCAGTCAGATCGGCGTCGGAGAAACCCAAACCATTATCAGCAGTTAAATTGTCCACACAATCGGTAAATTGATCAGCAGATGTTTCTTGTGGCACGTGGGCCGTCTTCAGGAAGGTAATCAGAGCCTTGGCATGGCCTATGAACACAACAACAGTGATAACATAAAAATCTTGGATGAGGTTTTCCCCAGTTGCTCAACTACATTATAATCACTCTTCTTAATAATCTTCAGAATCTCTTCCATCTCCTGTTTGGAAGCTTCAACATTGATTGTCTTTGGCGCCTCCGTCCGGGCAGGCATATCAGTGGAGATCCCTTTGCCCCGAGCGTCATATGACTCGGCGACAGGGGTAGAACTAAGAACTTGATCAGGAATGGCATTAGGCACACTTGCAGGTGTGATGACAATAGGTCTTCGGACAGTTGGTGGCGCAATATCGGGTGAGAAAAGTCTACCACTGCGGGTGACTTTAGCAGGCCCGGTAATGTTGCTGACGCTGGTATTAGTATCAAACTCTTGCTTAACTCCAAGAACATAAACATCTACCCCATAGTGCCAAGGGACAGCTTTGTCAAAGGTGTAGGGAATAGGCCCCGGAACAATGATAATTATGGGTGCAATCTTCTGAATAGGCGTAATTCTGACAGGCTTCCTCGAGGGAGCCTTGGGAGAATTGTTGAAAATGGTAATAATGGAAACTTCTTCAGTAGGGGTGGCAGGAACAGCAATCTTCTCAAACATGATCTCCTTGTTATCCATCAGGTTTTGGATGCCTGACTTCAAAGATGGGCAACCAGTAGGTGAAACAGAACACAGATGGCAACCTTCACTACATCCCGGAAATAAACCGGCTAGCAACAGGTTCCTCTTGACGGTCATCAGCGGGGTAACAATATCATCCACAGAGGCTACAAATAAGTCTTCCTCTACATCATTTACTCCATGTTTGGGCATGGGAGCAGTCACAACATTAGGCCTCTCGGGCGCCTCGAACTCAATCTCGTTTGCATCGATTAGGTCCTGAACCTTATTCTTCAAAGCCCAACAATCATCCGTATTATGCCCCAGGCTGTCAGAGTGATAAGCGCAGCGGGCGTTAGGATTGTACTTTGGGGATGTTGTCTTTGAAATCTTCAGAGCTTCTTTTAGAGTCACCAGATTGGTCGTCAGTAACTGCGGCAATATCTGGGACAAGGTCATGCTGAGACGAGTGAACTGCCTTCGAGGTCTCTCGCCCGTTTGTTGGTTGTGATGCTAAGGAGCACTAGCAGGTTTTGAAATAACAACCGCGTTGACATCTTGGCGGTGTTCAGACCTATTCTGTCTCCTTGGACCGTAGACAGCGCTGGATTCTTTCTTGAACGGCTTTTTCTCAGTGCTCGATGAGGCACCCTTCTATATCTTCCCTGCCTTGATATCAGCTTCAATCCTCTCGCCAGTCAAGATAAGGTCTGTAAACCCGGCTGAAGAGTTTCCAATCAAATGGTTAAAGAATGGACCAGACAGGGTCCCCAAAAACATATCAACCAGTTCACGATCCGTTAAAGGTGGCTGCACCCTTCCGGCAAGGTCTCTCCACTTTTGAGCATACTCTTTAAATCCTTCACCCGTCCCTATTGACATACCCTGGAGTTGGGTACGCGTAGGAGCGAGGTCGGAATTATACTGATACTGCTTATAGAACGCAGTAGCCAAATCTTCCCAGTTACGGATACTGGCTCCATCCAGCTGATAGAACCACTCAATCTGAGTCCCTGAAAGACTGTCTTGAAAGAAATGGATCCACAAATTCTTATCAGCACTGTAAGTCTGGATCTTTCTTACATATGACCGGAGGTGCAGCTTTGGACAGGAAGCTCCATCATACTTGGCAAAGGCAGGTGCCTTGAATTTATGGGGAATCACCACCCCAGAGGATAGACCTAGATCTCCGAAGTCCAGCCCGAGCACGTTCTGTATCTCCATAGCGCTCAAGCGGTCCTCCAACTGTTTGTACCTATCCTCAGCAGGAGGATACTGTTCTTCATCATAGTCCGTCTCGTTGTCGGAGACTATGGGGCTAGGAACCCTTCTCTCTTGTGGACTGTCTTTCCCTCCAGATGAGGTGGTCAGATCAACCTCATTCTGCAGTCCATTTCCAAACCTGCGTCCAGTGTTGAACATGACTATCCTCTTCTTCTTCTTCTTCCTCTCTTTCAGAATCAGGGTCTTCAAGTCCTGTTGACCCTTGGCTAGGCTCATAACCAACTCTTGAAACTGGGCATTCTGGGCCTGGAGGGCCTTGATAGCTTGCTCAGTGGAAGGTTCAGTAGACATGATGATTGCTGAAATAAACAGCGAAGAAGATAAGTGACCTGTAAAAAGGTACCTGTTTATGCAGTGCATGAGATGAAATGCGTATGATTTATGTTTTCAAAGACAATCGAGATTCAAATTTGTAGACAAGAAAGGAAAAACACTTTATTAGATTTAACTTCGGAATTTAAATTGTTCAACAAATTTCCCTTAGGCGTTACAAGAATGGAAATACTGAAAAGTAAATAAAACCATAAAAGAAATCCTCAAAGGTCCATCAATGTTCCCATGGCCTCTTCTTCTCAGTGCAGATATAATCATTCAGGATCCGTTCATTCTCCAATTGCTTAGTCAGCTTATGAATCTTCTGTTCTTGTTCATTGAACCTTTCCCGATAAGAATCCCGTTCTTCCTGCAATTGCGCCCAAGACCTCTTCAGTGTGCCAACATCAGTGGGCGTACGAGGATGGAGAATAGTTGGAGGAACCCCGTCTTTATCAGCAACTTCAAGAGTAACAGGCCTGACAGCTTCGTATGGCATACCTAACTTCTGGGCACGGATGCGGACCCATCTGAAATATGACTCCATTGGCAGAGAAGTTTTTGGTCCCAACTCATGTGGGTCAGATTTGTGAACTCTATCCCAAGCCCTGATGAATCTACGACGCAGCTTGTCGCTATCTCCCTGAAAATCAAAGATGATATGAGGTATCAACATCTCATGAGGCCCTTCTCTTCTGGCTCTTCCAAACTGACGGAGAGCTAAACATGGGTTATAAGAGATTCCTCCATGGGTTCCGATCAATGGAACGTTAGGATACTCTCCACAACGATCAATGACAGCCACCTCATCTAAGCCTCTGAGAGTCCAAATAATGTCATTATTAGTAAGATACATTATCCTATGAGCCCAGCCCCTTCCTTCTTTGCTCTTTAGTACGGACTTAGGGAGGTGTGAAATAAACCACCTCGACAATAAAGGAGCACAGCACATCAAAGTTCCCCGCTTTCGGGCGGTACGAGCATAGAGCTGATGAAGGATATCACCCAAGAGAGTGGGTACAGGGTTCCGAGAGATGAAGATCCTAATGGCATTAACATCAACAAAGGTGTCAGGATTTGGAAACAATACCAGACCATAGATTAAGAGAGCTAGAATGTCCTCGTATGCTTTGAAGTCTAAGTCATCCCAGAAACAATTAGCTTTGCCAACCAGAAACTTAGCCAAAAGGCCCTTAACTCCACTTCTAGTCTCCCAGTTAGCCATTACCTCCTTTTTGGTTAAGTGAAGGGCTATAGCAATCTCTTCAGGCCTGAGAGTCTTTTCCCAACCAGTAAATGGATTCTGCTCCAAAACAGAGATACCAAGCAACTCAGAGAATTCTTCCAGGGTAGGGACCAGCTGGAAGTCTTGAATGGTGAAACAATGGTATAGCGGATCATAAAACTGGACTAGGACACTCATCATTTGTTAGTCCCACTTTGAGGTGACTAAACCGAGAAGAGAACCATGTCTCCTGATGAAGGAAGTAGTGTCTGGAATCCTGACAACCAACTCTTTAGCAAAGTAGGTGGTTGAACAAAGTTGAGCCGGATAGTATTCCTACGCATGGGCATCATGATGTCCTACAAAACAGAGCAAAGATGAAACCTTCTTGTCTTTGAAATGGGTTAGTCCTTATGCAAGATGTATGCAATGTTATGATGTTATGATGTCATGGTAAAGGCACACCACAAGTATTCACAAAAGGCAAACATGGTAAAGGCACACAAGTCACATAAAAGAGCCCTTAGATTTCAGGCTGGCATGAAGTTTAGGTACTACCCTCTTTCAGTTTCAGTTGGTTAAGACCTGTCCTAAAAATAGTAATCGGGTTCTAGAGGATCTCAATATCACTGACTACCCTCAATCGGACATAATTCCAGTTTGGCAACCTTTTCTTGCGGCCGGAACCATCGCGAGAGTTTAGTCTCAATGAGCGTAGCATACTACTACTGTTCTATGGCCAAGTTGGTCAATTTAAGGTTCTAAGGTCAGTTGGTGCTTAATGACTCCTCAGAAGACCCATACTCTCCTCGTTCCAACACAAGGGATATCGGTACAGACCAAGGTGTCACACCAATGTAGCTACTGCTTCATCTGTGTCGGTCTACGTTGGACAGATCCCTCACAGTTTATTGCTACTTACCTAAAAAAGGGTATCCCCAGATCCGGGTTAGGATCTATAGAACTCCGATACAAGCCCACAAAATTAAAGCATACAAAGCATACAATTGAAAACATAGTGATCTAATCCTAAGGTACACCTCACTTTTATATATTCTCCAGCAGAGTCGCCAGTTCTGTGATCGGTGGGAATAGAACTGACTGTTTTGGAATGCTGGTTCGTGTTTGCGTTTGTTTTTGCAAAATGTCGCGGTGAGCAACACCACCGTCTTTTATTTTATCCAACAAGGAAAGGACAAAAGCACTGAAAAATTCCTTTTCGAGATGTTTCTCGGGTTCGAGAGGTAGATTATAGAAAGGGAAGGTGTTAGCACCCTTTCTATCTGTGGTTATCCACGGGCTCTTAAGTACTTGCTCACTATGTTTTCAAAAAGTTTTGCTTTTCTTGTGTTCGTGGGTTTTGAAAAGAGTTTTGTTTGAAAACTTCGATTTAACTCTTGTTTCTGTCCTCAAGAGTGTATGAAGTGTTGCTGAAAACTTTGTTTGAAAAGTGTAAGTGCGAAAAATTTGTTTTGTTTTGAAAGAGCAAGTACCTGAGAACCTCTACCTACTCAAAAGGAATTAAACTGTGTAAATGTCCTTTAGACAGTGCTATCCCACTATTGAGGAGTAGGTAGCACCGTCGTTGGAGTTTTCGGGTCAATTCGATTTAAGGGACATGTGGTCACTAAAGCAACGTTAGGACGCCTTAGCGGTAACCCTAATGTCTTAGATCATTTTTCCGAGGCAACCGTTTTGAGGCAACTATGATCTTTGGACAAGAGGGCAACCTCTAATACTTCCTATACTCAATGACCACGTTCGAGGCAACCAAGTGAGACGTACCCTAGGAGTGGCATGTGCAAATGTGTCAATTTTCAGTTATGTTATCTTTGTACATGTTATGGTGAGCTACGATTGATTTTAAGTTAAGATAGATCTTGTCATGCATAGCCTATTATTCATACATCTAGCAGTTAATGGTTGCGGAAAATAAAACTAAGCTATTACAAGGCGTCGGGTATTTACATTGCCAAAAACAAACCCTTGAAAAGTAAATTGCGAAAAATAAATAAAAGCGATAAAAAGTCATAAGTCCAAAACTATTACATCCTCGGAGCAAATACAATTATATGGATCAAAAAGTAATACGCGTGAGAAAAATTAAATCGGAGAGTTTTGGGGTTTTGACCCCTTTTTATTTAACAAAGCATATTGTGATTATTTTTTTGAATTAAAGAAATTAGTCTAAATTAATAATTGAATTAATTAATTAAAATAAAAATATTTTTGGTTTTTTTTTTTGTTATTTAAGGAAAAATAAAAAATGGTCAAAAGTTATTAAAAACCCTAATTCTACATTAATTTTATTTTGTTGCAAAAAAATGTTACAATTATGCCTAATTAAAAAAAACTAAGTCAATTAAATTGTTTATTTACAAAAATAATGAGATTAATAAAAATAATATATTTTTTATGTTTTCTGATTTTTATTAGGAAAAATAAATTATTTGGTTAATTAAATAATAATGATAATAATTAAGTAAAACAAATAAATAAATAAAAAGAAAATATAAAGAGAAAAGAAATAACCCATTGGGGGGGGGGGGGGGCTCAAATCTGGAGGTGGAATCAGCATGCCCAAGGCCCAATTGCTGCAAGCCTGCGTTTGACTCTTCCAATTTCCTGTGACAACGTTGACTGGGCACTATGGTGATCCTTCATCCCTGGCCACCAGATTTGGCCTGGAGGCCATCTGGCACGAGATCAAGCAATGATGTATGGTGTACCACGCATGGGGTGTTGCACATGAATATATGAAGAAAAATTGTAACAAATATTTGGGGGACCTGGGATTCGAACCCAGGTCCCAATGCTCACAGGCCAACGTGTTTACCACCCAACCAAGCTGCTTCAATTGTTATAGAAATAAGAAGCGATAATTATATATCAAACAAACTAATATGCCTGAAAAAATCAAATAAAAGCGCGTAATTCAAACACACGAACCAGATGACAACACGTCATCATCTTCAACCTTGGTCTTGCATAAATAGAATCAAATAGTGGGGATTTTTAACCTCCACTATCTCCTGCACGAAAAATAGCGAATAGACACAGAGCAAAAAGAAATATTTCGCGAGGTATGTGTTGGAATCGTCTTGGTCTCACGAATTCAACCATGTATCCCATTGGTTCCAATTTTTCATGGTTTGGAAAGCGCTATTTGAGAGCTTGAAAACCCTAGAAACTCGATCATGGCATCTCTCGGTTTAGGGCACTATGGTTCAATTAATTCATTCCATTAGCTTTGTATAATCTCTATCAGCACAAATCAATCATAAAAACATGTCAAATGCATATGAATTAAGAGATACGATTTTGAATTAGAAGTGAAAACTGTGAGATGGTATTTCGTGATTCCTTGAGCTTTGGTGCTCAAATTCAATTGCAAATCACTCCTGGTACCTCCTGCAATGTGTTTGGATGGACAATGCACCTTGAATTGGCCTAGATTGCAAGAACAAGTTTTGATTTTTCTTGAAGTTTCTTGAAATTGGTATGGCCGTCTCTTGCAGTTTTTTCTCGTGAATTAGGTTATGCTTGGCTTGCTTGCATATAAGGGAATCAGTTTAGGTCAAAACTTGGACCCATGTCCATGTGCATTGAAGATTGAATATTTGATTGACAAATCAAATATTCTTGATTTTTCATGATTGAACAAGTTGCCAAAATTGGATATTTTTGTATCTTTTAGCTTGTGCACAAATTGGCATTGCTTGGTCAGCATATTTGGATCACATTTGGTTCACAAATAGATTTAAGAATCAAATCTTTTATTTTCTTATAATTTAAATTAATTAAATGAATTAATATGTATTAAAAATCCATTTAATCAATAAATTTAAGAAAATAAATCCAATTTAACTTGGTGGGTCGTGCATAGGTCATGGGTGAAGTTTCAAAAAGAGATTTGAGGCCCATTAGCAAAAAGAAGGTGTTTTGAGCAAAGTTGACTTTTGCAAATTCATGAAAATTGCCCAACTTCTCCAATGCATAACTTGCTCAATTTTGATCATATGACCATGTTCTTGGACATTTTGGAAAGCCCTTGAAGTCCTATAACCAATGCTTTTGGTCCCATGTCATTTGGATTTACCAATCTTAAGTTATGGCCTTTGACTCAAAGTGTACTTTTGTTGGCTTTTGAAATTGACCTATAATGTAAAAATTTGTAACTTTTTGTGAGAGTATTTATTGATCTTGGGGTGTGAAGATGGATTGTAGGAAATTGAATCCTCTTCAAAATGAGCTTTGGATGTAATTTTTCTGATAAACCATGAAAGAGTTATGCCCTGGTCAAAGTACAGTTGACCTTTCTACTGTCCAAAAATAGTAACTTTTGCATCTTGATGATTTTTGAGCTATTCTTGTGGGATCATGATCAAGACTTGATCAAATGATGATTTTGAACTCAAAAATAAGATATTGACCAAGAATTCTGACTTTTGACTGCAAAATGACCATTTTGCCCTTGCAGTTGATTGTAGATCAAATGGAGCTTTTGACTGTGCAAACTGGCACTGTGAGTCTTGAAACTTGGCATGTAGGTGCTTGAGAATGTATATAGGCCTATGAGACTTGATTGAACCATTGAGAACCCCAAATTCCTTGAAAGAACCAAAACCCTAATTTCAGCTGTCTACTGCCTAGGAGATGGTTTGACTGTCTAACTCTTGAGCAATCTTGAACCATTTGGAGATGATTCTTGACATATCTTGAGGAATATGGGAGGAAAAATTTTGGGGTACAACAGAAGTGAATACATAAACATATTTTTTCAACTTCGTTATATCTAGTTTCTACATCATTTAAAACTCTACTGAGGTAGTAGATGGGTCTTTCGACACCATTCTCATCCTCTTGAGCTAACTTGCTCCCTAAGGTTTTATCTGATGCAGCTATGTACAATCTCATACTTCTATTTCTACAAGGAGGTACCCGAATTGGTGGCTTGGTGAGGTACTCTTTGATTTTGTCAAAGGCCTCTTGTTGTTCTTGCCCCCATTCAAATCCTCCTTTGCTGAGTCGAAGTAGTGGTGAGAAGGCTTGTGTTATCCCACTGAGGTTGGATATAAATCTCCTTAGGAAATTTATCTTCCCAAGTAGAGACTGCAATTCCTTCTTGTTGGTTGGCGCTTTGGCTTCCAAAATAGCCTTGGTCTTTTTTTGGTTTATCTCGATTCCCTTTTTATGGACCACAAAGCCTAAGAAGTCCCCTGCTTTGACACCAAAAGCGCACTTCAGGGGATTCATTTTAAGACCATAGCGCCTCATCCTCTAAAAGGATTGTCGAAGATGGTCCATGTGAGCCTTCCCCGAAACAGATTTGACAACAATATCATCAATATAAATCTGCATAAAAGTCTCAATGAAATCATGGAAGATAGAATTCATTGCTCTTTGATATGTTGCCCCTGTGTTTTTTAGCCAAAATGCATCACTACCCATTCGTAAGTGCCTAAGGCCCCAGGGAAACGGAATGCTGCTTTCGACACATCCTCTTCAGCAATAAAAATTTGATTATATCCAGAGTATCCGTCAAGCATACTCATGTACTCGAAACCAGCGGCAAAATCGACAAGCATTTCCGCCATGGGCATTGGATATTCATCTTTGGGTGTTGCAGCATTCAGATCTTTGAAATCAATGCACACCCTTAAAGTACCATTTTTCTTTATAATAGGTACAATATTTACAATCCATTCGACATACCTGGTCGTTCGGATGAACTTGTATTTCATAAGTCTTTCGACTTCTGTTTTGACTTTTGACAGAATCTCCGGTGCAAAGTGCCTTGGAGTTTTCTTGACAGGCTTCTTTCTAGGTTTTGTTGGCAATTGAAGTTCCACCAAGCTTCTGTCGAGACCAGGCATTTCGTCATAATCCCATGCAAAGCAATCTTTGAACTCTTTTAACAATTGGATCATTTTGACCCTGAGCCCTGGATCTATCTTTGCGCTGATATGCATTGGCTTTTTTATAGGACCTTCGCCTAGATTCACTTCTTCTAAGGGGTCTTGTGCTAGCATTCTAACACTGTCTGCCAACGGATCTTTTTCGAAACCTATAGGTTCATCATCATAGATGGCGTCTAACCTCTGATTTCGCACTTCTTTCTCTTCCAAGTCAGGAGGTTCTGAGTCGAAATCTTTCCCAGGGCCTTCTTAGGAAGATACTTGTTCATTGGCTCCAAGAGCCATGTACTTGACTTCAGCCTCTAAGGCCGCTATCATTCTATTTTCAGCTACATATGCTGAAATCTTTTGTAGAGTTTGTGACTCAGTCATCATCACCAAACTCACTTCCCCAGCCTGTTGGCCGTATATCATCAACTCCTCCATAGTCGATGTTTGACAAATCCTCTCTATCCCACTAAAACCCATAGTCGGAGTGTAGGTAAGAGAGAGTAGAAAGCATTGGGTGCTGGAGTTAGATCGAATTCAGGAGGGTTGCATGGCCCTATATAAGCCAAATTCCTATTGAAGTTATTCTTTCCAATGTTGTTAACTTCGCCCAGGTAGTAACTTTGATCCGCCTCGATGTTTTCCATGATACCATCGGGACGCCATAATGTAACCCTCTGATGCATCGAAGATGGCACTGCACCTATGCCATGTATCCACTCTCGACCCAAGAGCAGATTATAATTTGGTTTCGCTGAAATCACCATAAACATGGTAGGTCGAAGAATTGAGCCCACCTTGAGATCGAGTTGTATAACTCCCATGGTGGTTCTAATACCCCCTTCATAATTTGAGAGGACCATGTTGTGGGGCTTAATATCAGCATCCCCTTTTCCTACTTTTTCCAGCATAGATTGTGGAATTATGTTTATGGTTGCCCCACAATCAACCAGGATTTTATTTATAGTCACTTCCCCTATCTTTGCTCTGATAAATAGGGGCTTGAGGTGATTTTTCATCGCCTCAGTTGGTGGCTCAAAGAAAGCGCTTTGCTCCTCAACGCAGCCATTATTCATTACATAGTAACACATTGGCCTATGTCTAGCCATTTCTTGTTCGACCATCAAGTCAGTTTCTTCAACTTCGACCTGACGGTTATACTCCCTAGGCAGCACTGATATGACATTTACCATAATGTCTAAAGTATCGTCAGAGTCAAAGTTACCTTCGTCATTCGACCCACATTATTCTGGCCACACCAATTTTCCAGCAATTGGCTCCCTCTCCAGAGGTTTTCTTTGCTTTCCTTTTCTTTGCACGTTGGTGCTAGATTCTGGGTGAGGCTCTGCTGCATCCTCTTTCTCGGCCTTTCACCGTCTTTGGAATCTTCTCCATTGTGAACGAGACATGGGGTTCTTCCCCTTTTAGTTGCTCGATATGTGAGTCATTTTATTTGATGTAGTGGCATGGTACTCTTTTCTGTAATCTAAAGAAGAGCCCCTTGGCACGTCAAACGTTCGCCATTTTTCTTTGTTATACCTTTTTCTACCCACTGTGTTGAGCCAAGTACCTACAGGTACATTAGTTGGAGACCTATAATTTGGTGGCCTCCTTACCTGGTTCATGGGTCCTCTTTGATGCCCCCTCCTGGGATCGTATCTATCTTCTGGATCCATTTTTGGTTGAGCATTGGTGCCCCATTTTTCCTTCACTGCTCTCATACCTTGTATGTGTTTCGCAGCTTTCTTGTCGAAGATAGAACTGCGTCTGGGACACAACATCACTTCAGACTTTTTCTTCTGGCATCAATGTAAAAATTCTGCCAGATCCTCGTTTTCTTTTGGAAATTCCGTTTTGTTTACTTCCTCCTGTCGAATGGCCTCTTCCGAAGCCTTGGCTTTAGATACCTCGACCATGTTTACCTCCATGTTTCTTTTGGAAACGAGTTTCAGTTTCTGCATCTTGGCCTCCAAGTTATCTGTCGAACCTTTAACGGCAGCCAAGTAAGAACCTGTAGTGGTTCTCTTATTGGAGCTTTCAGCAACTCCTTTGTTTGTGTCTGGGCCTTCAGTAACTCTTTTGCTTGAGCCTTCAGCAGCTCATTTGTTCAGTTTTAGGCCTTCAGTGGCCTTCCTCACCCCTTCGATAGTTTTCCTAGATATGTTTCCAGTAAAACTTCCAAATACGGGCTTGTTAACGAAGTCCTCAGAAACTTCAACCATATGGATGCCCACTGGTTCAGCATAATGTGCATCCCCTTGTAGCGGGTTCACCTCAATTTTCATTTCCGTCTTATCAGCTAACTTAAGCCTTCCTTCCTTGAGTGCTCCTTGAACAAGATCCCTGAAAAGAAAACATTGTGAGGTTTTATGGCCCAGAAAATTGTGATATTTACAAAAACCTTTTTTCTTCCTTTGTTCTAAAGGAGGCATTTTTGCCCTTGGGGGCACTATCATTTGGCCATATTTGACTAATAAATCAAATATTTCATCACATATAGTGATGTCAAAACTATATGTTTTCTTTGGGAATTTATCACTGTTCCTTTTAGACTCTACAGGATTTTTTCCATTTGAGGGCGCTAGCAATTTACAAGACTATGGCGGCCCTTGTTTTAATTCCACTAAATCTATCTCGCCTTCTTCGACATCTATAGGGTCACTAGATTTATCTGGATCGTCATCATCCATTTCGACATAGGCTACTCTTTCTCTTCGATGAGTTTTGGTTGCCTTAGCCTTTTCAGCTTTAAGGCGTTCTACTTGTCAAACTCTATCAGCCAACTGGGCCATGTCTCTCAAGTATTGGGTATCTAACTTTTTCCTAATGGGATAATCCAGGCCCCCTGCTGCCATTTCGACCAATTCATGTTCAGGCACTTGGGAAAAGCATCTGGCTTTAAGCATTCAAAACCTATTTAGATACTCATCTATTGGCTCAGTGAATCTCCTCTTCACACTAGCCAGTTCTTTTAGACTTATTTTGGTCTGTCCCATGTAAAATTGTTCATGGAACAACCTTTCCAATTGATTCCAATTATGGATCGAATTGGTTGGGTATTGAACCAAGTAAAAGCTTTTTTTGTTAGAGAACTTGGGAAGTATTTAATCTTAAGGTTTTCGTTATTCTCTATTTCCCCGGCTTCTATCAAATATCTCGCCATATGTTCGACAGTAGATTCTGTCGTATCCCCTGAGAATTTGGTAAACTTGGGGACTTTTCCCCTAGGGAGTAAGTCTGTTTGCAGAATATAATCTGACAATGGGGATGTGAAGTTTGGTCTGAAAAACAACGTTCATCCCATTTTGTATCATAATCCTTTCGATCATGGCAGTCAGATTATTATCCGTCCCATAATTTTGGTGTCGAACTTGATGTATCAATTCATCAGCGTTTTGGTTCCTATTCACCATAATCACTCCTTGATCGACTTCTCTAGGGATTGGTGGGGAATTTCGAGGTATTTCGACCCTAGGTTGTTCTATTTCTACTCTAGGGATCTATGGATTTTGATTAACGGTTAAATCTTCTTCCACGATTACCCCTTGGTTTACTCTTATTGGTATTCTTTAGGGTTGTCGAATAGTTTGGGGTACCCCAAAGAATTCAGCCATGTGCATCATTTGCGCTGCCATTTGTTGATTCGACTGGGTAGTATTTTATATTAGGGGATTCAGCATTGTACTTAGGGTTTGTGCCAACATTTACACCATATCATGGTTGCTTTCATCCATTTGTTGCCTCAAAATTGTTGTAGAAGCATTTGTGAGGCTTGGTATTGCATGTGATGGTCCTCCTAAAATATGGTTTCTACCCAAATTTTCCATACTGGCTCCAGATCCCTGTAATGGTGATGATGCACTCACCAAAGGTTCTGAAAAAGTAGACGCAACGTTCATAAGGCTAGCCATTTCAGTGGTTGGCATGCCATATGGCTGTTCTCGACCCATCCAGGCTGTCGAGAATCCTGGGGGAACATACGGTCGAGATCCTGGATTTGCCCTTGGTGGGGGTATTCCTAATGGACCTCTAGGACCTACATACGAAAATAAGGGTCCTGTTTGATTCGTGGTTAACGTTGGTACCGAACCAACAGAAGTTGAGATATTTTCGCCAATGGTAGTCATAACCGTTGTTCCACCAGTATTTGGTGGAGGTATTTCTCCATGATTTGGCTCATTAGCCATTCTACTTTCGCTATTTATCTTCCTAACAGTACACTCGTTGGTTAATCTACCACTTCTTAATAACATGCAATGTTGTATACGTAAAAAAGGAAAGCAATAACATGAACAAACAAATGATAAAAATTAGCAACGTCCCACTGGGCGTGCCAATTTGTTTACCGTGTGTGATACGGTGGGAGAACTGACTTGAGATTTTGCGTTTGTATTCGCAAATGTTTCGGTTGAGCAAGAGTCGCCACCGACTTTTTATTTTATCCTAAGGAAAGGTTAAAAAGCACAGCAAAAACCTTTTGAGATGTTTTCTTGGGTTCGGGGAGTAGATTATAGAAATGGAAGGTATTAGCACCCTTTCTATCCATGGTTATCCATGGGCTCTTAATTACTTGCTTAGATCACTTGCCTTTTTGTTTTCAATTGTTTGAAATGGTGCTTTGTGTGTGGGTTTGAAAATGTTTTTGAAAAGAGGCCAATGTGGTGGCAACCTTTGTAATGATCCATGTGGGGATGTATACAAAGATGTACGTCTTTTGAAAAGGTTTTCATTTGTTTTTGAAAAAGTTATTTTGAAAGTGTAGTGATGTGTGGTTTTTGAAATAGGCAAGTGTTTTAGTTTGCAAGATTGATTCAAGTAACTAAGAGGTTATCTACTCCTAAATTTCTCAAAAGATTATTGCTATGTTTTAACCCTTTTAACAAGTTTGTTCCACCATTGTATTTGGTGGACAATCTTATGTTAGGATGTGAAAGGGACAGGCGCGGGTCATCGTTTTAGACCATAATTGCAATGGTGCCAAGTATCTTTGGGCATTTTCTTTAAGGGACTTGATCATTTGTTTTGGAAGTATTTTTGAAAATGTTATCGAGGGACTATGATCATTCAATTTGTTTGTTTTGCCCAAAGAGACTTAACATACAATATGGCCCAATTTTGAAAGGCAACAAGTGGAGTACCCTAGGGGGGTGCAAGTGTGATTTGTGTGTCCATTTTCATGCTTGTTTATCTTGAGATTAGGTCATAACTATTTTTGTCGTTTTTCGCATACAAACCCTAATTCTAACATGTTATCATTAGAAAGCAATAAAGTGCGAAAATAAATTTACTAAGCTATTACAAAACCAAATATGGGAAGGGGGTACAAATGTTCAAATGGGGATATTGACAAGTAATGTAAACCTAAAACTATTACATCAATTTTGAGTATTTGCAATGTAAATAAATTGCATAATTAAATGGAAATTAAATAAATATGCAAAATGCAAAAAGAAAGTTTTTATATGTATGAGAAAAGTATGGTTTATGTAAAATAAAATAAGAAAATAAAAAGGTATTATTTTTGAGTATTTTCAACTTTTAGGGCAAAAACCCTAATTTTAATCAAGATGTATATTAATTAATTAATTCACATAATATTCATTATACAAAAATAAAATAAAACATGGTATATTTGTAAAAAAGGAATTTTTTAGTATTAAATGTTAAAAAATAAAATATGTACATTTTTTGGTATTTTTACTCTAAGTATATTAATATATATATATATATATATATATATATATATATATATATATATATATATATATATATATATATATATATATATATATATATATATGTATATTTATATTATCCTAAATATGTATTATATACAAATAATAATAATAATTAATTTTTTTTGGAAAATAGTATTTTTTATATGAAATATTTTCAGAGGATAATATAAAATAAAAAAATAAAAATAGAAGTGTTTTTACATATTTTTCTATTTATCCTAAATAATAATAATATATATGTATTTATGTATAAACTAAAGGAAAATCAAATAAATACCAAATAAAATCAAAAAATGATGAGAAAAATATTTTCAAAATTTTAACATGTTGAGAAAAAATAAATGAGTCAAATAAAAAAGAAAAAGTCAAAAATATTAAAAAATGAAGCAAATGGGCTCAGGGGGTTCATGAGTAATTAAGTGGTGTGAATAAGAGAAAATACAAGCCCAGCCCAAAGGCCACTGTCTTCAACCTCCAGCAACAACATTTTGAAGAAAAAAAACGCGCGCCCTGTTCTTCAATGTCCAACTCTCGATTCCTGGCTTTTTAACAAAAACTCATAACACAACAAATGTTCAGCATGAAGAGACGATTCTAACCATATATGGAACTTGATCTAACTCTCTAAGATGAGGGAGAATTTCTCCTCCCCCAAATCCTAACCTAGTTTTTCTGCCATTTTCAAACTCCAAATTCTCTCTACTCAGGCAAAAGAAATGAAATGTAAAGATATGTACATGTTCAGGGCTATGAGTAGAACCTTGTTTCTTCACAAACTTAAGACTAAAGATACATAATAAGAGAGATACGAGTTCAAAGTTTTACCTGTGCAGTTGAACTTCTATCTGGAGAATGAGGAACTTCCAATGCAAGGTGATGATTGGAAAAGCTTCCTTGAGGTCCAGGGATGTTGTTTCAATGCTTACTTTGTCTTGAGAGCTTCTGAGTCAAGCTATAGAACTTCACCTGCAAGTCAAAAATGTGAAAATGGTGGAAGCTGTTAGAGGGATTACAGGTCAGGTTTTAGGTCATGGTTAGCTTGCATATATGCTAGGGGATGTGTATGAACTGATTTTAGCAAGAATGCTCGAGAGAAAATGAAGTTGGCACTCAAACTGCAGAGGCAACCCTGTTTTTGCAGTTTGAGGATGATTCTGAGATGGAGAGTGTTTTGGAGGTCAAAGGCTCGTGCAAAAGCTTGGATATGTTCTTTGGAATGTGTTTGATCAGTTTGTTCTTGTGTGTCTATGCTGAGATGAGAGTTGTTACAAGTTATGGACTTTTCTTTACACTTAAGCAACAAAATGCAACTTGGCTTTCTAGGTCAGTAGAGGACCCCCTAATGTGCTGCATAAGCTTCTCTTGATCAGTGTGTTATGCACATAATCTTGTGCCAAGCAGATTTGCTATGTACCTTCTTGATTTGCAATTGGACATAAAGCTAATCTTTTCAAAAATGGAAAGTTCACTTTATCTAGTTTAGGGTTAGTTCATCATGTAATGTCCAAATGCTTAGAATAACAACTTGGCACATTGGTTTTGCATTTAATTCTTGAGTGTAACTTGGTTTAAGGACCTGTAATCTAGCCTAAAGCAAGCTGAGTTCAAATTGCAAGATTATGAGCATGCTTTGGTTAAGAACAAAAAGTGAATTTTTGCCAACTTGTGAAATTCGAATCTCTCAAGTTATGAGGTTGTTTGATGAGTTCTTGGACATTTTGGAAAGCTTGGAATGTGTAATACAATCCATCTTTGAAATGCAAATTGAAATTCCAAGTGGAAGGGTATGAAAAATGGCCTTGAAGTGGGGTAGAAAACCTTGTCAAAATAGGTTAAAATTCCACTAAGTTAAAAATGGTTTAGTGCCCTTATTCAAAAAATTGTAACTTGGGATACAAGCTTCAAATGAGAAAACTTTGTGAATCAAAGTTGTAGATTATGCAACAAGCTACAACTTTCATGTTTTGACTTTTGTTTGAATCCAAATGGATCTTGGTGAAAAGATGGGGCAAAGTTGGGAAAAAATTAGGGTTTTTCATAACTTAGAAAAATTCTAAGTTATGAAAAATTCCATTTTCTAACCCTAATTTGCATTTTGTGATTTCTTGGTGAACAAGTTTCATGATTTGGCATGTTTTGATGAAAAATGAATCTTGACTCTTAATTTTGACCAAAAAGTCAAAGTTTGACTTTTCAGTGTACAGTCAAAATTGATCAATTGACTGGGAAATTCAACTGTCAATCTTGTGTACTTGGGATCTTTTGAGCTTGATGAATGTGTCAAGACCATTTCATTGAGTCCTTGAGTCCATATGTGAGCTTGATTTGCCATTGGCTAGGTCAAACAGTCAAAAATTGCCTTTGTGCAGTCAAAACCCTAAAAATGACCATTTTGCCCTTTTGGTGATCTGATCAAATTTCTTATGGAATTGTGATCCAAACTTGATCAAATGGTCCATATGAGTTTAATATGTTGATGTGGGTCAAATTTCATGAGGTTTGACTGTCAATTGGCCACAGTTGACTTTTTCCCCAATACAGCTGATTTCTAGGTCATCTGTCTAATTGACTGGGCAAAACTTGGACTCAAGACTGGAAACTTGGTGAGGATAAACTTGGGAGTCCAATATGAAACATGAAAGTCATCTTAGGCATTCTAGGTCAAAACATCCTTGGGCAAACACAAACCCTAATTTGAGTCCACAGTGCAAGGAGAAGTCTTGAGCAGAGGAAACCCTAACTGGATCTTGACCTTCAAGGGTCTTGTGATGAGAAAATGTTGAGGAAATGGGAGGGCAAATTTTGGGGTACAACAGTTGCCCCTGTTCAATCTTCTTGGACCTGAAGAGTTAGATTGGCGAGTTTGCCTTTCGTGACTCGAGGGTAAAAGGAGATTGGACACTAGAGTGCCCGGAAATTTGCACTCGCATGTTGAAGTATCAGCAATGTGATGTCAGGAATGGGCTTACAGATGCGATTTGGAAAGGTGGTGGATAGGGAGATGGGCTTATAGATTCCATCTGGAGATGTGACAGAACCTTGTCGGGAATGGGCTTATAGATGCCATTTGGAAGTGTCGATCGCATAAGAGATTCCTTAGCGAGAACTTGTATATTTGAGAAAGACGGATGTTTTCCTGGCTTGTTACAGGTGTTTGATCTTCAGTCTCCTTATGCAGATATGCCCTGGCTAGATACAGGTATCGAATCTACAATTGGTTGCTCACAAATGTGCCCTGGCTGGATACAGGAATCGAATCTGGAAATAGTCGTTAATAGATGTGCCCTGGCTGGATACAGGAATCGAATCTGGAAATAGTCGTTAATAGATGTGCCCTGGATGGATACAGGAATCGAATCTTCGAACTCTTCAGACGTGCCCTGGCTAGATACAGGAATCGAGTCTGGAAACGTGGTCAACAGATATGCCCTGGATGGATACAGGAATCGAATCTGGAGATGTTGTAGTTGATAGATGTGCCCTGGCTGGATACAGGAATCGAATCTTCGAACTCTTCAGACGTGCCCTGGCTAGATACAGGAATCGAGTCTGGAAATGTGACAGTTGAAGGTAGTTGTTTTTGGGATTGTCTTTTTCCTGAAAAGGGCAAAAAACATAAGTTGTATGCAATGTCATGATGTATGATATGCATGATGTCATGATGTTCAACATGAGATAGTGTTGTATGCACTTTATCATATATGTAAGCAAGATGTATGAAAATGTGAAATGTTTATGAATGTAATTTCGTCTTAGGAAAATAAATCCTTGCCGAACGGCCGGGGAGTTGCTCTGTGGAAGAGATACTTGGCCGAAGTTTTTGCTGAGAGGCCTGTTGAGGACTTTAATGATGGATTCCGCTGGGGATAATGATGATAAACTCCGCTGGGGATAATGATGATAAACTCCGCTGGGGATTGAAGGAACTTGCCGAGGGCGATCTTCCGTTATTATCATTGTTATTTTAACTGAGGATAACCCAGTTATAAGTCCTTGTGAGGAAATAACTCTAAATAACACTCGGGAGAGACGTCCGTGCACTATAGGGAACAAGCTTCCAGAATCTACTGGGGAGTGAACTTTAAGACCTGCCGGGGAAAGTTGTGCCTTTTCAGGATTGACGGGGAGCCAACTCCGCTTGGGGAAGGCATTGCTGAATCTTGTCTTATTCTGCGGGTTGTTAAGATGATTTGGTCACATTCTTCAGTAGAATCTACCTTGGTACCTTGGCGGACAAAGCAACCAGATTGCATCAGACAACCTTACATTGCCCCTGTTTCTGATGTCACCTGTATTTAATCTTTCGTTTCATATGCGAATATTTATGAGTCAACAATTTTAATGTCAAATGCATATATCAAAAATGAACATTGGACGTTCTTCGCAAGACAAAGCAGAAAAAAGGGAAAACAATGGCAATTTGTATGGACAAGTGAATTTGTATTGATTTGAACTTTGCCTGTGAATAGGCATTTTTGTACAAGATGCTGACATCCTAGTAAGAGGACGCCGCCAAATAACATAGAGTTTACAATTTGAAAAAAAAAAAAAAAAAAAGAAACCAAAACAGCTATGTGAACAATCCCACTGGGTTCCAACTCTGCTATCGCCTTTATGTCTTCAAGCGTCTCATCGCTTTTCTCCCTGGTCGAAGATGAAGCTGATTGGTCGATGCCGAAATCTGAGCCAGATAGTTGATGCCGAATTCCGGATGTGAAGGGAGACATAGTGTTACGCTTTATCCCTAACTTTTGCCTGGACCGCCCTTTCGGGTTTTCAGTCCACCGGGATACCCATTTTTTGCCCAAGCCGCCTTTTCAGGTTTTCGACTTGCCGGGTGTACAGATTTTTATTCATTTCATCCCTTATTTTTGCCCGAACCCTTTTGGTTCGCCGGGAAGCCCTTATTTTTGTCTAGGTATGTCAACCTAGCGGGTCTTTTATTTATGCGTAGTATTTTTTCACTATGTCTGCATTGGCGGGGTGAGGAAGGTCGTCACCATCCATGGTGGTTAGGATCATGGCTCCTCCCGAGAACACACGTTTAACCACAAATGGCCCTTCGTACGTAGGGGTCCATTTGCCCCGGGGATCACTTTGAGGAAGGATGATGCGTTTGATTACCAGGTCCCCAACTTGATACTCTTGTGGTCTGACTTTCTTGTTAAATGCCCTGATCATCCATTTTTGGTATGTTTGACCGTGACAGATAGCAGTGAGTCTCTTTTCGTCAATCAGGTTTAATTGATCAAGTCGAGTCTGGATCCAATCATCTTCATTCAAGTCTGCATCCTTCATTATCCGGAGAGAGGGTATCTGGACTTCAATTGGCAAGACTGCCTCCATGCCATAGACCAAGGAGAAGGGAGTTGCCCCGGTTGACGTCCTTGCTGAGGTACGGTACCCATGAAGAGCGAACGGTAACATCTCATGCCAATCTTTATAGGTCACTGTCATCTTCTGCACAATTTTCTTGATATTCTTATTGGCTGCCTCTACAGCCCCATTCATCTTCGGCCGGTAGGGAGAAGAATTGTGGTGCTGTATCTTGAATTGTTCACAGAGTTCAGTGATCATTTTGTTATTGAGATTGGTACCATTGTCCGTAATGATTCTTTCCGGGACTCCGTACCGACAGATCAGATTATGCCGGATGAAACGTGCCACGATGCTCTTGGTTACTGTGGCATAGGAAGCTGCCTCAGCCCATTTCGTGAAATAATCGATCGCCACCAAGATAAAGCGATGCCCATTGGATGCCGTCGGTCGGATCTCACCGATCATATCGATGCCCCACATTGCAAAAGGCCAAGGTGCCGTCAGGACATTCAAAGGAACCGGAGGGATATGCACCTTGTCAGCATAGATCTGGCATTTATGACAAGTTCGGGAGTGTTGGTAACAATCGGCTTCCATTGTGGACCAGAAATATCCTGCCCGAAGGATTTTCTTAGCCATGGTGTGTCCACTGGAATGTGTTCCAAATGTGCCTTCATGTAATTCCATCATAATTTTCTCTGCTTCAGCCTTATCCACACAACGTAGCAGAGTTGAATCATGATTCCGTTTGTAGAGAATGCCGTTGCTGAGGAAGAATTTTGCAGCAAACCTCCTCATGAACTTCTTATCATTGACAGATGCACCTTCAGGGTATTCCTGAGCTTCCAAGTACTTCTTCACCTCATGATACCAGGGTTTTTCAGTCACCTTCTCAGCCTCCAGCTCGCAGCAGTACGCCGGTTCATCCAACATCCAGATAATGATTCGGGGAGCCTCATTGTCCCATTTAACTTTGAACATTGAAGACATCGTAGCTAGTGCGTCCGCTAGCTGATTATCCTCTCTAGGGAAGTGTTCGAAAGTTATTTCTTCAAAGTGGGGGAGCAAGGTCAACACGTACTCCTTGTAAGGAATAAGATTTGGGTGTTTCGTATCCCACTCGCCTTTGATCTGATTGATCACGAGGGCGGAATCTTCGAAGACACTCAGAAACTTGATCCTTAAGTCGATTGCAGCTTGAAGACCCATGATACATGCCTCATATTCTGCCATGTTGTTGGTGCAGTTGAAACACAATCGGGCGGAGAGTGGAGTATGAGTTCCTTTGGGAGATATGATTACAGCGCCGACGCCGTTACCCAAAGCGTTGGAGGCCCCGTCAAAATGCATAGACCATCGGGATCCTTCCTCAGGTCCTTCATCCGGTCCAGGCACTTCACAATCAGTTACCACCATGATGTCTTCGTCCGGAAATTCAAAGTTCAATGATTGGTAATCGTCCACAGGTTGGTGTGCCAAATGATCTGCCAGTACACTTCCTTTGATTGCTTTCTCAGTTGTATACTGGATATCATATTCTGTCAAGATCATTTGCCATCTTGCTATTCTTCTAGACAGAGCAGGCTTTTCGAATATGTACTTGATGGGATCCATCTTTGAAATCAATAGAGTAGTGTGAGTCAGCATATACTGTCTCAGCCGGCGAGCAGCCCATACTAGAGCGCAGCAAGTTTTCTCGAGCAGTGAGTAACGAGACTCACAGTCGGTGAACTTTTTGCTCAGGTAATAAATAGCGTGCTCTTTTCGGCCAGACTCGTCATGCTGCCCCAGCACACACCCCATTGAGTTATCAAGCACTGTCAAGTATAGTATTAGAGGTCTCCCTTCCACTGGTGGCATAAGAATGGGTGGCTCTTGGAGGTACTCCTTTATCTTTTCAAAGGCAGCCTGACATTCATCGTTCCAGCGTACTACTTGATCTTTCTTCAGTAATCTGAAGATTGGCTCACAAGTAGCAGTCAGATGTGAGATGAATCGGGCAATGTAATTCAGTCGTCCCAGAAAGCCTCTGACTTCTTTCTCTGTCTTGGGAGTCGGCATCTCTTGTATGGCTTTTACCTTGGCCGGGTCCACCTGAATACCTTTATCGCTCACAATGAAACCTAGCAATTTTCTGGACCTCACCCCAAAGGTGCATTTGTCTGGGTTCAACCTCAGCTTGTATAACTTCAGTCGGTCAAACAGCTTCCTCAGATGATCAAGGTGTTCTTCCTCAGTTTGGGACCTTGCAATCATGTCATCAACATATACCTCAATCTCATGATGGATCATATCATGAAATAAAGCAACCATGGCGCGTTGGTAGGTTGCCCCGGCATTTTTCAACCCGAATGGCATGACCTTGTAGCAGAAGGTCCCCCACTGAGTCACAAAGGTAGTCTTTTCCATATCTTCCGGAGCCATCTTGATCTGATTATACCCTGAAAAACCATCCATGAAGGAGAACACCTTGTGTTGAGCAGTATTGTCAACAAGAACGTCGATGTGAGGTAGAGGAAAATTATCTTTGGGGCTTGCCCTGTTCAAATCCCTGTAGTCGATGCATATTCTGACTTTACCATCCTTTTTCGGCACTGGAACCACATTAGCAACCCACTGAGGGTAAGAGGTCACTGCAAGGAACCCGGCATCAAACTGTTTCATAACCTCGGCCTTGATCTTTTCAGACATCTCGGGACGCATCCGTCGGACTTTTTGCTTTACCGGAGGGCGATCTTCCTTGGTTGGTAGGTGGTGAACTACAATGTCGGCATCCAAACCAGGCATATCTTCATAGGACCAAGCAAAAATCTCCATGTAATCCTGTAGCATCTGGATCAATCGTTGCTTCACGCTGAGCTCTAGATTAGCACCAATCTTGACCTCTTTCCTATCTGTCTCAGTACCCAGGTTAATTGTCTCCACCGGCTCTTCATGTGGTTGAATAGCTCTCTCTTCCTGGAGTAGCAGTCTTGCGAGTTCACCAGGCACTTCGCAATCATCTTCACCTTCGTCTTCGGCCAAGTTGATCGGATTTTCGAAGTCATAACTGGCGGTAGTAGAGCTGTTACCAGTGGGATCCAGAGTGGATTGAAACCTGTATAAGTGAGTGTGTGTAAATATAGCTGTTTTGCAATATATATAACACAGAAAGAAGAAGAGCACAAGATTTGTAATGCAACAAACGTCCAATGTTTTGATTGATGATATATGAAAATGTCATACAAAAAGCCCTCACAAATGGAGCTACGATGCCCCGGGTAGGACACCGAGCCAACAAAGTTTTAACATATTGTTTGTTACAAATTGGAAATCAAAAGAAATTAATTACTGCGTGACAAATGTGATAGGCGTAAAATCCTTTGCCGTCCAGTTTCTTGGTCCGTTGCTGGTAGTCGGGTAGATCCAACTGTCAAATTCTGCTTCCTCTACATCCTCCTCAATAGCATTCACCCTTGAGCTGGAGATAAACACCGGAGCCTTTCTGACCTTCTCCTTGCGCACAGCCCTCTGAGCCTCTGCAGTAAAGCCCAGCCCAAACTTGTCGTTCTTCTGAGTGAAGTCAGGAAGCTGACCCCAGTTTACACAATTGCCTTTCTGAACCACAGCCCGGGCATCCCTTAGGGAAGCCATCTTCAAGGAAACATTCTCTTCGACTGTTGTTTCTGCTGCTGCTGAAATTGGATGTACCTCCTCGAAATGCTGAAAGGGGGTTTCAATAAACTCCCCGTCCATCTCAATGTATCTGAAGGAATTCAAATGGCTCACCATATACTCCTCTTCTCCTTGCACAGTGACGATCTTCCCCCTGACAGGGTACTTCAGCTTCTGGTGCAAGGTAGAGGTCACTGCCCCAGCTTTATGGATCCAAGGTCGACCCAGTAGACAAGAGTATGATGGACGTATATCCATTACATAAAAAGTAGAGTCAAATACTTGAGAGCCCACACGAATAGGGATGTCAACCTCTCCATGAACCATCCTTTTTGAACCGTCAAAGGCCCTGACGATGATATTGCTGGGCTTCAGTTCTAGGCCTTCATAATCCAAACGGTCTAAAGCCTTTTTCGGTAGAACATTCAAGGAAGAACCAGTATCCACCAATACATGCGCCAGAGTAGTGCCCCTGCATTCGATAGAGACATGCAGGGCATCATTGTGGTCTCTTCCCTTCGCAGTCAGGTCAGCATCTGAAAAACCCAAGCCATTGTCTGCTGTCAGATTTGCTACGCAATCAGTGAACTGGACTGCAGACGTTTCTTGCGGCACATGGGCCGTCTTGAGAAATGAGATTAAGGCCTTAGCATGGGCCTCGGAGCATAGCAATAAAGAGAGCATGGAGATCTTGGAGGGAGTATGCCCCAGCTGCTCGACAACATTGAAATCACTCTTCTTTATTATTTTCAGGATCTCCTCCATTTCTTGTTGGGAGGCCTCAGAATTTATAGGTGTCGGTGCCTCCATCCGGGCAGGCTCCTCTTCAATCCCTTTGCCCCGAGCATTAGATGACTCGGCGGCAGGGGAAACAACTTGGTCAGCAACAGTAACAGGTACACTTGTAGGTGTTATAAGGAGGGGTTTTCGAATAGCGGGCGGTGCAATGTCAGGCGAGAAGAGCCTGCCACTGCGGGTGACCTTGGCTGGACCAGTGATATCGCAGATACTGGCGCCAGTGTCGAATTCTTATTTGATTCCATTTACATATACGTCTGCCCCATAATTCCAGGGGACAGCTTTATCAGATACGTAGGGGAGAGGCCCCGGAACAGTAATAACCACAGGTGCAACAGTCATGATTTGAACAGGCTTCTTCGGGAGAGCCTTGATTGGATTATTGAAGATGGTAACCACAGAAACTTCTTTTACCGGAACCAACTGAACAGCAGACTTCTTAAACAGAATCTCCTTGCTATCCATTAGGCTTTGGACGCCTAACCTCAGCAAGGGACAACCAGATAGGGAAACAGCACAGAACAGGCAACCTTCACTGCAACCCGGAAATAAACCGGCCCGTAGTAGGTTCTTCTTGACGGTCCTCAGAGGGGTGACAACTTCATTTACCGAAACAGCATACAGTTCTTCCTCAATGGCATTTACTCTATGCTGGGGCATAGGAGCAGTTACAACATTTGGTCTCTCCGGCGCTTCAAACTGAATTTCCTTTGCGTCGATCAGATCTTGCACTTTGTTTCTCAAGGCCCAGCAATCATCAGTAGTGTGCCCGGGACTATCAGAATGATAAGCGCACCGGGCATTTGGGTTATACTTAGGAGACGCAGTGTTGACGACCTTAGGAGCTTCTTTGAGGGTCACCAGGTTGGTGGATAACAGTTGGGGTAAAATTTGAGATAAGGTCATACTCAGTCGAGTATACTGCCTCTTGGGCCTTTCGCTTCTTTGTTGATTGTACTGCTGAGGAGCAGCAACAGGTTTTGAGATGACCAAAGCATTGACGGCTTGGCAATTTTCGGGCTTGATTTGTCTTCTAGGACCATAGACGACACTTGCTTCTTTCTTAAACGGCCTCTTCTCAGTACTTGTGGAGGCAGCCTTTTGTATCTTGCCTGACCTGATGCCAGCTTCAATTCTTTCTCCCGTCAATATCAAGTCTGTAAACCCAGCGGAGGAGTTACCAACCAAATGATTGAAAAACGGACCAGACAACGTCCCTAGAAACATATCAACCAGCTCACGATCAGTCAATGGAGGCTGCACCCTGCCAGCCAAATCTCTCCATTTTTGTGCGTACTCTTTGAACCCTTCACCCGTTCCTAGAGACATACCCTGAAGTTGGGTACGCGTAGGAGCGAGATCAGAATTGTATTGGTATTGTCTGTAAAATGCGGCTGCCAAATCTTCCCAGTGTCGGATGCTAGTTCCATCTAGTTGGTAGAACCATTCAAGTTGTGACCCCGAGAGGCTATCTTGGAAGAAGTGAATCCAGAGGTTCTTATCCGCCGTATAAGGTTGGATCTTCCTTACGTACGACCTTAGATGCAGCTTTGGGCAGGAGACCCCATCATACTTGGCGAAGGCAGGCGCCTTAAACTTGTGTGGAATTACTACTCCAGAAGATAACCCCAAATCTCCGAAATCCAGTCCCGACACATTCTGAATTTCCATGGCGCTTAAGCGGTCCTCCAATTGCTTGTATCTGTCAGCAGCAGGTGGGTATTGTTCGTCGTTATAGTCCGTCTCGTTGTCGGAGACTGCGGGACTAGGAGCTCCTCCCCCTTGGGGACTGTTTTTCTCAGCAGAAGAAGTAGTTGGATCAGCTTCATTATGGAGTGTGTTCCCAAATCTGCGTCCGGTGTTGAACAATGCAGTCCTCTTTTTCCTTCTTCTTCTTCTTCAGGAGTAGAGTCTTCAACTCTTGCTGACCTTGGGCTAGGCTTAGGACCATCTCTTGAAACTGTGCACTTTGGGTCTGAAGGGCCTTGATTGCTTGCTCACTGGAGGAGTCTGGATTCATGATGACTGTGCAAAATAAACAGCGAAGGAGATTAAGCATCCTGTGAAATAGGGTACCCTGCTATGCATATGGTGCAATGGAATGCATATGTTTTATGTTTTCAAAGACAAACAAGATTCAACTTTGTAGACAAAAAGGGAAACACACTTCATTAGATTAAAATTTTCAATTGTTCAACAATTTTCCCTTAGGCATTACAGGAATGAAAAATACTGGAAAGGAAATAAACTATAAAAGGAAACATCCAAAGCTCATCAATGCTCCCATGGCCTCCTCTTTTTCAGTGCTGATGTAGTTGTTCAGGACCCGTTCTTCCTCCAATTGCTTAGTCAGCCTCTGGATCTTTCGTTCCTGCTCGTTGAATTTTTCCCGATAGAAATCCCGTTCTTCCTTTAGCTGCGCCAAGATCTCTTCATGGTGTCAAAATCAGTAGGTATCTGAGGAGGGAGGACAGTTGGAGGAACCCCATCTTCAACAGGAGACTCAAGAATGAGAGGTCTAACAGCTTCGTAGGGCATACCTAACCTTTGAGCACGGATTGCGGACCCATTTGCAATAGGGCTTCAATGGCAGAGAAGTCTTTGGTCCCAACTCATGTGGTCGGCTTTGTGAATTCTGTCCCAAGCTTTAATGAATCCCTGGCCGTAGTTTGTCACTGTCTGCCTGAAACTCAAAATGGAAGTGAGGAACCAGCATTTCATGAGGCCCATCTCCTCTGGCTCTTCCAAACTGACGGAGAGCTAAGCATGGATTATAAGAGATTCCTCCTTGGATACCAATCAACGGAACATTAGGGTATTCTCCGCAACGGTCAATAACAGCTACCTCATCCAAACCTCTGAGAGTCCAGGAGATGTCATTATCAGTGAGAGCCATTAACCTCCTAGCCCAACCTTTTCCTTCTTCATTCTTCAGCGCGAACTTAGGAAGGTGCAAAATAAACCACCTTACTAGCAAAGGAGCACAACACCACGGAGTTCCCCGTTTTCGAGCAGTACGAGCATAGAGTTGTTGTAGAATATCACCCAAAAGAGTGGGTACCGAGATTCCGAGACATGAATATCCTTATGACATGGATACTGATAAAGGTGTCAGGGTTGGGAAACAATACCAGACCATAGATCAAAAGAGCCAGAATATCCTCGTATGTCTTGAAGTCCAAGTCATTCCAGAAATCATTAGCCTTGCCAACCAGAAATTTGACCAAAAAGCCCCTTGATCCCATTTCTAGTTTCCCAGTTGGACAATACCTCTTCTTTGGTCAAGGGGAGAATTGCAGCAATCTCTTCAGGCCTAGGAGTCTTTTCCAAACAGTGAATGAGTTTGTTCCAAGACAGGATCCCAAGCAAATAAGAAAATTCTTCAGGGTAGGAACCAGCTGGAAGTCTTGAAAAGTGAAACAATGATACAGAGGGTCATAAAATTGGGTCAGAACACTTATCAGTTGTTGGTCCCATTTTGCAGTGATCAAGCTAAGGAGAGACCCATGTCTGTTGATGAAGGAAGAAGTGTTTGGAATCCTACCAACCAAATCCTTGAGTACAACTGGTGGTTGAACAAAGTTGAGCCGGACAGTATTCCTATGCACGGGCATCATGATGTCCTACAAAACAGAGCAAGATGAAACTCTTTTGTCTTTGAAATGGGTTAGTCCTTTATACAGGATGCATGCAATGGTATGATGGCATGATGCTATGATGAAGCACACCACAAGTATTCACATAGGTAAATAAGGCACACAAGTCACACAAGACACCCCTTAGGTTTCAGGGCCAACATGAGTTTCAGGTATTACCCTCTTTTGGTTTTGTTGGTTAAAACTGTCCTATCAAAAGTAACCGGGTTCTAGAGGATCTCAAATCATGGGCTACCCTCAATCGGTCATAAATCCAGCATCGCAATCTTTTCTCACGGCCAGAACCATCTCGAGAGTTTAGCCTCAATGAGTGTAGCATACTGCTACTGTCCTAATAGCCAAGTTGGTCAATTTAGGGTTCTAAGGTTGGTTGGTGTTTAATGACCCCCTTAGAAGACCTATATTCTCCCCGTTGCAACACAAGGGATATAGGTACAGACTAAGATGCCACACCAACGTAGCCACTGCTTCACCCATGTCGGTCTATGCCGGACAGGTCCCTCACAGATTATGCTACCTAAAAAGGGTATTTCCCAGATCCGGGTTAGGATCTATGAAACTCTGATGCAAAGCCCACAAATATAAAAGCAAACAAAGCAAACAATGAAAACAAAGGTGATCTAAACCCTAAGGTTACTCCACTTTTAAAGAACTCCCCAGCAGAGTCGCCAGTTCTGTGATACGGTGGGAGAACTGACTTGAGATTTTGTGTTTGTATTCGCAAATGTTTCGGTTGAGCAAGAGTCGCCACCCGACTTTTTATTTTATCCTAAGGAAAGGTTAAAAAGCACAGCAAAAACCTTTTGAGATGTTTTCTTGGGTTCAGGGAGTAGATTATAGAAAGGGAAGGTATTAGCACCCTTTCTATCCATGGTTATCCATGGGCTCTTAATTACTTGCTTAGATCACTTGCCTTTTTGTTTTCAGATTGTTTGAAATGGTGCTTTGTGTGTGGGTTTGAAAATGTTTTTGAAAAGAGGCCAATGTGGTGGCAACCTTTGTAATGATCCATGTGGGGATGTATACAAAGATGTACGTCTTTGAAAGGTTTTCATTTGTTTTGAAAGTTATTTTGAAAGTGTAGTGATGTGTGGTTTTTGAAATAGGCAAGTGTTTTAGTTTGCAAGATTGATTCAAGTAACTAAGAGGTTATCTACTCCTAAATTTCTCAAAAGATTATTGCTATGTTTTAACACCCTTTTAACAAGTTTGTTCCACCATTGTATTTGGTGGACAATCTTATGTTAGGATGTGAAAGGGACAGGCGCGGGTCATCGTTTTAGACCATAATTGCAATGGTGCCAAGTATCTTTGGGCATTTTCTTTAAGGGACTTGATCATTTGTTTTGGAAGTATTTTTGAAAATGTTATCGAGGGACTATGATCATTCAATTTGTTTGATTTGCCCAAAGAGACTTAACATACAAATATGGCCCAATTTTGAAAGGCAACAAGTGGAGTACCCTAGGGGGTGCAAGTGTGATTTGTGTGTCCATTTTCATGCTTGTTTATCTTGAGATTAGGTCATAACTATTTTTGTCGTTTTTCGCATACAAACCCTAATTCTAACATGTTATCATTAGAAAGCAATAAAGTGCGAAAATAAATTTACTAAGCAATTACAAAACCAAATATGGGAAGGGGGGTACAAATGTTCAAATGGGGATATTGACAAGTAATGTAACCTAAAACTATTACATCAATTTTGAGTATTTGCAATGTAAATAAATTGCATAATTAAATGGAAATTAAATAAATATGCAAAATGCAAAAAGAAAGTTTTTATATGTATGAGAAAAGTATGGTTTATGTAGAAATAAAATAAGAAAATAAAAAGGTATTATTTTTGAGTATTTTCAACTTTTAGGGCAAAAACCCTAATTTTAATCAAGATGTATATTAATTAATTAATTCACATAATATTCATTATACAAAAATAAAATAAAACATGGTATATTTGTAAAAAAAGGCATTTTTT
>CATIWC010001463.1:0-87788 GCA_948472305.1 Vicia faba
CTTAAAACTTAGTTTCTTAGTGATGAAGTAACCTAAAATTTGGTGATGGAGAATTGGAAAATACTGAAATTGTTTACATCTATTATACGATAATACAATATGAATATGGTGGATAAATATACTATCGAGACTCATTAGATAATTTGAATTATTTCAAATGTATATGGAGTATGTGTCATTAAGTAATAGTCTTTTAACTTAGTTTCTTAGTGATGAAGTAACCTAAAATTTGGTGATAGAGAAGAAGAAAATACTGAAACTGATTACATCTATTATACCATAATACAATATGAATATGGTGAATAAATATACTATTGAGACTCATTAGATAATTTGAATTATTTCAAATGTATATGGAATATGTGTCATTAAGTAATAGTCTTTTAACTTGGTTTCTTAGTGATGAAGTAACCTAAAATTTGGTGATGGAGAAGAAGAAAAATATTGAAATTGTTTACATCTATTATACAATAATACAATATGAATATGGTGGATAAATATACTATTGAGAGTCATCAGATAATTTGAATTATTTCAAATGTATATGGAATATGTGTCATTAAGTAATAGTCTTTTAACTTAGTTTCTTAGTGATGAAGTAACCTAAAATTTGGTGATGGAGAATTGGAAAATACTAAAATTGTTTACATCTATTATACCATAATACAATATGAATATGGTGGATAAATATACTATCGAGACTCATTAGATAATTTGAATTATTTCAAATGTATATGGAATATGTGTCATTAAGTAATAGTCTTTTAACTTAGTTTCTTAGTGATGAAGTAACCTAATATTTGGTGATGGAGAAGAAGAAAAATATTGAAATTGTTTACATCTATTATACCATAATACAATATGAATATGGTGGATAAATATACTATCGAGACTCATTAGATAATTTGAATTATTTAAAATGTATATGGAATATGTGTCATTAAGTAATAGTCTTTTAACTTAGTTTCTTAGTGATGAAGTAACCTAAAATTTGGTGATGGAGAATTAGAAAATACTGAAACTGTTTACATCTATTATACCATAATACAATATGAATATGGTGAATAAATATACTATCGAGACTCATTAGATAATTTGAATTATTTCAAATGTATATGGAATATGTGTCATTAAGTAATAGTCTTTTAACTTAGTTTCTTAGTGATGAAGTAACCTAATATTTGGTGATGGAGAATTAGAAAATACTGAAACTGTTTACATCTATTATACCATAATACAATATGAATATGGTGGATAAATATACTATCGAGACTCATTAGATAATTTGTATTTGTTTAAATGTATATGGAATATGTGTCATTAAGTAATAGTCTTTTAACTTAGTTTCTTAGTGAAGAAGTAACCTAAGATTTGGTGATGGAGAATTAGAAAATACTGAAACTGTTTACATCTATTATACCATAATACAATATGAATAAGGTGAATAAATATACTATCGAGACTCATTAGATAATTTGAATTATTTCAAATGTATATGGAATATGTGTCATTAAGTAATAGTCTCTTAACTTAGTTTCTTAATGATGAAGTAACCTAAAATTTGGTGATGGAGAAGAAGAAAATTATTGAAATTGTTTACATCTATTATATGATAATACAATATGAATATGGTGGATAAATATACTATCGAGACTCATTAGATAATTTGAATTATTTCAAATGTATATGGAATATGTGTCATTAAGTAATAGTCTTTTAACTCGGTTTCTTAGTGATGAAGTAACCTAAAATTTGGTGATGAGGAATTGGAAAATACTAAAATTGTTTACATCTATTATACCATAATACAATATGAATATGGTGGATAAATATACTATCGAGAGTCATTAGATAATTTGAATTATTTCAAATGTATATGGAATATGTGTCATTAAGTAATAGTCTTTTAACTTAGTTTCTTAGTGATGAAGTAACCTAAAATTTGGTGATGGAGAATTGGAAAATACTGAAATTGTTTACATCATACCATAATACAATATGAATATGGTGGATAAATAGACTATCGAGACTCATTACATAATTTGAATTATTTCAAATGTATATGGAATATGTGTCATTAAGTAATAGTCTTTTAACTTAGTTTCTTAGTGATGAAGTAGCCTAAGATTTGGTGATGGAGAATTAGAAAATACTGAAACTATTTACATCTATTATACCATAATACAATATGAATAAGGTGAATAAATATACTATCGAGACTCATTAGATAATTTGAATTATTTCAAATGTATATGGAATATGTGTCATTAAGTAATAGTCTCTTAACTTAGTTTCTTAATGATGAAGTAACCTAAAATTTGGTGATGGAGAAGAAGAAAAATATTGAAATTGTTTACATCTATTATATGATAATACAATATGAATATGGTGGATAAATATACTATCGAGACTAATTAGATAATTTGAATTATTTCAAATGTATATGGAATATGTGTCATTAAGTAATAGTCTTTTAACTCGGTTTCTTAGTGATGAAGTAACCTAAAATTTGGTGATGAGGAATTGGAAAATACTAAAATTGTTTACATCTATTATACCATAATACAATATGAATATGGTGGATAAATATACTATCGAGAGTCATTAGATAATTTGAATTATTTCAAATGTATATGGAATATGTGTCATTAAGTAATAGTATTTTAACTTAGTTTCTTAGTGATGAAGTAACCTAAAATTTGGTGATGGAGAATTGGAAAATACTGAAATTGTTTACATCATACCATAATACAATATGAATATGGTGGATAAATATACTATCGAGACTCATTACATAATTTGAATTATTTCAAATGTATATGGAATATGTGTCATTAAGTAATAGTCTTTTAACTTAGTTTCTTAGTGATGAAGTAGCCTAAGATTTGGTGATGGAGAATTAGAAAATACTGAAACTATTTACATCTATTATACCATAATACAATATGAATATGGTGAATAAATATAATATCGAGACTCATTAGATAATTTGAATTATTTGAAATGTATATGGAATATGTGTCATTAAGTAATAGTCTTTTAACTTAGTTTCTTAGTGATGAAGTAACCTAAAATTATGTGATGGAGAAGAAGAAAAATATTGAAATTGTTTACATCTATTATACCATAATACAATATGAATATGGTGGATAAATATACTATCGAGACTCATTAGATAATTTGAATTATTTAAAATGTATATGGAATATGTGTCATTAAGTAATAGTCTTTTAACTTAGTTTCTTAGTGATGAAGTAACCTAAAATTTGGTGATGGAGAATTGGAAAATACTGAAATTGTTTACATCTATTATACGATAATACAATATGAATATGGTGGATAAATATACTATCGAGACTCATTAGATAATTTGAATTATTTCAAATGTATATGGAGTATGTGTCATTAAGTAATAGTCTTTTAACTTAGTTTCTTAGTGATGAAGTAACCTAAAATTTGGTGATAGAGAAGAAGAAAATACTGAAACTGATTACATCTATTATACCATAATACAATATGAATATGGTGAATAAATATACTATTGAGACTCATTAGATAATTTGAATATTTCAAATGTATATGGAATATGTGTCATTAAGTAATAGTCTTTTAACTTGGTTTCTTAGTGATGAAGTAACCTAAAATTTGGTGATGGAGAAGAAGAAAAATATTGAAATTGTTTACATCTATTATACAATAATACAATATGAATATGGTGGATAAATATACTATTGAGAGTCATCAGATAATTTGAATTATTTCAAATGTATATGGAATATGTGTCATTAAGTAATAGTCTTTTAACTTAGTTTCTTAGTGATGAAGTAACCTAAAATTTGGTGATGGAGAATTGGAAAATACTAAAATTGTTTACATCTATTATACCATAATACAATATGAATATGGTGGATAAATATACTATCGAGACTCATTAGATAATTTGAATTATTTCAAATGTATATGGAATATGTGTCATTAAGTAATAGTCTTTTAACTTAGTTTCTTAGTGATGAAGTAACCTAATATTTGGTGATGGAGAAGAAGAAAAATATTGAAATTGTTTACATCTATTATACCATAATACAATATGAATATGGTGGATAAATATACTATCGAGACTCATTAGATAATTTGAATTATTTAAAATGTATATGGAATATGTGTCATTAAGTAATAGTCTTTTAACTTAGTTTCTTAGTGATGAAGTAACCTAAAATTTGGTGATGGAGAATTAGAAAATACTGAAACTGTTTACATCTATTATACCATAATACAATATGAATATGGTGAATAAATATACTATCGAGACTCATTAGATAATTTGAATTATTTCAAATGTATATGGAATATGTGTCATTAAGTAATAGTCTTTTAACTCGGTTTCTTAGTGATGAAGTAACCTAAAATTTGGTGATGGAGAATTGGAAAATACGTAAATTTTTTACATCTATTATACCATAATACAATATGAATATGGTGAATAAATATACTATCGAGACTCATTAGATAATTTGAATTATTTCAAATGTATATGGAATATGTGTCATTAAGTAATAGTCTTTTAACTTGGTTTCTTAGTGATGAAGTAACCTAAAATTTGGTGATGGAGAAGAAGAAAAATATTGAAATTGTTTACATCTATTATACCATAACACAATATGAATATGGTGGATAAATATACTATCGAGACTCATTAGATAATTTGAATTATTTCAAATGTATATGGAATATGTGTCATTAAGTAATAGTCTTTTAACTTAGTTTCTTAGTGATGAAGTAACCTAAAATTTGGTGATGGAGAATTGGAAAATACTGAAATTGTTTACATCTATTATACCATAATACAATATGAATATGGTGGATAAATATACTATCGAGACTCATTACATAATTTGAATTATTTCAAATGTATATGGAATATGTGTCATTAAGTAATAGTCTTTTAACTTAGTTTCTTAGTGATGAAGTAGCCTAAGATTTGGTGATGGAGAATTAGAAAATACTGAAACTATTTACATCTATTATACCATAATACAATATGAATATGGTGAATAAATATAATATCGAGACTCATTAGATAATTTGAATTATTTGAAATGTATATGGAATATGTGTCATTAAGTAATAGTCTTTTAACTTAGTTTCTTAGTGATGAAGTAACCTAAAATTATGTGATGGAGAAGAAGAAAAATATTGAAATTGTTTACATCTATTATACCATAATACAATATGAATATGGTGGATAAATATACTATCGAGACTCATTAGATAATTTGAATTATTTAAAATGTATATGGAATATGTGTCATTAAGTAATAGTCTTTTAACTTAGTTTCTTAGTGATGAAGTAACCTAAAATTTGGTGATGGAGAATTGGAAAATACTGAAATTGTTTACATCTATTATACGATAATACAATATGAATATGGTGGATAAATATACTATCGAGACTCATTAGATAATTTGAATTATTTCAAATGTATATGGAGTATGTGTCATTAAGTAATAGTCTTTTAACTTAGTTTCTTAGTGATGAAGTAACCTAAAATTTGGTGATAGAGAAGAAGAAAATACTGAAACTGATTACATCTATTATACCATAATACAATATGAATATGGTGAATAAATATACTATTGAGACTCATTAGATAATTTGAATTATTTCAAATGTATATGGAATATGTGTCATTAAGTAATAGTCTTTTAACTTGGTTTCTTAGTGATGAAGTAACCTAAAATTTGGTGATGGAGAATTAGAAAATACTGAAACTGTTTACATCTATTATACCATAATACAATATGAATATGGTGAATAAATATACTATCGAGACTCATTAGATAATTTGAATTATTTCAAATGTATATGGAATATGTGTCATTAAGTAATAGTCTTTTAACTCGGTTTCTTAGTGATGAAGTAACCTAAAATTTGGTGATGGAGAATTGGAAAATACGTAAATTTTTTACATCTATTATACCATAATACAATATGAATATGGTGAATAAATATACTATCGAGACTCATTAGATAATTTGAATTATTTCAAATGTATATGGAATATGTGTCATTAAGTAATAGTCTTTTAACTTGGTTTCTTAGTGATGAAGTAACCTAAAATTTGGTGATGGAGAAGAAGAAAAATATTGAAATTGTTTACATCTATTATACCATAACACAATATGAATATGGTGGATAAATATACTATCGAGACTCATTAGATAATTTGAATTATTTCAAATGTATATGGAATATGTGTCATTAAGTAATAGTCTTTTAACTTAGTTTCTTAGTGATGAAGTAACCTAAAATTTGGTGATGGAGAATTGGAAAATACTGAAATTGTTTACATCTATTATACCATAATACAATATGAATATGGTGGATAAATATACTATCGAGACTCATTAGATAATTTGAATTATTTCAAATGTATATGGAATATGTGTCATTAAGTAATAGTCTTTTAACTTAGTTTCTTAGTGATGAAGTAACCTAATATTGGTGATGGAGAATTAGAAAATACTGAAACTGTTTACATCTATTATACCATAATACAATATGAATATGGTGGATAAATGTACTATCGAGACTCATTAGATAATTTGTATTTTTTTAAATGTATATGGAATATGTGTCATTAAGTAATAGTCTTTTAACTTAGTTTCTTAGTGAAGAAGTAACCTAAGATTTGGTGATGGAGAATTAGAAAATACTGAAACTGTTTACATCTATTATACCATAATACAATATGAATAAGGTGAATAAATATACTATCGAGACTCATTAGATAATTTGAATTATTTCAAATGTATATGGAATATGTGTCATTAAGTAATAGTCTCTTAACTTAGTTTCTTAATGATGAAGTAACCTAAAATTTGGTGATGGAGAAAAGAAAAATATTGAAATTGTTTACATCTATTATATGATAATACAATATGAATATGGTGGATAAATATACTATCGAGACTAATTAGATAATTTGAATTATTTCAAATGTATATGGAATATGTGTCATTAAGTAATAGTCTTTTAACTCGGTTTCTTAGTGATGAAGTAACCTAAAATTTGGTGATGAGGAATTGGAAAATACTAAAATTGTTTACATCTATTATACCATAATACAATATGAATATGGTGGATAAATATACTATCGAGAGTCATTAGATAATTTGAATTATTTCAAATGTATATGGAATATGTGTCATTAAGTAATAGTCTTTTAACTTAGTTTCTTAGTGATGAAGTAACCTAAAATTTGGTGATGGAGAATTGGAAAATACTGAAATTGTTTACATCATACCATAATACAATATGAATATGGTGGATAAATATACTATCGAGACTCATTACATAATTTGAATTATTTCAAATGTATATGGAATATGTGTCATTAAGTAATAGTCTTTTAACTTAGTTTCTTAGTGATGAAGTAGCCTAAGATTTGGTGATGGAGAATTAGAAAATACTGAAACTATTTACATCTATTATACCATAATACAATATGAATATGGTGAATAAATATAATATCGAGACTCATTAGATAATTTGAATTATTTGAAATGTATATGGAATATGTGTCATTAAGTAATAGTCTTTTAACTTAGTTTCTTAGTGATGAAGTAACCTAAAATTATGTGATGGAGAAGAAGAAAAATATTGAAATTGTTTACATCTATTATACCATAATACAATATGAATATGGTGGATAAATATATTATCGAGACTCATTAGATAATTTGAATTATTTAAAATGTATATGGAATATGTGTCATTAAGTAATAGTCTTTTAACTTAGTTTCTTAGTGATGAAGTAACCTAAAATTTGGTGATGGAGAATTGGAAAATACTGAAATTGTTTACATCTATTATACGATAATACAATATGAATATGGTGGATAAATATACTATCGAGACTCATTAGATAATTTGAATTATTTCAAATGTATATGGAGTATGTGTCATTAAGTAATAGTCTTTTAACTTAGTTTCTTAGTGATGAAGTAACCTAAAATTTGGTGATAGAGAAGAAGAAAATACTGAAACTGATTACATCTATTATACCATAATACAATATGAATATGTTGAATAAATATACTATTGAGACTCATTAGATAATTTGAATTATTTCAAATGTATATGGAATATGTGTCATTAAGTAATAGTCTTTTAACTTGGTTTCTTAGTGATGAAGTAACCTAAAATTTGGTGATGGAGGAGAAGAAAAATATTGAAATTGTTTACATCTATTATACAATAATACAATATGAATATGGTGGATAAATATACTATTGAGAGTCATCAGATAATTTGAATTATTTCAAATGTATATGGAATATGTGTCATTAAGTAATAGTCTTTTAACTTAGTTTCTTAGTGATGAAGTAACCTAAAATTTGGTGATGGAGAATTGGAAAATACTAAAATTGTTTACATCTATTATACCATAATACAATATGAATATGGTGGATAAATATACTATCGAGACTCATTAGATAATTTGAATTATTTCAAATGTATATGGAATATGTGTCATTAAGTAATAGTCTTTTAACTTAGTTTCTTAGTGATGAAGTAACCTAATATTTGGTGATGGAGAAGAAGAAACATATTGAAATTGTTTACATCTATTATACCATAATACAATATGAATATGGTGGATAAATATACTATCGAGACTCATTAGATAATTTGAATTATTTAAAATGTATATGGAATATGTGTCATTAAGTAATAGTCTTTTAACTTAGTTTCTTAGTGATGAAGTAACCTAAAATTTGGTGATGGAGAATTAGAAAATACTGAAACTGTTTACATCTATTATACCATAATACAATATGAATATGGTGAATAAATATACTATCGAGACTCATTAGATAATTTGAATTATTTCAAATGTATATGGAATATGTGTCATTAAGTAATAGTCTTTTAACTTAGTTTCTTAGTGATGAAGTAACCTAATATTTGGTGATGGAGAATTAGAAAATACTGAAACTGTTTACATCTATTATACCATAATACAATATGAATATGGTGGATAAATATACTATCGAGACTCATTAGATAATTTGTATTTGTTTAAATGTATATGGAATATGTGTCATTAAGTAATAGTCTTTTAACTTAGTTTCTTAGTGAAGAAGTAACCTAAGATTTGGTGATGGAGAATTAGAAAATACTGAAACTGTTTACATCTATTATACCATAATACAATATGAATAAGGTGAATAAATATACTATCGAGACTCATTAGATAATTTGAATTATTTCAAATGTATATGGAATATGTGTCATTAAGTAATAGTCTCTTAACTTAGTTTCTTAATGATGAAGTAACCTAAAATTTGGTGATGGAGAAGAAGAAAAATATTGAAATTGTTTACATCTATTATATGATAATACAATATGAATATGGTGGATAAATATATTATCGAGACTCATTAGATAATTTGAATTATTTCAAATGTATATGGAATATGTGTCATTAAGTAATAGTCTTTTAACTCGGTTTCTTAGTGATGAAGTAACCTAAAATTTGGTGATGAGGAATTGGAAAATACTAAAATTGTTTACATCTATTATACCATAATACAATATGAATATGGTGGATAAATATACTATCGAGAGTCATTAGATAATTTGAATTATTTCAAATGTATATGGAATATGTGTCATTAAGTAATAGTCTTTTAACTTAGTTTCTTAGTGATGAAGTAACCTAAAATTTGGTGATGGAGAATTGGAAAATACTGAAATTGTTTACATCATACCATAATACAATATGAATATGGTGGATAAATAGACTATCGAGACTCATTACATAATTTGAATTATTTCAAATGTATATGGAATATGTGTCATTAAGTAATAGTCTTTTAACTTAGTTTCTTAGTGATGAAGTAGCCTAAGATTTGGTGATGGAGAATTAGAAAATACTGAAACTATTTACATCTATTATACCATAATACAATATGAATATGGTGAATAAATATACTATCGAGACTCATTAGATAATTTGAATTATTTGAAATGTATATGGAATATGTGTCATTAAGTAATAGTCTTTTAACTTAGTTTCTTAGTGATGAAGTAACCTAAAATTATGTGATGGAGAAGAAGAAAAATATTGAAATTGTTTACATCTATTATACCATAATACAATATGAATATGGTGGATAAATATACTATCGAGACTCATTAGATAATTTGAATTATTTAAAATGTATATGGAATATGTGTCATTAAGTAATAGTCTTTTAACTTAGTTTCTTAGTGATGAAGTAACCTAAAATTTGGTGATGGAGAATTGGAAAATACTGAAATTGTTTACATCTATTATACGATAATACAATATGAATATGGTGGATAAATATACTATCGAGACTCATTAGATAATTTGAATTATTTCAAATGTATATGGAGTATGTGTCATTAAGTAATAGTCTTTTAACTTAGTTTCTTAGTGATGAAGTAACCTAAAATTTGGTGATAGAGAAGAAGAAAATACTGAAACTGATTACATCTATTATACCATAATACAATATGAATATGGTGAATAAATATACTATCGAGACTCATTAGATAATTTGAATTATTTGAAATGTATATGGAATATGTGTCATTAAGTAATAGTCTTTTAACTTGGTTTCTTAGTGATGAAGTAACCTAAAATTATGTGATGGAGAAGAAGAAAAATATTGAAATTGTTTACATCTATTATACCATAATACAATATGAATATGGTGGATAAATATACTATCGAGACTCATTAGATAATTTGAATTATTTAAAATGTATATGGAATATGTGTCATTAAGTAATAGTCTTTTAACTTAGTTTCTTAGTGATGAAGTAACCTAAAATTTGGTGATGGAGAATTGGAAAATACTGAAATTGTTTACATCTATTATACGATAATACAATATGAATATGGTGGATAAATATACTATCGAGACTCATTAGATAATTTGAATTATTTCAAATGTATATGGAGTATGTGTCATTAAGTAATAGTCTTTTAACTTAGTTTCTTAGTGATGAAGTAACCTAAAATTTGGTGATAGAGAAGAAGAAAATACTGAAACTGATTACATCTATTATACCATAATACAATATGAATATGGTGAATAAATATACTATTGAGACTCATTAGATAATTTGAATTATTTCAAATGTATATGGAATATGTGTCATTAAGTAATAGTCTTTTAACTTGGTTTCTTAGTGATGAAGTAACCTAAAATTTGGTGATGGACAAGAAGAAAAATATTGAAATTGTTTACATCTATTATACAATAATACAATATGAATATGGTGGATAAATATACTATCGAGAGTCATCAGATAATTTGAATTATTTCAAATGTATATGGAATATGTGTCATTAAGTAATAGTCTTTTAACTTAGTTTCTTAGTGATGAAGTAACCTAAAATTTGGTGATGGAGAATTGGAAAATACTAAAATTGTTTACATCTATTATACCATAATACAATATGAATATGGTGGATAAATTAACTATCGAGACTCATTAGATAATTTGAATTATTTCAAATGTATATGGAATATGTGTCATTAAGTAATAGTCTTTTAACTTAGTTTCTTAGTGATGAAGTAACCTAATATTTGGTGATGGAGAAGAAGAAAAATATTGAAATTGTTTACATCTATTATACCATAATACAATATGAATATGGTGGATAAATATACTATCGAGACTCATTAGATAATTTGAATTATTTAAAATGTATATGGAATATGTGTCATTAAGTAATAGTCTTTTAACTTAGTTTCTTAGTGATGAAGTAACCTAAAATTTGGTGATGGAGAATTAGAAAATACTGAAACTGTTTACATCTATTATACCATAATACAATATGAATATGGTGAATAAATATACTATAGAGACTCATTAGATAATTTGAATTATTTCAAATGTATATGGAATATGTGTCATTAAGTAATAGTCTTTTAACTTAGTTTCTTAGTGATTAAGTAACCTAAAATTTGTTGATGGAGAATTGGAAAATACTGAAATTGTTTACATCTATTATACCATAATACAATATGAATATGGTGGATAAATATACTATCGAGACTCATTAGATAATTTCAATTATTTCAAATGTATATGGAATATGTGTCATTAAGTAATAGTCTTTTAACTCGGTTTCTTAGTGATGAAGTAACCTAAAATTTGGTGATGAGGAATTGGAAAATACTAAAATTGTTTACATCTATTATACCATAATACAATATGAATATGGTGGATAAATATACTATCGAGAGTCATTAGATAATTTGATTATTTCAAATGTATATGGAATATGTGTCATTAAGTAATAGTCTTTTAACTTAGTTTCTTAGTGATGAAGTAACCTAAAATTTGGTGATGGAGAATTGGGAAATACTGAAATTGTTTACATCATACCATAATACAATATGAATATGGTGGATAAATAGACTATCGAGACTCATTAAATAATTTGAATTATTTCAAATGTATATGGAATATGTGTCATTAAGTAATAGTCTTTTAACTTAGTTTCTTAGTGATGAAGTAGCCTAAGATTTGGTGATGGAGAATTAGAAAATACTGAAACTATTTACATCTATTATACCATAATACAATATGAATATGGTGAATAAATATACTATCGAGACTCATTAGATAATTTGAATTATTTGAAATGTATATGGAATATGTGTCATTAAGTAATAGTCTTTTAACTTAGTTTCTTAGTGATGAAGTAACCTAAAATTATGTGATGGAGAAGAAGAAAAATATTGAAATTGTTTACATCTATTATACCATAATACAATATGAATATGGTGGATAAATATACTATCGAGACTCATTAGATAATTTGAATTATTTAAAATGTATATGGAATATGTGTCATTAAGTAATAGTCTTTTAACTTAGTTTCTTAGTGATGAAGTAACCTAAAATTTGGTGATGGAGAATTGGAAAATACTGAAATTGTTTACATCTATTATACGATAATACAATATGAATATGGTGGATAAATATACTATCGAGACTCATTAGATAATTTGAATTATTTCAAATGTATATGGATTATGTGTCATTAAGTAATAGTCTTTTAACTTAGTTTCTTAGTGATGAAGTAACCTAAAATTTGGTGATAGAGAAGAAGAAAATACTGAAACTGATTACATCTATTATACCATAATACAATATGAATATGGTGAATAAATATACTATTGAGACTCATTAGATAATTTGAATTATTTCAAATGTATATGGAATATGTGTCATTAAGTAATAGTCTTTTAACTTGGTTTCTTAGTAAAGAAGTAACCTAAAATTTGGTGATGGAGAAGAAGAAAAATATTGAAATTGTTTACATCTATTATACAATAATACAATATGAATATGGTGGATAAATATACTATCGAGAGTCATCAGATAATTTGAATTATTTCAAATGTATATGGAATATGTGTCATTAAGTAATAGTCTTTTAACTTAGTTTCTTAGTGATGAAGTAACCTAAAATTTGGTGATGGAGAATTGGAAAATACTAAAATTGTTTACATCTATTATACCATAATACAATATGAATATGGTGGATAAATATACTATCGAGACTCATTAGATGATTTGAATTATTTCAAATGTATATGGAATATGTGTCATTAAGTAATAGTCTTTTAACTTAGTTTCTTAGTGATGAAGTAACCTAATATTTGGTGATGGAGAAGAAGAAAAATATTGAAATTGTTTACATCTATTATACCATAATACAATATGAATATGGTGGATAAATATACTATCGAGACTCATTAGATAATTTGAATTATTTAAAATGTATATGGAATATGTGTCATTAAGTAATAGTCTTTTAACTTAGTTTCTTAGTGATGAAGTAACCTAAAATTTGGTGATGGAGAATTAGAAAATACTGAAACTGTTTACATCTATTATACCATAATACAATATGAATATGGTGAATAAATATACTATAGAGACTCATTAGATAATTTGAATTATTTCAAATGTATATGGAATATGTGTCATTAAGTAATAGTCTTTTAACTTAGTTTCTTAGTGATTAAGTAACCTAAAATTTGTTGATGGAGAATTGGAAAATACTGAAATTGTTTACATCTATTATACCATAATACAATATGAATATGGTGAATAAATATACTATCGAGACTCATTAGATAATTTGAATTATTTCAAATGTATATGGAATATGTGTCATTAAGTAATAGTCTTTTAACTCGGTTTCTTAGTGATGAAGTAACCTAAAATTTGGTGATGGAGAATTGGAAAATACGTAAATTGTTTACATCTATTATACCATAATACAATATGAATATGGTGAATAAATATACTATCGAGACTCATTAGATAATTTGAATTATTTCAAATGTATATGGAATATGTGTCATTAAGTAATAGTCTTTTAACTTGGTTTCTTAGTGATGAAGTAACCTAAAATTTGGTGATGGAGAAGAAGAAAAATATTGAAATTGTTTACATCTATTATACCATAACACAATATGAATATGGTGGATAAATATACTATCGAGACTCATTAGATAATTTGAATTATTTCAAATGTATATGGAATATGTGTCATTAAGTAATAGTCTTTTAACTTAGTTTCTTAGTGATGAAGTAACCTAAAATTTGGTGATGGAGAATTGGAAAATACTGAAATTGTTTACATCTATTATACCATAATACAATATGAATATGGTGGATAAATATACTATCGAGACTCATTAGATAATTTGAATTATTTCAAATGTATATGGAATATGTGTCATTAAGTAATAGTCTTTTAACTTAGTTTCTTAGTGATGAAGTAACCTAATATTTGGTGATGGAGAATTAGAAAATACTGAAACTGTTTACATCTATTATACCATAATACAATATGAATATGGTGGATAAATATACTATCGAGACTCATTAGATAATTTGTATTTGTTTAAATGTATATGGAATATGTGTCATTAAGTAATAGTCTTTTAACTTAGTTTCTTAGTGAAGAAGTAACCTAAGATTTGGTGATGGAGAATTAGAAAATACTGAAACTGTTTACATCTATTATACCATAATACAATATGAATAAGGTGAATAAATATACTATCGAGACTCATTAGATAATTTGAATTATTTCAAATGTATATGGAATATGTGTCATTAAGTAATAGTCTCTTAACTCAGTTTCTTAGTGATGAAGTAACCTAAAATTTGGTGATGGAGAAGAAGAAAAATATTGAAATTGTTTACATCTATTATATGATAATACAATATGAATATGGTGGATAAATATACTATCGAGACTCATTAGATAATTTGAATTATTTCAAATGTATATGGAATATGTGTCATTAAGTAATAGTCTTTTAACTCGGTTTCTTAGTGATGAAGTAACCTAAAATTTGGTGATGAGGAATTGGAAAATACTAAAATTGTTTACATCTATTATACCATAATACAATATGAATTTGGTGGATAAATATACTATCGAGAGTCATTAGATAATTTGAATTATTTCAAATGTATATGGAATATGTGTCATTAAGTAATAGTCTTTTAACTTAGTTTCTTAGTGATGAAGTAACCTAAAATTTGGTGATGGAGAATTGGAAAATACTGAAATTTTTTACATCTATTATACCATAATACAATATGAATATGGTGAATAAATATACTATCGAGACTCATTAGATAATTTGAATTATTTCAAATGTATATGGAATATGTGTCATTAAGTAATAGTCTTTTAGCTTAGTTTCTTAGTGATGAAGTAACCTATAATTTGGTGATGGAGAATTAGAAAATACTGAAACTGTTTACATCTATTATACCATAATACAATATGAATATGGTGAATAAATATACTATCAAGACTCATTAGATAATTTGAATTATTTCAAATGTATATGGAATATGTGTCATTAAGTAATAGTCTTTTAACTTAGTTTCTTAGTGATGAAGTAACCTAAAATTTGGTGATGGAGAAGATGAAAAATATTGAAATTGTTTACATCTATTATACCATAATACAATATGAATATGGTGGATAAATATACTATCGAGACTCATTAGATAATTTGAATTATTTAAAATGTATATGGAATATGTGTCATTAAGTAATAGTCTTTTAACTTAGTTTCTTAGTGATGAAGTAACCTAAAATTTGGTGATAGAGAATTAGAAAATACTGAAACTGTTTACATCTATTATACCATAATACAATATGAATATGGTGAATAAATATACTATCGAGACTCATTAGATAATTTGAATTATTTCAAATGTATATGGAATATGTGTCATTAAGTAATAGTCTTTTAACTCGGTTTCTTAGTGATGAAGTAACCTAAAATTTGATGATGGAGAATTGGAAAATACGTAAATTGTTTACATCTATTATACCATAATACAATATGAATATGGTGAATAAATATACTTTCGAGACTCATTAGATAATTTGAATTATTTCAAATGTATATGGAATATGTGTCATTAAGTAATAGTCTTTTAGCTTAGTTTCTTAGTGATGAAGTAACCTATAATTTGGTGATGGAGAATTAGAAAATACTGAAACTGTTTACATCTATTATACCATAATACAATATGAATATGGTGAATAAATATACTATCAAGACTCATTAGATAATTTGAATTATTTCAAATGTATATGGAATATGTGTCATTAAGTAATAGTCTTTTAACTTAGTTTCTTAGTGATGAAGTAACCTAAAATTTGGTGATGGAGAATTGGAAAATACTGAAATTGTTTACATCTATTATACCATAATACAATATGAATATGGTTGATAAATATACTATCGATACTCATTAGATAATTTGAATTATTTCAAATGTATATGAAATATGTGTCATTAAGTAATAGTCTTTTAACTTAGTTTCTTAGTGATGAAGTAACCTAAAATTTGGTGATAGAGAAGAAGAAAAATATTGAAATTGTTTACATCTATTATACCATAATACAATATGAATATGGTGGATAAATATACTATCGAGACTCATTAGATAATTTGAATTATTTCAAATGTATATGGAATATGTGTCATTAAGTAATAGTCTTTTAACTTAGTTTCTTAGTGATGAAGTAACCTAATATTTGGTGATGGAGAATTAGAACATACTGAAACTGATTACATCTATTATACCATAATACAATATGAATATGGTGAATAAATATACTATTGAGACTCATTAGATAATTTGAATTATTTCAAATGTATATGGAATATGTGTCATTAAGTAATAGTCTTTTAACTTGGTTTCTTAGTGATGAAGTAACCTAAAATTTGGTGATGGAGAAGAAGAAAAATATTGAAATTGTTTACATCTATTATACAATAATACAATATGAATATGGTGGATAAATATACTATTGAGAGTCATCAGATAATTTGAATTATTTCAAATGTATATGGAATATGTGTCATTAAGTAATAGTCTTTTAACTTAGTTTCTTAGTGATGAAGTAACCTAAAATTTGGTGATGGAGAATTGGAAAATACTAAAACTGTTTACATCTATTATACCATAATACAATATGAATATGGTGAATAAATATACTATCAAGACTCATTAGATAATTTGAATTATTTCAAATGTATATGGAATATGTGTCATTAAGTAATAGTCTTTTAACTTAGTTTCTTAGTGATGAAGTAACCTAAAATTTGGTGATGGAGAATTGAAAAATATTGAAATTGTTTACATCTATTATATGATAATACAATATGAATATGGTGGATAAATATACTATCGAGACTCATTAGATAATTTGAATTATTTCAAATGTATATGGAATATGTGTCATTAAGTAATAGTCTTTTAACTCGGTTTCTTAGTGATGAAGTAACCTAAAATTTGGTGATGAGGAATTGGAAAATACTAAAATTGTTTACATCTATTATACCATAATACAATATGAATTTGGTGGATAAATATACTATCGAGAGTCATTAGATAATTTGAATTATTTCAAATGTATATGGAATATGTGTCATTAAGTAATAGTCTTTTAACTTAGTTTCTTAGTGATGAAGTAACCTAAAATTTGGTGATGGAGAATTGGAAAATACTGAAATTTTTTACATCTATTATACCATAATACAATATGAATATGGTGAATAAATATACTATCGAGACTCATTAGATAATTTGAATTATTTCAAATGTATATGGAATATGTGTCATTAAGTAATAGTCTTTTAGCTTAGTTTCTTAGTGATGAAGTAACCTATAATTTGGTGATGGAGAATTAGAAAATACTGAAACTGTTTACATCTGTTATACCATAATACAATATGAATATGGTGAATAAATATACTATCAAGACTCATTAGATAATTTGAATTATTTCAAATGTATATGGAATATGTGTCATTAAGTAATAGTCTTTTAACTTAGTTTCTTAGTGATGAAGTAACCTAAAATTTGGTGATGGAGAAGATGAAAAATATTGAAATTGTTTACATCTATTATACCATAATACAATATGAATATGGTGGATAAATATACTATCGAGACTCATTAGATAATTTGAATTATTTAAAATGTATATGGAATATGTGTCATTAAGTAATAGTCTTTTAACTTAGTTTCTTAGTGATGAAGTAACCTAAAATTTGGTGATAGAGAATTGGAAAATACTGAAATTGTTTACATCTATTATACCATAATACAATATGAATATGGTGGATAAATATACTATCGAGACTCATTAGATAATTTGAATTATTTCAAATGTATATGGAATATGTGTCATTAAGTAATAGTCTTTTAACTCGGTTTCTTTGTGATGAAGTAACCTAAAATTTGGTGATGGAGAAGAAGAAAAATATTGAAATTGTTTACATCTATTATATGATAATACAATATGAATATGGTGGATAAATATACTATCGAGACTCATTAGATAATTTGAATTATTTCAAATGTATATGGAATATGTGTCATTAAGTAATAGTCTTTTAACTCGGTTTCTTAGTGATGAAGTAACCTAAAATTTGGTGATGAGGAATTGGAAAATACTAAAATTGTTTACATCTATTATACCATAATACAATATGAATTTGGTGGATAAATATACTATCGAGAGTCATTAGATAATTTGAATTATTTCAAATGTATATGGAATATGTGTCATTAAGTAATAGTCTTTTAACTTAGTTTCTTAGTGATGAAGTAACCTAAAATTTGGTGATGGAGAATTGGAAAATACTGAAATTTTTTACATCTATTATACCATAATACAATATGAATATGGTGAATAAATATACTATCGAGACTCATTAGATAATTTGAATTATTTCAAATGTATATGGAATATGTGTCATTAAGTAATAGTCTTTTAGCTTAGTTTCTTAGTGATGAAGTAACCTATAATTTGGTGATGGAGAATTAGAAAATACTGAAACTGTTTACATCTATTATACCATAATACAATATGAATATGGTGAATAAATATACTATCAAGACTCATTAGATAATTTGAATTATTTCAAATGTATATGGAATATGTGTCATTAAGTAATAGTCTTTTAACTTAGTTTCTTAGTGATGAAGTAACCTAAAATTTGGTGATGGAGAAGATGAAAAATATTGAAATTGTTTACATCTATTATACCATAATACAATATGAATATGGTGGATAAATATACTATCGAGACTCATTAGATAATTTGAATTATTTAAAATGTATATGGAATATGTGTCATTAAGTAATAGTCTTTTAACTTAGTTTCTTAGTGATGAAGTAACCTAAAATTTGGTGATAGAGAATTAGAAAATACTGAAACTGTTTACATCTATTATACCATAATAAAATATGAATATGGTGAATAAATATACTATCGAGACTCATTAGATAATTTGAATTATTTCAAATGTATATGGAATATGTGTCATTAAGTAATAGTCTTTTAACTTAGTTTCTTAGTGAAGAAGTAACCTAAGATTTGGTGATGGAGAATTAGAAAATATTGAAATTGTTTACATCTATTATACCATAATACAATATGAATATGGTGGATAAATATACTATCAAGACTCATTAGATAATTTGAATTATTTCAAATGTATATGGAATATGTGTCATTAAGTAATAGTCTTTTAACTTAGTTTCTTAGTGATGAAGTAACCTAAAATTTGGTGATGGAGAATTGGAAAATACTGAAATTGTTTACATCTATTATACGATAATACAATATGAATATGGTGGATAAATATACTATCGAGACTCATTAGATAATTTGAATTATTTCAAATGTATATGGAGTATGTGTCATTAAGTAATAATCTTTTAACTTAGTTTCTTAGTGATGAAGTAACCTAAAATTTGGTGATAGAGAAGAAGAAAAATATTGAAATTGTTTACATCTATTATACCATAATACAATATGAATATGGTGGATAAATATACTATCGAGACTCATTAGATAATTTGAATTATTTCAAATGTATATGGAATATGTGTCATTAAGTAATAGTCTTTTAACTTAGTTTCTTAGTGATGAAGTAACCTAAAATTTGGTGATGGAGAATTAGAAAATACTGAAACTGTTTACATCTATTATACCATAATACAATATGAATATGGTGAATAAATATACTATCGAGACTCATTAGATAATTTGAATTATTTCAAATGTATATGGAATATGTGTCATTAAGTAATAGTCTTTTAACTCGGTTTCTTAGTGATGTAGTAACCTAAAATTTGGTGATGGAGAATTGGAAAATACGTAAATTGTTTACATCTATTATACCATAATACAATATGAATATGGTGAATAAATATACTATCGAGACTCATTAGATAATTTGAATTATTTCAAATGTATATGGAATATGTGTCATTAATTAATAGTCTTTTAGCTTAGTTTCTTAGTGATGAAGTAACCTATAATTTGGTGATGGAGAATTAGAAAATACTGAAACTGTTTACATCTATTATACCATAATACAATATGAATATGGTGAATAAATATACTATCAAGACTCATTAGATAATTTGAATTATTTCAAATGTATATGGAATATGTGTCATTAAGTAATAGTCTTTTAACTTAGTTTCTTAGTGATGAAGTAACCTAAAATTTGGTGATGGAGAAGATGAAAAATATTGAAATTGTTTACATCTATTATACCATAATACAATATGAATATGGTGGATAAATATACTATCGAGACTCATTAGATAATTTGAATTATTTAAAATGTATATGGAATATGTGTCATTAAGTAATAGTCTTTTAACTTAGTTTCTTAGTGATGAAGTAACCTAAAATTTGGTGATAGAGAATTAGAAAATACTGAAACTGTTTACATCTATTATACCATAATACAATATGAATATGGTGAATAAATATACTATCGAGACTCATTAGATAATTTGAATTATTTCAAATGTATATGGAATATGTGTCATTAAGTAATAGTCTTTTAACTCGGTTTCTTTGTGATGAAGTAACCTAAAATTTGGTGATGGAGAATTGGAAAATACGTAAATTGTTTACATCTATTATACCATAATACAATATGAATATGGTGAATAAATATACTTTCGAGACTCATTAGATAATTTGAATTATTTCAAATGTATATGGAATATGTGTCATTAAGTAATAGTCTTTTAGCTTAGTTTCTTAGTGATGAAGTAACCTATAATTTGGTGATGGAGAATTAGAAAATACTGAAACTGTTTACATCTATTATACCATAATACAATATGAATATGGTGAATAAATATACTATCAAGACTCATTAGATAATTTGAATTATTTCAAATGTATATGGAATATGTGTCATTAAGTAATAGTCTTTTAACTTAGTTTCTTAGTGATGAAGTAACCTAAAATTTGGTGATGGAGAAGAAGAAAAATATTGAAATTGTTTACATCTATTATACGATAATACAATATGAATATGGTGGATAAATATACTATCGAGACTCATTAGATAATTTGAATTATTTCAAATGTATATGGAATATGTGTCATTAAGTAATAGTCTTTTAACTTAGTTTCTTAGTGATGAAGTAACCTAATATTTGGTGACGGAGAAGAAGAAAAATATTGAAATTGTTTACATCTATTATACCATAATACAATATGAATATGGTGGATAAATATACTATCGAGACTCATTAGATAATTTGAATTATTTAAAATGTATATGGAATATGTGTCATTAAGTAATAGTCTTTTAACTTAGTTTCTTAGTGATGAAGTAACCTAAAATTTGGTGATAGAGAATTAGAAAATACTGAAACTGTTTACATCTATTATACCATAATACAATATGAATATGGTGAATAAATATACTATCGAGACTCATTAGATAATTTGAATTATTTCAAATGTATATGGAATATGTGTCATTAAGTAATAGTCTTTTAACTCGGTTTCTTAGTGATGAAGTAACCTAAAATTTGGTGATGGAGAATTGGAAAATACGTAAATTGTTTACATCTATTATACCATAATACAATATGAATATGGTGAATAAATATACTTTCGAGACTCATTAGATAATTTGAATTATTTCAAATGTATATGGAATATGTGTCATTAAGTAATAGTCTTTTAGCTTAGTTTCTTAGTGATGAAGTAACCTATAATTTGGTGATGGAGAATTAGAAAATACTGAAACTGTTTACATCTATTATACCATAATACAATATGAATATGGTGAATAAATATACTATCAAGACTCATTAGATAATTTGAATTATTTCAAATGTATATGGAATATGTGTCATTAAGTAATAGTCTTTTAACTTAGTTTCTTAGTGATGAAGTAACCTAAAATTTGGTGATGGAGAAGATGAAAAATATTGAAATTGTTTATATCTATTATACCATAATACAATATGAATATGGTGGATAAATATACTATCAAGACTCATTAGATAATTTGAATTATTTCAAATGTATATGGAATATGTGTCATTAAGTAATAGTCTTTTAACTTAGTTTCTTAGTGATGAAGTAACCTAAAATTTGGTGATGGAGAATTGGAAAATACTGAAATTGTTTACATCTATTATACGATAATACAATATGAATATGGTGGATAAATATACTATCGAGACTCATTAGATAATTTGAATTATTTCAAATGTATATGGAGTATGTGTCATTAAGTAATAATCTTTTAACTTAGTTTCTTAGTGATGAAGTAACCTAAAATTTGGTGATAGAGAAGAAGAAAAATATTGAAATTGTTTACATCTATTATACCATAATACAATATGAATATGGTGGATAAATATACTATCGAGACTCATTAGATAATTTGAATTATTTCAAATGTATATGGAATATGTGTCATTAAGTAATAGTCTTTTAACTTAGTTTCTTAGTGATGAAGTAACCTAAAATTTGGTGATGGAGAATTAGAAAATACTGAAACTGTTTACATCTATTATACCATAATACAATATGAATATGGTGAATAAATATACTATCGAGACTCATTAGATAATTTGAATTATTTCAAATGTATATGGAATATGTGTCATTAAGTAATAGTCTTTTAACTCGGTTTCTTAGTGATGTAGTAACCTAAAATTTGGTGATGGAGAATTGGAAAATACGTAAATTGTTTACATCTATTATACCATAATACAATATGAATATGGTGAATAAATATACTATCGAGACTCATTAGATAATTTGAATTATTTCAAATGTATATGGAATATGTGTCATTAAGTAATAGTCTTTTAGCTTAGTTTCTTAGTGATGAAGTAACCTATAATTTGGTGATAGAGAATTAGAAAATACTGAAACTGTTTACATCTATTATACCATAATACAATATGAATATGGTGAATAAATATACTATCAAGACTCATTAGATAATTTGAATTATTTCAAATGTATATGGAATATGTGTCATTAAGTAATAGTCTTTTAACTTAGTTTCTTAGTGATGAAGTAACCTAAAATTTGGTGATGGAGAAGATGAAAAATATTGAAATTGTTTACATCTATTATACCATAATACAATATGAATATGGTGGATAAATATACTATCAAGACTCATTAGATAATTTGAATTATTTCAAATGTATATGGAATATGTGTCATTAAGTAATAGTCTCTTAACTTAGTTTCTTAGTGATGAAGTAACCTAAAATTTGGTGACGGAGAAGAAGAAAAATATTGAAATTGTTTACATCTATTATACCATAATACAATATGAATATGGTGGATAAATATACTATCGAGACTCATTAGATAATTTGAATTATTTAAAATGTATATGGAATATGTGTCATTAAGTAATAATCTTTTAACTTAGTTTCTTAGTGATGAAGTAACCTAAGATTTGGTGATGGAGAATTAGAAAATACTAAAACTGTTTACATCTATTATACCATAATACAATATGAATATGGTGAATAAATATACTATCGAGACTCATTAGATAATTTGAATTATTTCAAATGTATATGGAATATGTGTCATTAAGTAATAGTCTTTTAACTCGGTTTCTTAGTGATGAAGTAACCTAAAATTTGGTGATGGAGAATTGGAAAATACGTAAATTGTTTACATCTATTATACCATAATACAATATGAATATGGTGAATAAATATACTTTCGAGACTCATTAGATAATTTGAATTATTTCAAATGTATATGGAATATGTGTCATTAAGTAATAGTCTTTTAGCTTAGTTTCTTAGTGATGAAGTAACCTATAATTTGGTGATGGAGAATTAGAAAATACTGAAACTGTTTACATCTATTATACCATAATACAATATGAATATGGTGGATAAATATACTATCGAGACTCATTAGATAATTTGTATTTGTTTAAATGTATATGGAATATGTGTCATTAAGTAATAGTCTTTTAACTTAGTTTCTTAGTGAAGAAGTAACCTAAGATTTGGTGATGGAGAAGATGAAAAATACTGAAACTGTTTACATCTATTATACCATAATACAATATGAATAAGGTGGATAAATATACTATCAAGACTCATTAGATAATTTGAATTATTTCAAATGTATATGGAATATGTGTCATTAAGTAATAGTCTTTTAACTTAGTTTCTTAGTGATGAAGTAACCTAAAATTTGGTGATGGAGAAGAAGAAAAATATTGAAATTGTTTACATCTATTATATGATAATACAATATGAATATGGTGGATAAATATACTATCGAGACTCATTAGATAATTTGAATTATTTCAAATGTATATGGAATATGTGTCATTAAGTAATAGTCTTTTAACTCGGTTTCTTAGTGATGAAGTAACCTAAAATTTTGTGATGAGGAATTGGAAAATACTAAAATTGTTTACATCTATTATACCATAATACAATATGAATATGGTGGATAAATATACTATCGACACTCATTAGATAATTTGAATTATTTCAAATGTATATGGAATATGTGTCATTAAGTAATAGTCTTTTAACTTAGTTTCTTAGTGATGAAGTAACCTAAGATTTGGTGATGGAGAATTAGAAAATACTGAAACTGTTTACATCTACTATACCATAATACAATATGAATATGGTGGATAAATATACTATCGAGAGTCATTAGATAATTTGAATTATTTCAAATGTATATGGAATATATGTCATTAAGTAATAGTCTTTTAACTTAGTTTCTTAGTGATGAAGTAACCTAAAATTTGGTGATGGAGAATTGGAAAATACTAAAATTGTTTACATCTATTATACCATAATACAATATGAATATGGTGGATAAATATACTATCGAGACTCATTAGATAATTTGAATTATTTCAAATGTATATGGAATATGTGTCATTAAGTAATAGTCTTTTAACTTAGTTTCTTAGTGATGAAGTAACCTAAAATTTGGTGATGGAGAATTGGAAAATACTGAAATTGTTTACATCTATTATACCATAATACAATATGAATATGGTTGATAAATATACTATCGATACTCATTAGATAATTTGAATTATTTCAAATGTATATGAAATATGTGTCATTAAGTAATAGTCTTTTAACTTAGTTTCTTAGTGATGAAGTAACCTAAAATTTGGTGATAGAGAAGAAGAAAAATATTGAAATTGTTTACATCTATTATACCATAATACAATATGAATATGGTGGATAAATATACTATTGAGACTCATTAGATAATTTGAATAATTTCAAATGTATATGGAATATGTGTCATTAAGTAATAGTCTTTTAACTTGGTTTCTTAGTGATGAAGTAACCTAAAATTTGGTGATGGAGAAGAAGAAAAATATTGAAATTGTTTACATCTATTATACGATAACACAATATGAATATGGTGGATAAATATACTATCGAGAGTCATCAGATAATTTGAATTATTTCAAATGTATATGGAATATGTGTCATTAAGTAATAGTCTTTTAACTTAGTTTCTTAGTGATGAAGTAACCTTAAATTTGGTGATGGAGAATTGGAAAATACTAAAATTGTTTACATCTATTATACCATAATACAATATGAATATGGTGGATATATATACTATCGAGACTCATTAGATAATTTTAATTATTTCAAATGTATATGGAATATGTGTCATTAAGTAATAGTCTTTTAACTTCGTTTCTTAGTGATGAAGTAACCTAATATTTGGTGATAGAGAATTAGAAAATACTGAAACTGTTTACAAATATTATACCATAATACAATATGAATATGGTGAATAAATATACTATCGAGACTCATTAGATAATTTGAATTATTTCAAATGTATATGGAATATGTGTCATTAAGTAATAGTCTTTTAACTTAGTTTCTTAGTGATGAAGTAACCTAAAATTTGGTGATGGAGAAGAAGAAAAATATTGAAATTGTTTACATCTATTATACCATAATACAATATGAATATGGTGGATAAATATACTATCGAGACTCATTAGATAATTTGAATTATTTCAAAGGTATATGGAATATGTGTCATTAAGTAATAGTCTTTTAACTTAGTTTCTTAGTGATGAAGTAACCTAAAATTTGGTGATGGAGAATTGGAAAATACTGAAATTGTTTACATCTATTATACCATAATACAATATGAATATGGTTGATAAATATACTATCGATACTCATTAGATAATTTGAATTATTTCAAATGTATATGAAATATGTGTCATTAAGTAATAGTCTTTTAACTTAGTTTCTTAGTGATGAAGTAACCTAAAATTTGGTGATAGAGAAGAAGAAAAATATTGAAATTGTTTACATCTATTATACCATAATACAATATGAATATGGTGGATAAATATACTATTGAGACTCATTAGATAATTTGAATAATTTCAAATGTATATGGAATATGTGTCATTAAGTAATAGTCTTTTAACTTGGTTTCTTAGTGATGAAGTAACCTAAAATTTGGTGATGGAGAAGAAGAAAAATATTGAAATTGTTTACATCTATTATACGATAACACAATATGAATATGGTGGATAAATATACTATCGAGAGTCATCAGATAATTTGAATTATTTCAAATGTATATGGAATATGTGTCATTAAGTAATAGTCTTTTAACTTAGTTTCTTAGTGATGAAGTAACCTTAAATTTGGTGATGGAGAATTGGAAAATACTAAAATTGTTTACATCTATTATACCATAATACAATATGAATATGGTGGATATATATACTATCGAGACTCATTAGATAATTTTAATTATTTCAAATGTATATGGAATATGTGTCATTAAGTAATAGTCTTTTAACTTCGTTTCTTAGTGATGAAGTAACCTAATATTTGGTGATAGAGAATTAGAAAATACTGAAACTGTTTACAAATATTATACCATAATACAATATGAATATGGTGAATAAATATACTATCGAGACTCATTAGATAATTTGAATTATTTCAAATGTATATGGAATATGTGTCATTAAGTAATAGTCTTTTAACTTAGTTTCTTAGTGATGAAGTAACCTAAAATTTGGTGATGGAGAAGAAGAAAAATATTGAAATTGTTTACATCTATTATACCATAATACAATATGAATATGGTGGATAAATATACTATCGAGACTCATTAGATAATTTGAATTATTTCAAAGGTATATGGAATATGTGTCATTAAGTAATAGTCTTTTAACTTAGCTTCTTAGTGATGAAGTAACCTAAAATTTGGTGATGGAGAATTAGAAAATACTGAAACTGTTTACATCTATTATACCATAATACAATATGAATATGGTGGATAAATATACTATCGAGACTCATTAGATAATTTGTATTTGTTTAAATGTATATGGAATATGTGTCATTAAGTAATAGTCTTTTAACTTAGTTTCTTAGTGAAGAAGTAACCTAAGATTTGGTGATGGAGAATTAGAAAATACTGAAACTGTTTACATCTATTATACCATAATACAATATGAATAAGGTGAATAAATATACTATCGAGACTCATTAGATAATTTGAATTATTTCAAATGTATATGGAATATGTGTCATTAAGTAATAGTCTCTTAACTTAGTTTCTTAGTGATGAAGTAACCTAAAATTTGGTGATGGAGAAGAAGAAAAATATTGAAATTGTTTACATCTATTATATGATAATACAATATGAATATGGTGGATAAATATACTATCGAGACTCATTAGATAATTTGAATTATTTCAAATGTATATGGAATATGTGTCATTAAGTAATAGTCTTTTAACTCGGTTTCTTAGTGATGAAGTAACCTAAAATTTTGTGATGAGGAATTGGAAAATACTAAAATTGTTTACATCTATTATACCATAATACAATATGAATATGGTGGATAAATATACTATCGAGACTCATTAGATAATTAGAATTATTTCAAATGTATATGGAATATGTGTCATTAAGTAATAGTCTTTTAACTTAGTTTCTTAGTGATGAAGTAACCTAAGATTTGGTTATGGAGAATTTGAAAATACTGAAACTGTTTACATCTATTATACCATAATACAATATGAATATGGTGGATAAATATACTATCGAGAGTCATTAGATAATTTGATTTATTTCAAATGTATATGGAATATATGTCATTAAGTAATAGTCTTTTAACTTAGTTTCTTAGTGATGAAGTAACCTAAAATTTGGTGATGGAGAATTGGAAAATACTAAAATTGTTTACATCTATTATACCATAATACAATATGAATATGGTGGATAAATATACTATCGAGACTCATTAGATAATTTGAATTATTTCAAATGTATATGGAATATGTGTCATTAAGTAATAGTCTTTTAACTTAGTTTCTTAGTGATGAAGTAACCTAAGATTTGGTGATGGAGAATTAGAAAATACTGAAACTGTTTACATCTATTATACCATAATACAATATGAATATGGTAGATAAATATACTATCGAGAGTCATTAGATAATTTGTATTTGTTTAAATGTATATGGAATATGTGTCATTAAGTAATAGTCTTTTAACTTAGTTTCTTAGTGATGAAGTAACCTAAAATTTGGTGATGGAGAATTGGAAAATACTAAAATTGTTTACATCTATTATACCATAATACAATATGAATATGGTGGATAAATATACTATCGAGACTCATTAGATAATTTGAATTATTTCAAATGTATATGGAATATGTGTCATTAAGTAATAGTCTTTTAACTTAGTTTCTTAGTGATGAAGTAACCTAATATTTGGTGATGGAGAATTAGAAAATACTGAAACTGTTTACATCTATTATACCATAATACAATATGAATATGGTGGATAAATATACTATCGAGAGTCATTAGATAATTTGATTTATTTCAAATGTATATGGAATATATGTCATTAAGTAATAGTCTTTTAACTTAGTTTCTTAGTGATGAAGTAACCTAAAATTTGGTGATGGAGAATTGGAAAATACTAAAATTGTTTACATCTATTATACCATAATACAATATGAATATGGTGGATAAATATACTATCGAGACTCATTAGATAATTTGAATTATTTCAAATGTATATGGAATATGTGTCATTAAGTAATAGTCTTTTAACTTAGTTTCTTAGTGATGAAGTAATCTAAGATTTGGTGATGGAGAATTAGAAAATACTGAAACTGTTTACATCTATTATACCATAATACAATATGAATATGGTGGATAAATATACTATCGAGACTCATTAGATAATTTGTATTTGTTTAAATGTATATGGAATATGTGTCATTAAGTAATAGTCTCTTAACTTAGTTTCTTAGTGATGAAGTAACCTAAAATTTGGTGATGGAGAAGAAGAAAAATATTGAAATTGTTTACATCTATTATATGATAATACAATATGAATATGGTGGATAAATATACTATCGAGACTCATTAGATAATTTGAATTATTTCAAATGTATATGGAATATGTGTCATTAAGTAATAGTCTTTTAACTCGGTTTCTTAGTGATGAAGTAACCTAAAATTTTGTGATGAGGAATTGGAAAATACTAAAATTGTTTACATCTATTATACCATAATACAATATGAATATGGTGGATAAATATACTATCGAGACTCATTAGATAATTAGAATTATTTCAAATGTATATGGAATATGTGTCATTAAGTAATAGTCTTTTAACTTAGTTTCTTAGTGATGAAGTAACCTAAGATTTGGTGATGGAGAATTAGAAAATACTGAAACTGTTTACATCTATTATACCATAATACAATATGAATATGGTGGATAAATATACTATCGAGAGTCATTAGATAATTTGATTTATTTCAAATGTATATGGAATATATGTCATTAAGTAATAGTCTTTTAACTTAGTTTCTTAGTGATGAAGTAACCTAAAATTTGGTGATGGAGAATTGGAAAATACTAAAATTGTTTACATCTATTATACCATAATACAATATGAATATGGTGGATAAATATACTATCGAGACTCATTAGATAATTTGAATTATTTCAAATGTATATGGAATATGTGTCATTAAGTAATAGTCTTTTAACTTAGTTTCTTAGTGATGAAGTAACCTAAGATTTGGTGATGGAGAATTAGAAAATACTGAAACTGTTTACATCTATTATACCATAATACAATATGAATATGGTGGATAAATATACTATCGAGACTCATTAGATAATTTGTATTTGTTTAAATGTATATGGAATATGTGTCATTAAGTAATAGTCTTTTAACTTAGTTTCTTAGTGATGAAGTAACCTAAAATTTGGTGATGGAGAATTGGAAAATACTAAAATTGTTTACATCTATTATACCATAATACAATATGAATATGGTGGATAAATATACTATCGAGACTCATTAGATAATTTGAATTATTTCAAATGTATATGGAATATGTGTCATTAAGTAATAGTCTTTTAACTTAGTTTCTTAGTGATGAAGTAACCTAATATTTGGTGATGGAGAATTAGAACATACTGAAACTGTTTACATCTATTATACCATAATACAATATGAATATGGTGAATAAATATACTATCGAGACTCATTAGATAATTTGAATTATTTCAAATGTATATGGAATATGTGTCATTAAGTAATAATCTCTTAACTTAGTTTCTTAGTGATGAAGTAACCAAAAATTTGGTGATGAGGAATTGGAAAATACTGAAATTGTTTACATCTATTATACCATAATACAATATGAATATGGTGGATAAATATACTATCGAGACTCATTAGATAATTTGAATTATTTCAAATGTATATGGAATATGTGTCATTAAGTAATAGTCTTTTAACTTGGTTTCTTAGTGATGAAGTAACCTAAAATTTGGTGATGGAGAAGAAGAAAAATATTGAAATTGTTTACATCTATTATACGATAATACAATATGAATATGGTGGATAAATATACTATCGAGACTCATTAGATAATTTGAATTATTTCAAATGTATATGGAATATGTTTCATTAAGTAATAGTCTTTTAACGTAGTTTCTTAGAGATGAAGTAACCTAAAATTTGGTGATGGAGAAGAAGAAAAATATTGAAATTGTTTACATATATTATACCATAATACAATATGAATATGGTGGATAAATATACTATTGAGACTCATTAGATAATTTTAATTATTTCAAATGTATATGAAATATGTGTCAATAAGTAATAGTCTTTTAACTTAGTTTCTTAGTGATGAAGTAACCTAAGATTTGGTGATGAAGAATTAGAAAATCATGAAATTGTTTACATCTATTATACCATAATACAATATGAATATGGTGAATAAATATACTATCGAGACTCATTAGATAATTTGAATTATTTCAAATGTATATGGAATATGTGTCATTAAGTAATAGTCTTTTAACTCGGTTTCTTAGTGATGAAGTAACCTAAAATTTGGTGATGGAGAATTGGAAAATACGTAAATTGTTTACATCTATTATACCATAATACAATATGAATATGGTGAATAAATATACTATCGAGACTCATTAGATAATTTGAATTATTTCAAATGTATATGGAATATGTGTCATTAAGTAATAGTCTTTTAACTTAGTTTCTTAGTGATGAAGTAACCTAAGATTTGGTGATGGAGAATTAGAAAATACTGAAACTGTTTACATCTATTATACCATAATACAATATGAATATGGTGAATAAATATACTATCGAGACTCATTAGATAATTTGAATTATTTCAAATGTATATGGAGTATGTGTCATTAAGTAATAGTCTTTTAACTTAGTTTCTTAGTGATGAAGTAACCTATAATTTGGTGATGGAGAATTAGAAAATACTGAAACTGTTTACATCTATTATACCATAATACAATATGAATATGGTGAATAAATATACTATCAAGACTCATTAGATAATTTAAATTATTTCAAATGTATATGGAATATGTGTCATTAAGTAATAGTCTTTTAACTTAGTTTCTTAGTGATGAAGTAACCTAAAATTTGGTGATGGAGAAGATGAAAAATATTGAAATTGTTTACATCTATTATACCATAATACAATATGAATATGGTGGATAAATATACTATCAAGACTCATTAGATAATTTGAATTATTTCAAATGTATATGGAATATGTGTCATTAAGTAATAGTCTTTTAACTTAGTTTCTTAGTGATGAAGTAACCTAAAATTTGGTGATGGAGAAGAAGAAAAATATTGAAATTGTTTACATCTATTATACCATAATACAATATGAATATGGTGGATAAATATACTATTGAGACTCATTAGATAATTTGAATAATTTCAAATGTATATGGAATATGTGTCATTAAGTAATAGTCTTTTAACTTGGTTTCTTAGTGATGAAGTAACCTAAAATTTGGTGATGGAGAAGAAGAAAAATATTGAAATTGTTTACATCTATTATACGATAACACAATATGAATATGGTGGATAAATATACTATCGAGAGTCATCAGATAATTTGAATTATTTCAAATGTATATGGAATATGTGTCATTAAGTAATAGTCTTTTAACTTAGTTTCTTAGTGATGAAGTAACCTTAAATTTGGTGATGGAGAATTGGAAAATACTAAAATTGTTTACATCTATTATACCATAATACAATATGAATATGGTGGATATATATACTATCGAGACTCATTAGATAATTTTAATTATTTCAAATGTATATGGAATATGTGTCATTAAGTAATAGTCTTTTAACTTCGTTTCTTAGTGATGAAGTAACCTAATATTTGGTGATGGAGAATTAGAAAATACTGAAACTGTTTACAAATATTATACCATAATACAATATGAATATGGTGAATAAATATACTATCGAGACTCATTAGATAATTTGAATTATTTCAAATGTATATGGAATATGTGTCATTAAGTAATAGTCTTTTAACTTAGTTTCTTAGTGATGAAGTAACCTAAAATTTGGTGATGGAGAAGAAGAAAAATATTGAAATTGTTTACATCTATTATACCATAATACAATATGAATATGGTGGATAAATATACTATCGAGACTCATTAGATAATTTGAATTATTTCAAAGGTATATGGAATATGTGTCATTAAGTAATAGTCTTTTAACTTAGCTTCTTAGTGATGAAGTAACCTAAAATTTGGTGATGGAGAATTAGAAAATACTGAAACTGTTTACATCTATTATACCATAATACAATATGAATATGGTGGATAAATATACTATCGAGACTCATTAGATAATTTGTATTTGTTTAAATGTATATGGAATATGTGTCATTAAGTAATAGTCTTTTAACTTAGTTTCTTAGTGAAGAAGTAACCTAAGATTTGGTGATGGAGAATTAGAAAATACTGAAACTGTTTACATCTATTATACCATAATACAATATGAATAAGGTGAATAAATATACTATCGAGACTCATTAGATAATTTGAATTATTTCAAATGTATATGGAATATGTGTCATTAAGTAATAGTCTCTTAACTTAGTTTCTTAGTGATGAAGTAACCTAAAATTTGGTGATGGAGAAGAAGAAAAATATTGAAATTGTTTACATCTATTATATGATAATACAATATGAATATGGTGGATAAATATACTATCGAGACTCATTAGATAATTTGAATTATTTCAAATGTATATGGAATATGTGTCATTAAGTAATAGTCTTTTAACTCGGTTTCTTAGTGATGAAGTAACCTAAAATTTTGTGATGAGGAATTGGAAAATACTAAAATTGTTTACATCTATTATACCATAATACAATATGAATATGGTGGATAAATATACTATCGAGACTCATTAGATAATTAGAATTATTTCAAATGTATATGGAATATGTGTCATTAAGTAATAGTCTTTTAACTTAGTTTCGTAGTGATGAAGTAACCTAAGATTTGGTGATGGAGAATTAGAAAATACTGAAACTGTTTACATCTATTATACCATAATACAATATGAATATGGTGGATAAATATACTATCGAGAGTCATTAGATAATTTGATTTATTTCAAATGTATATGGAATATATGTCATTAAGTAATAGTCTTTTAACTTAGTTTCTTAGTGATGAAGTAACCTAAAATTTGGTGATGGAGAATTGGAAAATACTAAAATTGTTTACATCTATTATACCATAATACAATATGAATATGGTGGATAAATATACTATCGAGACTCATTAGATAATTTGAATTATTTCAAATGTATATGGAATATGTGTCATTAAGTAATAGTCTTTTAACTTAGTTTCTTAGTGATGAAGTAACCTAAGATTTGGTGATGAAGAATTAGAAAATACTGAAACTGTTTACATCTATTATACCATAATACAATATGAATATGGTGGATAAATATACTATCGAGACTCATTAGATAATTTGTATTTGTTTAAATGTATATGGAATATGTGTCATTAAGTAATAGTCTTTTAACTTAGTTTCTTAGTGATGAAGTAACCTAAAATTTGGTGATGGAGAATTGGAAAATACTAAAATTGTTTACATCTATTATACCATAATACAATATGAATATGGTGGATAAATATACTATCGAGACTCATTAGATAATTTGAATTATTTCAAATGTATATGGAATATGTGTCATTAAGTAATAGTCTTTTAACTTAGTTTCTTAGTGATGAAGTAACCTAAAATTTGGTGATGGAGAATTAGAAAATACTGAAACTGTTTACATCTATTATACCATAATACAATATGAATATGGTGAATAAATATACTATCGAGACTCATTAGATAATTTGAATTATTTCAAATGTATATGGAATATGTGTCATTAAGTAATAGTCTCTTAACTTAGTTTCTTAGTGATGAAGTAACCAAAAATTTGGTGATGAGGAATTGGAAAATACTGAAATTGTTTACATCTATTATACCATAATACAATATGAATATGGTGGATAAATATACTATCGAGACTCATTAGATGATTTGAATTATTTCAAATGTATATGGAATATGTGTCATTAAGTAATAGTCTTTTAACTTAGTTTCTTAGTGATGAAGTAACCTAAAATTTGGTGATGGAGAAGAAGAAAAATATTGAAATTGTTTACATCTATTATACGATAATACAATATGAATATGGTGGATAAATATACTATCGAGACTCATTAGATAATTTGAATTATTTCAAATGTATATGGAATATGTTTCATTAAGTAATAGTCTTTTAACGTAGTTTCTTAGAGATGAAGTAACCTAAAATTTGGTGATGGAGAAGAAGAAAAATATTGAAATTGTTTACATCTATTATACCATAATACAATATGAATATGGTGAATAAATATACTATCGAGACTCATTAGATAATTTGAATTATTTCAAATGTATATGGAATAGGTGTCATTAAGTAATAGTCTTTTAACTTAGTTTCTTAGTGATGAAGTAACCTAAGATTTGGTGATGGAGAATTAGAAAATACTGAAACTGTTTACATCTATTATACCATAATACAATATGAATATGGTGAATAAATATACTATCGAGACTCATTAGATAATTTGAATTATTTCAAATGTATATGGAGTATGTGTCATTAAGTAATAGTCTTTTAACTTAGTTTCTTAATGATGAAGTAACCTATAATTTGGTGATGGAGAATTAGAAAATACTGAAACTGTTTACATCTATTATACCATAATACAATATGAATATGGTGAATAAATATACTATCAAGACTCATTAGATAATTTGAATTATTTCAAATGTATATGGAATATGTGTCATTAAGTAATAGTCTTTTAACTTAGTTTCTTAGTGATGAAGTAACCTAAAATTTGGTGATGGAGAAGATGAAAAATATTGAAATTGTTTACATCTATTATACCATAATACAATATGAATATGGTGGATAAATATACTATCAAGACTCATTAGATAATTTGAATTATTTCAAATGTATATGGAATATGTGTCATTAAGTAATAGTCTTTTAACTTAGTTTCTTAGTGATGAAGTAACCTAAAATTTGGTGATGGAGAATTGGAAAATACTGAAATTGTTTACATCTATTATACGATAATACAATATAAATATGGTGGATAAATATACTATCGAGACTCATTAGATAATTTGAATTATTTCAAATGTATATGGAGTATGTGTCATTAAGTAATAGTCTTTTAACTTAGTTTCTTAGTGATGAAGTAACCTAAAATTTGGTGATAGAGAATTAGAAAATCATGAAATTGTTTACATCTATTATACCATAATACAATATGAATATGGTGAATAAATATACTATCGAGACTCATTAGATAATTTGAATTATTTCAAATGTATATGGAATATGTGTCATTAAGTAATAGTCTTTTAACTCGGTTTCTTAGTGATGAAGTAACCTAAAATTTGGTGATGGAGAATTGGAAAATACGTAAATTGTTTACATCTATTATACCATAATACAATATGAATATGGTGAATAAATATACTATCGAGACTCATTAGATAATTTGAATTATTTCAAATGTATATGGAATATGTGTCATTAAGTAATAGTCTTTTAACTTAGTTTCTTAGTGATGAAGTAACCTAAGATTTGGTGATGGAGAATTAGAAAATACTGAAACTGTTTACATCTATTATACCATAATACAATATGAATATGGTGAATAAATATACTATCGAGACTCATTAGATAATTTGAATTATTTCAAATGTATATGGAGTATGTGTCATTAAGTAATAGTCTTTTAACTTAGTTTCTTAGTGATGAAGTAACCTATAATTTGGTGATGGAGAATTAGAAAATACTGAAACTGTTTACATCTATTATACCATAATACAATATGAATATGGTGAATAAATATACTATCAAGACTCATTAGATAATTTGAATTATTTCAAATGTATATGGAATATGTGTCATTAAGTAATAGTCTTTTAACTTAGTTTCTTAGTGATGAAGTAACCTAAAATTTGGTGATGGAGAAGATGAAAAATATTGAAATTGTTTACATCTATTATACCATAATACAATATGAATATGGTGGATAAATATACTATCAAGACTCATTAGATAATTTGAATTATTTCAAATGTATATGGAATATGTGTCATTAAGTAATAGTCTTTTAACTTAGTTTCTTAGTGATGAAGTAACCTAAAATTTGGTGATGGAGAATTGGAAAATACTGAAATTGTTTACATCTATTATACGATAATACAATATAAATATGGTGGATAAATATACTATCGAGACTCATTAGATAATTTGAATTATTTCAAATGTATATGGAGTATGTGTCATTAAGTAATAGTCTTTTAACTTAGTTTCTTAGTGATGAAGTAACCTAAAATTTGGTGATAGAGAAGAAGAAAATACTGAAACTGTTTACATCTATTATACCATAATACAATATGAATATGGTGAATAAATATACTATTGAGACTCATTAGATAATTTTGCGTTTTCGCAAATGTTTCGGTTGAGCAAGAGTCGCCACCGACTTTTTATTTTATCCTAAGGAAAGGTTAAAAAGCACAGCAAAAACCTTTTGAGATGTTTTCTTGGGTTCGGGGAGTAGATTATAGAAAGGGAAGGTATTAGCACCCTTTCTATCCATGGTTATCCATGGGCTCTTAGTTACTTGCTTAGATCACTTGCCTTTTGTTTTCAATTGTTTGAAATGGTGCTTTGTGTGGGTGCTTTTTGAAAATGTTTTGGAAAAAGATGCCTTGTCTTAGGCAACTAATGTATTTGACTCGTGATTGAGTGTTTTACAAAAGTGTGGATCTTTTCGAAAAGATGTTTCAAATGTTTTTTGAGAGTTTGTTTTGAAAGTGTAGTGTTGTGTGGTTTTGAAATTAGGCAAGTGTTCTGTTTTGCAAGTTTGATTCAAGTAACTAAGAGGTTATCTACTCCTAAATTTCTCAAAAGATTATTGCTATGTTTTAACCCTTTTAACAAGTTTGTTCCACCATTGAATTTGGTGGACAACCTTATGTTAGGATGTGAAAGGGACAGGCGCGGGTCATCGTTTAGACCATAATTGCAACGACGTTAAATGTCTTTGGGAAATTTTATTTAAGGGACTTGATCATTTGTTTTTTGTTTGTTTTGAAAAGTTTTGTCGAGGGACTATGATCATTCAAATTGTTTGCTTTGCCCAAAGAAGTTCAACATACAATATGGCCCATTTATTTGAAGGCAACAAAGTGGAGTACCCTAGGGGTGCAAGTGTGAGATGTGTGTCCATTTTCATGCTTGTTTATCTTGAGATTAGGTCATAACTATTTTTTATCGTTTTTCGCATGCAAGCCCTAATTCTAACATGTTATTATTAGAAAGCGATAAAGTGCGAAAATAAATTTACTAAGCTATTACAAAACCAAATATGGGAAGGGGGATACAAATGTCCAAATGGGGATATTGGCAAGTAATTGTAAACTTAAAACTATTACATCAATTTGAATATTTGCAATGTAAATAATGTACAATAATTAAATAAATAAAAATGGAATAAAAATGCAAGATGCAAAAATGTTTTGTATATGTATGAGAAAAGTATGGTTTATGTAAAATAAAAATAAGAAAATAAAAGGGTATTATTTTTGAGTATTTTTAACTTTTAGGGCAAAAACCCTAATTTTAAAGAAAATGTATTATTATTTGATTTAACACAAGCATTTATTTATTATATACAAAAATAAAAATAAAAAATGAAGTATATTATGAAAAAAAGTATTTTTGTATCAAATATTAATAAAAATAAAAAAATTCAAGTATTTTATATTTTAACTTAAATATATTAATAAACATATATCTATATATATATTAATTTCTTAAATATGCATTATGTACAAAATAATATATTTTAATATTTTAAGAATAATAATAAAAAAAAGTATTTTTATGTGAAATATTTTCAGAAGGTAAACAAAAATAAAAAATGTATATACACTATTTTTGTATTTATTCTAATAATAGTATATATATAATATTTATGTACAAACTAAAGAAAAATCAAATAAAATAAAATAAAAATCAAAAAGTGGTGAGAAAAATATTTTCAAAATTTTAATATGCTGAGAAAAAATAAACAAGTTAAACAAAAAAAGAAAAAGTCAAAAATATTAAAAAATGAAGCAAATGGGCTCAGGGGGTTCATGAGTAACTAAGTGGTGCAAATAAGAAAAAATTCCAGGCCCAACCCAGTGCCACTGTCTTCTTCAACCTCTGAACAATATCCTTCAAGCAAACACGCGTTTTTTATCTCTGGATTCCTGGACTTTCAAGCAAAACTCATAACATGAAAAGTGTAAAGCATTAAGAGACGGTTTCAACCATGTAAAGAACTTGACCTATCTCTCTAAGATGAGGGAGAATTTCTCCTCCCCCAATTTCTGACCTAACTTTTCATCAATGTTCAGACATAAAATTCTCTAAGCACACGAAATATAAATGAAATCTAATCATATGAGCATGTTCAGGGCTATGATTGTGACATGTTTTCTTCACAAACCTAAAGCTAACAATGTCTAATAAGAGAGATACGACCCCATGAACTTACCTGTTCAGTTGGAATCGAGCTTTGCAATGGAGGATGTTTCAGAGTGAAATGATGACTTGTATAGCTTCCTTGAAGTGTAAGGATGCTTTTCCAAGTCCTACTTTGTCTTGAAACTCCCTGAATCGAGCTAGTGAACTCCAACTGCAAAACAGAAAATTAAAAATGGTGAAGTGGCTTGGAGGTGTTACAGGTCAGGTTTCAAGTCATGGTTAGCTTGCATAGGTTGTAAGGAAGGTAGAGGAACAGGTTTGGGCAAGAATGCTTGAAGGGATTGAGAGATAGCACTCAATCTGCAGGGGATGCCCTGTTTGAGCAGTTTCAAGGTGATTATGGCTATGGGAGTGTTTGAGAGGCCAAGGGCTCGTGTGTTAGCTTGGATATGTTATGTGTAATGTGTTTGATAACTTCTTTCTTGTGTTTCTATGCTGAGAAGAGAGTTGGTACAAGTTATGGACTTTTTCTTCTATGTGAAGCAACAAGAGCAAGTTGATGATTTAGGTCAGTAGGGGGCCTCCTAATGTGCTGCATAATCTTTTCTTGATCAGAGCAACTTGTCCATAATCTTGTGCCAAAAGGATTTAGCTTGTACTTGTTGGATTTCTAAATTGACATAAAGCTAATCTTTTCAAAAATGGAAAGTTCACTTTATCTAGTTTAGGATTAATCTTGCATACAATGCTTGCACTCAAAGAACAACACTTTAACACATTGAATATGCATTAAATTATTGAGTATGGAATGGTTCAAGGACCTGTAATCAAGCATAAAGTAAGCTGAGTTCAAATTTGCAAGATTATGAACATGTCTTGGTTAAGAACAAAAGTGAATTTTTGCCAACTTGTGAAATTCGAATCTCTCAAGTTATGAGGTTGTTTGAGAAGTTCTTGGACATTTTGGAAAGCTTGGAATGTGTACTACAATCCATCTTTGAAATGCAAATTGAAATTCCAAGTGGAAGGGTATGAAAAATGGCCTTGAAGTGGGGTAGAAAACCTTGTCAAAATAGGTTAAAATTTCACTAAGTTAAAAATGGTTTAGTGCCCTTATTCAAAAACTTGTAACTTGGGATACAAGCTTCAAATGAGAAAACTTTGTGAATCAAAGTTGTAGATTATGCAACAAGCTACAACTTTCATGTTTTGACTTTTGTTTGAATCCAAATGGATCTTGGTGAAAAGATGAGGCAAAGTTGGGAAAAAATTAGGGTTTTTCATAACTTAGAAAAATTCTAAGTTATGAAAAATTCCATTTTCTAACCCTAATTTGCATTTTGTGATTTCTTGGTGAACAAGTTTCATGATTTGGCATGTTTTGATGAAAAATTAATCTTGACTCTTGATTTTGACCAAAAAGTCAAAGTTTGACTTTTCAGTATACAGTCAAAATTGATCAATTGATTGGGAAATTCAACTGTCAATCTCGTGTACTTGGGATCTTTTGAGCTTGATGAACATGTCAAGATAATTCCATGGGGTCCTTGAGTCCATATGTGAGCTTGGTTTGCCATTGGTTAGGTCAAACAGTCAAAAATTGCCTTTGTGCAGTCAAAACCCTAAAAATGACCATTTTGCCCTTTTGATGATCTGATCAAATTTCTTGTGGAATTGTGGTCCAAACTTGATCAAATGGTCCATATGAGTTCATAATGTTGATGTGGGTCAAATTTCATGAGTTTTGACTGTCAATTGACCACAGTTGACTTTTTCCCCAATATAGTTGATTTCTGGGTCAACTGTCCAATTGACTGGGCAAAACTTGGAATCAAGATTTGAAACTTGGTATGGATAAACTTGTGAGTCAAACATGAGACATGAAAGTAATCTTAGGCATTTTAGGTCAAAACATCCTAGGGCAAACACAAACCCTAATTTGAGCCCACAGTGCAAGGAGAAGTCTTGAGCAGGGGAAACCCTAACTGGATCTTGGTCTTCAAGGGTCTTGTGATGAGAAAATGTTGAGGAAATGGGAGGGCAAATTTTGGGGTACAATAGTTGCCCCTGTTCAATCTTCTTGGACCTGAAGAGTTAGATTGGCGAGTTTGCCTTTCGTGACTCGAGGGTAAAAGGAGATTGGACACTAGAGTGCCCGGAAATTTGCACTCGCATGCTGGAGTCTCAACAACGTGGCATCGGGAATGGACTTATAGATGCCATTTGAAGAGATGGTGGACAGGGAGATGGGCTTGTAGATGCCATCTGGAAAGTGTCGATCGCATAAGAGATTCTTTAGCGAGAACTTGTGTATTTGAGAAAGACGGATGTTTTCCTGGCTTGTTACAGGTGTTTGATCTTCAGTCTCCTTATGCAGATATGCCCTGGCTAGATACAGGAGTCGAATCTGGAAATAGTCGTTAATAGATGTGCCCTGGCTGGATACAGGAATCGAATCTTCGAACTCTTCAGACGTGCCCTGGCTAGATACAGGAATCGAGTCTGGAAACATGGTCAACAGATATGCCCTGGCTGGATACAGGAATCGAATCTGGAGATGTTGTAGTTGATAGATGTGCCCTGGCTGGATACAGGAATCGAATCTTCGAACTCTTCAGACGAGCCCTGGCTAGATACAGGAATCGAGTCTGGAAACGTGGTCAACAGATATGCCCTGGCTGGATACAGGAATCGAATCTTCGAACTCTTCAGACGTGCCCTGGCTAGATACAGGAATCGAGTCTGGAAACTGATCACTCTCAGATGTGCCCTGGCTAGATACAGGTATCGAATCTGGAATTGTGACAATTGAAGGTAGTTGTTTTTGGGATTGTCTTTCTCCTGAAAAGGCAAAAACATAAGTTGTATGCAATGTCATGATGTATGATATGCACGATGTCATGATGTTCAACATGAGATGGTGTTGCATGCACTTTATCATATATGCAAGCAAGATGTATGAAAATGTGAAATGTTTATGAATGTAATTTCGTTTTAGGAAAATAAATCCTTGACGAACGGCCGGGGAGGTGCTCCGTGGAAGAGGCACTTGGCCGAAGTTTTAATGAGAGGCCTACTGAGGACTTTAATGATGGATTCCGCTGGGGATAATGATGATAAACTCCGCTGGGGACTGAAGGAACTTTGCCAAGGGCGGTCTTCCGTGGTTTTTAGCTGAGGATAACCCAGTTATAAGTCCTTGTGAGGAAATAGCTCTAAATAAAACTCGGGAGAGACGTCCGTACTCTGCAGGGGATAAGCTTCCAGAATCTACTGGGGATGAGCTTTAAGACCTACCGGGGAATGTTGTGCCTTTTCAGGATTGTCGGGGAGTCAACTCCGTTTGGGGAAAGTATTACTGAATCTTGTTTTACTCTGCGGGAAGTTGAGATGATTTGGCCACATTCTTCAGTTGAATCTACCTTGGTACCTTGGCGGACAAAACAACCAGACTGCATTAGACAACTTCACATTGTCCCTGTCTCTGATGTCACCTGTAATCAATCTCTTGTTTTATGTGTAAACATTTACGAATCAGCAATTTAATGTCACATGCATATATCAAAAATGAACATTGGACGTTCTTCGCAAGACAAAACAGAAAAAGGAAAACAATGGTAACTTGTATGGGCAAGTGAATTTGTATTGATTTAAACTTTGCCTGTGAATAGGCGTTTTTGTACAAGAGGCTGACATCCTAGTAAGAGGACGCCGCCAAATAACGTAGAGTTTACAATTTGAAAAAAAAGGAAACAAAACAGCTATGTGAACAATCCCACTGGGTTCCAACTCTGCTATCGCCTTTATGTCTTCGAGCGTCTCATCGCTTTGCTGCCTGGTCGAAGATGAAGCTGATTGGTCAATGCCGAAACCTGGAGCCAGATAGTTGATGCCGAATTCCGGATGCGAAGTGATCCAATGAGACATAGTGTTATACTTTTATCCCTAACTTTTGCCTGGACCGCCCTTTCGGGTTTTCAGTCCACCGGGATACCCATTTTTGCCCAAGCCGCCTTTTCAGGTTTTCGACTTGCCGGGTGTACAGATTTTTATTTATTTCATCCCTTATTTTTGCCCGAACCCTTTTGGTTCGCCGGGAAGCCCTTATTTTTGCCTAGGTATGTCAACCTAGCGGGTCTTTTATTTATGCGTAGTATTTTTTCACTATGTCTGCATTGGCGGGGTGAGGAAGGTCGTCACCATCCATGGTGGTCAGGATCATGGCTCCTCCCGAGAACACACGTTTAACCACAAATGGCCCTTCATATGTAGGGGTCCATTTTCCCCGGGGATCACTTTGAGGAAGGATGATGCGTTTGATTACCAGGTCCCCAACTTGATACTCTTGTGGTCTGACTCTCTTGTTAAATGCCCTGATCATCCGTTTTTGATACGTTTGACCATGACAGATAGCAGTGAGCCTCTTTTCGTCAATCAGATTTAATTGATCAAGTCGAGTCTGGATCCAATCATCTTCATTCAAGTCTGCATCCTTCATTATCCGGAGAGAGGGTATCTGGACTTCAATTGGCAAGACTGCCTCCATGCCATAGACCAAGGAGAAAGGAGTTGCCCCGGTTGACGTCCTTGCTGAGGTGCGGTACCCATGAAGAGCGAACGGTAAATCTCGTGCCAATCTTTATAGGTCACTATCATCTTCTGCACAATTTTCTTGATATTCTTATTGGCTGCCTCTACAGCCCCATTCATCTTCGGCCGGTAGGGAGAAGAGTTGTGGTGCTGTATCTTGAATTGTTCACAGAGTTCAGCGACCATTTTGTTATTGAGATTGGTACCATTGTCCGTAATGATTCTTTCCGGGACGCCGTACCGATAGATCAGATTGTGCCGGATGAAACGTGCCACGACGCTCTTGGTTACTGTGGCGCAGGAAGCTGCCTCAACCCACTTCGTGAAGTAATCGATCGCCACCAAGATAAAGCGATGCCCATTGGATGCCGTCGGTCGGATCTCACCGATCATATCGATGCCCCACATTGCGAAAGGCCAAGGTGCCGTCAGGACATTCAAAGGAACCGGAGGGATATGCACCTTGTCAGCATAGATCTGGCATTTATGACAAGTTCGGGAGTGTTGGTAACAATCGGCTTCCATTGTGGACCAGAAATATCCTTCCCGAAGGATTTTCTTAGCCATGGTGTGTCCACTAGAATGTGTTCCAAATGTGCCTTCATGTAATTCCATCATAATTTTCTCTGCTTCGGCCTTATCCACACAACGTAGCAGAGTTGAATCATGATTCCGTTTGTAGAGAATGCCATTGCTGAGGAAGAATTTTGCAGCAAACCTCCTCATGAACTTCTTATCATTGACAGATGCACCTTCAGGGTATTCCTGAGTTTCCAAGTACCTCTTCACCTCATGATACCAGGGTTTTTCAATAACCTTCTCAGCCTCGAGCTCGCAATAGTATGCCGGTTCATCCAACTTCCAGATTATGATTCGGGGAGCCTCATTGTCCCATTTAACTTTGAACATTGAAGACATCGTAGCTAGGGCGTCTCCTAGCTGATTCTCCTCTCTAGGGAAGTGTTCGAAAGTTATCTCTTCAAAGTGGGGAAGCAAGGTCGACACATACTCCTTGTAAGGAATAAGATTCGGGTGTTTCGTATCCCACTCGCCTTTGATCTGATTGATCACGAGAGCGGAATCTCCGAAGACACTTAGAAATTTGATCCTTAAGTCGATTGCAGCTTGTAAACCCATGATACATGCCTCGTATTCTGCCATGTTGTTGGTGCAGCTGAAACATAATCGGGCGGTGAGGGGAGTATGAGTTCCTTTGGGAGATATGATTACAGCGCCGACGCCGTTACCCAAAGCATTGGAGGCTCCATCAAAATGCATAGACCATCGGGATCCTTCCTCAGGTCCTTCATCCGGTCTAGGTACTTCACAGTCAGTTACCACCATGATGTCTTCGTCCGGAAAATCAAAGTTCAATGATTGATAATCGTCCACAGGTTGGTGTGCCAAATGATCGGCCAGTACACTTCCTTTAATTGCTTTCTGAGTTGTATACTGGATGTCATATTCTGTCAAGATCATTTGCCATCTCGCTATTCTTCCAGACAGAGCGGGCTTTTCAAATATGTACTTGATGGGATCCATCTTTGAAATCAATAAAGTAGTGTGAGTCAGCATATACGGTCTCAGCCGGCGAGCAGCCCATACAAGAGCGCAGCAAGTTTTCTCAAGCAGTGAGTAACGAGACTCACAGTCGGTAAACTTTTTGCTCAAGTAATAAATAGCGTGCTCTTTTCGGCCAGACTCGTCATGCTGCCCCAGCACACACCCCATTGAATTGTCAAGTACTGTCAGGTATAGTATCAGAGGTCTTCCTTCCACCGGTGGCATAAGAATGGGTGGCTCCTGGAGATATTCCTTTATCCTTTCAAAGGCGGCCTGACATTCATCATCCCAGCGTACTACTTGATCTTTCTTCAGCAATTTGAAGATTGGCTCACAAGTAGCAGTCAGGTGTGAGATGAATCGGGCAATGTAATTCAGTCGTCCCAGGAAGCCTCTGACTTCTTTCTCTGTTTTTGGAGTCGGCATCTCTTGTATGGCTTTTACCTTGGCAGGGTCCACCTGAATACCCTTATCACTCACAATGAAACCTAACAATTTTCCGGATCTTACCCCAAAGGTGCATTTGTTGGGATTCAATCTCAGCTTGTACAACTTGAGTCGGTCAAATAACTTCCTCAGATGGTCAAGGTGCTCCTCCTCAGTTTGAGACCTTGCAATCATGTCATCAACGTATACCTCAATCTCATGATGGATCATATCATGAAATAAAGCAACCATGGCATGTTGATAGGTTGCCCCAGCATTTTTCAATCCGAATGGCATGACCTTATAATAGAAGGTGCCCCACTGAGTCATAAAGGTAGTCTTATCCATATCCTCTGGAGCCATCTTGATCTGATTATACCCTGAAAAACCATCCATGAAGGAGAACACCTTGTGTTGAGCTGTATTGTCAACAAGGACATCAATGTGAGGTAGGGGGAAGTCATCCTTGGGGCTGGCCCTGTTCAAATCCCTGTAGTCGACACACATTCTGACTTTACCGTCCTTCTTCGGTACTGGCACCACATTGGCAACCCACTGAGGGTAAGAAGTCACTGCAAGGAACCCGGCATCAAACTGTTTCATAACCTCGGCCTTGATCTTTTCAGACATCTCTGGACGCATTCGTCGGACTTTTTGCTTTACCAGAGGGCAATCTTCCTTGGTTGGTAGGTGGTGAACTACAATGTCGGCATCCAAACCAGGCATATCTTCATAGGACCAAGCAAAAATCTCCATGTAGTCTTGTAGCATCTGGATCAATCATTGCTTCACGCTGAGCTCTAGATTGGCACCAATCTTGACCTCTTTCCTATCTGTCTCAGTACCCAAGTTAATTGTCTCTACCGGCTCTTCATGTGGCTGAATAGCTCTCTCTTCCTGGAGTAGCAGTCTTGCGAGTTCACCAGGCACTTCGCAATCATCTTCACCTTCGTCTTCGGCCATGTTGATCGGATTTTCGAAGTCATAACTGGCGGTAGCAGAGCTGTTACCAGTGAGATCCAGAGTGGATTGAAACCTGTATAAGTGAGTGTGTGTAAATATAGCTGTTTTGCAATATATATAACACAGAAAGGAAAAGAGCACAAGATTTGAAATGCAACAAACGTCCAATGTTTTGATTGATGATATATGAAAATGTCATACAAAAAGCCCTCACAAATGGAGCTACGATGCCCCGGGTAGGACACCGAGCCAACAAAGTTTTAACATATTGTTTGTTACAAATTGGAAATCAAAAGAAATTAATTACTGCGTGACAAATGTGATAGGGGTAAAATCCTTTGCCGTCCAGTTGCTTGGTCCGTCGCTGGTAGTCGGGTAGATCCAACTGTCAAACTTTGCTTCCTCTACATCCTCCTCGATAGCATTCACCCTCGAGCTGGAGATAAACACCGGAGCCTTTCTGACCTTCTCCTTGCGCACAACCCTCTGAGCCTCTGCAGTAAAGCCCAGCCCAAACTTGTCATTCTTCTGAGTGAAGTCAGGAAGCTGACCCCAGTTTGCACAATTGCCTTTCTGAACCACAGCCCGGGCATCCCTTAGGGAAGCCATCTTCACGGAAACATCCTCTTCGACTGTTGTTTCTGCTGCTGCTGAAATTGGATGTACCTCCTCAAAATGCTGAAAGGGGGTTTCAATAAACTCCCCGTCCATCTCAATGTATCTGAAGGAATTCAAATGGCTCACCATATACTCCTCTTCTCCTTGCACAGTGACGATCTTCCCCCTGACGGGATACTTCAGCTTCTGGTGCAAGGTAGAGGTCACTGCCCAAGCTTTATGGATCCAAGGTCGACCCAGTAGACAAGAGTACAATGGACGTATATCCATTACATAAAAAGTAGAGTCAAATACTTGAGAGCCCACACGAATAGGGATGTCAACCTCTCCATGAACCATCCTTTTTGAACCGTCAAAGGCCCTAACGATGATATTGTTGGGCTTCAGTTCTAGGCCTTCATAATCCAGACGGTCTAAAGCCTTTTTCGGCAGGACATTCAAGGAAGAACCAGTATCCACCAATACATGCGCCAGAGTAGTGCCCCTGCATTCGATAGAGACATGCAGGGCATCATTGTGGTCTCTTCCCTTTGCAGTCAGGTCAGCATCTGAAAAACCCAAGCCATTGTCGGCTGTCAGATTTGCTACGCAATCAGTGAACTGGACCGCAGATGTCTCCTGTGGCACATGGGCCGTTTTGAGAAATGAAATCAAGGCTTTAGCATGGGCCTCGGAGCATAGCAATAAGGAGAGCATGGAGATCTTGGAGGGCGTATGCCCCAGCTGCTCGACAACATTGAAATCACTTTTCTTTATTATTTTCAGGATCTCCTCCACTTCTTGTTGGGAGGCCTCAGCATTTATAGGTATTGGTGCCTCCATCCGGGCAGGCTCCACTTCAATCTCTTTGCCCCGAGCATTAGATGACTCGGCGGCAGGGGAAACAACTTGATCAGCAGTAGGAACAGGTAAACTTGTAGGTGTTATAAGGAGGGGTTTTTGAATAGCGGGCGGTGCAATGTCAGGCGAGAAGAGCCTGCCACTGCGGGTGACCTTGGCTGGACCAGTGATATCGCAGATACTGGCGCCAGTGTCGAATTCTTGTTTGATTCCATTTACATATACGTCCGCCCCATAATGCCAGGGGACAGCTTTATCAGATACGTAGGGGAGAGGCCCCGGCACAGTAATAACCACAGGTGCAAGTCATGATTTGAACAGGCTTCTTCGGGGGAGCCTTGATTGGATTATTGAAGATGGTAACCACATAAACTTCTTTTACTGGAACCAACTGAATAGCAGACTTCTTAAACAGAATCTCCTTGCTATCCATTAGGCTTTGGACGCCTAACCTCAGCAAGGGACAACCAGATAGGGAAACGGCACAGAACAGGCAATCCTCACTGCAACCCGGAAATAAACCGGCCTGCAGTAGGTTCTTCTTGACGGTCTACAGAGGGGTAACAACTTCATTTACCGAAACAGCATACAATTCTTCCTCAATGGCATTTACTCTATGCTGGGGCATAGGAGCAGTTACAACATTTGGTCTCTCAGGCGCTTCAAACTGAATTTCCTTTGCGTCGATCAGATCTTGCACTTTGTTTCTCAAGGCCCAGCAATCATCAGTAGTGTGCCCAGGACTATCAGAATGATAAGCACACCGGGCATTTGGGTTATACTTAGGAGACGCAGTGTTGACGGCCTTAGGAGCTTCTTTGAGGGTCACCAGATTGGTGGATAACAGTTGGGGTAAAATTTGAGATAAAGCCATACTCAGTCGAGTATACTGCCTCTTGGGCCTTTCGCTTCTTGGTTGATTATACTGCTGAGGAGCAGCAACAGGTTTTGAGATGACCAAAGCATTGACGGCTTGGCGACTTTCGGGCTTGACTTGTCTTCTAGTACCATAGACGGCACTTGCTTCTTTCTTAAACGGCCTCTTCTCAGCACTTGTGGAGGCAGCCTTTTGTATCTTGCCTGACCTGATGCCAGCTTCAATTCTTTCTCCCGTCAATATCAAATCTGTAAACCCAGCGGAGGAGTTACCAACCAAATGATTGAAAAACGGACCAGATAACGTCCCTAGAAACATATCAACCAGCTCTCGATCAGTCAATGGAGGCTGCACCCTGCCAGCCAAATCTCTCCATTTTTGAGCGTACTCTTTGAACCCTTCACCCGTTCCTAGAGACATACCCTGAAGTTGGGTACGCGTAGGAGCGAGATCAGAATTGTATTGGTATTGTCTGTAGAATGCGGTTGCCAAATCTTCCCAGTGTCGGATGCTAGTTCCATCTAATTGGTAGAACCATTCAAGTTGTGACCCTGAGAGGCTATCTTGGAAGAAGTGAATCCAAAGGTTCTTATCCGCCGTGTAAGGTTGGATTTTCCTCACGTACGACCTTAGATGCAGCTTTGGGCAGGAGACCCCATCATACTTGGCGAAGGCAGGCGCCTTAAACTTGTGTGGAATTACTACCCCAGAAGATAACCCCAAATCTCCGAAATCCAGCCCCGGCACGTTCTGAATTTCCATGGCGCTTAAGCGGTCCTCCAATTGCTTGTATCTGTCAGCAGCAGGTGGGTATTGTTCGTCGTTATAGTCCGTCTCGTTGTCGGAGACTGCGGGACTAGGAGCTCATCCCCCTTGGGGACTGTTTTTCTCAGCAGAAGAAGTAGTTGGATCAGCTTCATTATGGAGTGTGTTCCCAAATCTGCGTCCGGTGTTGAACAACGCAGTCCTCTTTTTCTTCTTCTTCTTCAGGAGTAGAGTCTTCAACTCTTGCTGTCCTTGGGCCAGGCTCAGGACCATCTCTTGAAACTGTGCATTTTGGGCCTGAAGGGCCTTGATTGCTTGCTCACTGGATGAGTCTGGATTCATGATGACTGTTCAAAATAAACAGCGAAGGAGATTAAGCAACCTGTGAAATAGGGTACCTGCTATGCATATGGTGCAATGGAATGCGTATGTTTTATGTTTTCAAAGACAAACAAGATTCAACTTTGTAGACAAAAAGGGAAACACACTTCATTAGATTAAAATTTTCAATTGTTCAACAATCTGCCCTTAGGCTTTACAGGAATGAAAAATACTGAAAGGAAATAAACTATAAAAGGAAACATCCAAAGCTCATCAATGCTCCCATGGCCTCCTCTTTTCAGTGCTGATGTAGTTGTTCAGGACCCGTTCTTCCTCCAATTGCTTAGTCAGCCTCTGGATCTTCCATTCCTGCTCGTTGAATTTTTCCCGATAGAAATCCCGTTCTTCCTTTAGCTGTGCCCAAGATCTCTTCATGGTGTCAAAATCAGTAGGTATCTGAGGAGGGAGGACAGTTGGAGGAACCCCATCTTCAACTGGAGACTCAAGAATGAGAGGTCTAACAGCTTCGTAGGGCATACCTAACCTTTGAGCACGGATGCGAACCCATTTGCAATAGGGCTTCAATGGCAGAGAAGTCTTTGGTCCCAACTCATGTGGGTTGGCTTTGTGAATTCTGTCCCAAGCTTTAATGAATCCTTGGCGTAGTTTGTCACTGTCTGCCTGAAACTCAAAATGGAAGTGAGGAACCAGCATTTCATGAGGCCCATCTCCTCTGGCTCTTCCAAACTGACGGAGAGCTAAGCACGGATTGTAAGAGATTCCTCCTTGGACACCAATCAACGGAACATTAGGGTATTCTCCGCAACGGTCAATAACAGCTACCTCATCCAAGCCTCTGAGAGTCCAGGTGATGTCATTATCAGTGAGAGACATTAACCTCCGAGCCCAACCTTTTCCTTCTTCATTCTTCAGCACGAACTTAGGAAGGTGCGAAATAAACCACCTTACTAGCAAAGGAGCACAACACCACGGAGTTCCCCGTTTTCGAGCAGTACGAGCATAGAGTTGTTGTAGAATATCACACAAAAGAGTGGGTACCGGATTCCGAGACATGAAGATCCTTATGACATGGATACTGATAAAGGTGTCAGGGTTGGGAAACAATACCAGACCATAGATCAAAAGAGCCAGAATATCCTCGTATGCCTTGAAGTCCAAGTCATTCCAGAAATCATTAGCCTTGCCAACCAGAAATTTGACCAAAAAGCCCTTGATCCCATTTCTACTTTCCCAGTTGGACAATACCTCTTCTTTGGTCAAGGGGAGAATCGCAGCAATCTCTTCAGGCCTGGGAGTCTTTTCCAAACCAGTGAATGGAGTTTGTTCCAAGACAGGGATCCCAAGCAAATAGGAAAATTCTTCCAGGGTAGGAACCAGCTGGAAGTCTTGAAAAGTGAAACAGTGGTACAGAGGGTCATAAAACTAGGTCAGAACACTTATCAGTTGTTGGTCCCATTTTGCAGTGACCAAGCCAAGGAGAGAACCATGTCTGTTGATGAAGGAAGAAGTGTTTGGAATCCTTCCAACCAAATCCTTGAGTAACATTGGTGGTTGAACAAAGTTGAGCCGGACAGTATTCCTACGTACGGGCATCATGATGTCCTACAAAACAGAGCAAAGATGAAACTTTTTTGTCTTTGAAATGGGTTAGTCCTTTATACAGGATGCATGCAATGGTATGATGGCATGATGCTATGATGAAGCACACCACAAGTATTCACATAAGTAAATAAGGCACACAAGTCACACAAGACACCCTTAGGTTTCAGGCCAGCATGAGTTTCAGGTATTACCCTCTTTTGGTTTTGTTGGTTAGAACTTGTCCTATCAAAAGTAACCGGGTTCTAGAGGATCTCAAATCATTGGTTACCCTCAATCGGTCATAACTCCAGCATCGCAATCTTTTCTCGCGGCCAGAACCATCTCGAGAGTTTAGCCTCAATGAGTGTAGCATACTGCTACTGTCCTAATAGCCAAGTTGGTCAATTTAGGGTTCTAAGGTTGGTTGGTGTTTAATGACCCCTTAGAAGACCTATATTCTCCCCGTTACAACACAAGGGATATAGGTACAGCCTAAGATGCCACACCAACGTAGCCACTGCTTCACCCATGTCGATCTACGCCGGACAGGTCCCTCACAGATTATGCTACCTAAAAATGGTATTTCCCAGATCCGGGTTAGGATCTATGAACTCCGATGCAAAGCCCACAAATATAAAAGCAAACAAAGCAAACAATTGAAAACAAAGGTGATCTAAGCCCTAAGGTTACTCCACTTTTAAAGAACACTCCCCAGCAGAGTCGCCAGTTCTGTGATACGGTGGGAGAACTGACTTGAGGTTTTGCGTTTGTTTTCGCAAATGTTTCGGTTGAGCAAGAGTCGCCACCGACTTTTTATTTTATCCTAAGGAAAGGTTAAAAAGCACAGCAAAAACCTTTTGAGATGTTTTCTTGGGTTCGGGGAGTAGATTATAGAAAGGGAAGGTATTAGCACCCTTTCTATCCATGGTTATCCATGGGCTCTTAGTTACTTGCTTAGATCACTTGCCTTTTGTTTTCAATTGTTTGAAATGGTGCTTTGTGTGGGTGCTTTTTGAAAATGTTTTGGAAAAAGATGCCTTGTCTTAGGCAACTAATGTATTTGACTCGTGATTGAGTGTTTTACAAAAGTGTGGATCTTTTCGAAAAGATGTTTCAAATGTTTTTTGAGAGTTTGTTTTGAAAGTGTAGTGTTGTGTGGTTTTGAAATTAGGCAAGTGTTCTGTTTTGCAAGTTTGATTCAAGTAACTAAGAGGTTATCTACTCCTAAATTTCTCAAAAGATTATTGCTATGTTTTAACCCTTTTAACAAGTTTGTTCCACCATTGAATTTGGTGGACAACCTTATGTTAGGATGTGAAAGGGACAGGCGCGGGTCATCGTTTAGACCATAATTGCAACGGCGTTAAATGTCTTTGGGCAATTTTCTTTAAGGGACTTGATCATTTGTTTTTTGTTTGTTTTGAAAAGTTTTGTCGAGGGACTATGATCATTCAAATTGTTTGCTTTGCCCAAAGAAGTTCAACATACAATATGGCCCATTTATTTGAAGGCAACAAAGTGGAGTACCCTAGGGGTGCAAGTGTGAGATGTGTGTCCATTTTCATGCTTGTTTATCTTGAGATTAGGTCATAACTATTTTTTATCGTTTTTCGCATGCAAGCCCTAATTCTAACATGTTATTATTAGAAAGCGATAAAGTGCGAAAATAAATTTACTAAGCTATTACAAAACCAAATATGGGAAGGGGGATACAAATGTCCAAATGGGGATATTGGCAAGTAATTGTAAACTTAAAACTATTACATCAATTTGAATATTTGCAATGTAAATAATGTACAATAATTAAATAAATAAAAATGGAATAAAAATGCAAGATGCAAAAATGTTTTGTATATGTATGAGAAAAGTATGGTTTATGTAAAATAAAAATAAGAAAATAAAAGGGTATTATTTTTGAGTATTTTTAACTTTTAGGGCAAAAACCCTAATTTTAAAGAAAATGTATTATTATTTGATTTAACACAAGCATTTATTTATTATATACAAAAATAAAAATAAAAAATGAAGTATATTATGAAAAAAAGTATTTTTGTATCAAATATTAATAAAAATAAAAAAATTCAAGTATTTTATATTTTAACTTAAATATATTAATAAACATATATCTATATATATATTAATTTCTTAAATATGCATTATGTACAAAATAATATATTTTAATATTTTAAGAATAATAATAAAAAAAAGTATTTTTATGTGAAATATTTTCAGAAGGTAAACAAAAATAAAAAATGTATATACACTATTTTTGTATTTATTCTAATAATAGTATATATATAATATTTATGTACAAACTAAAGAAAAATCAAATAAAATCAAATAAAAATCAAAAAGTGGTGAGAAAAATATTTTCAAAATTTTAATATGCTGAGAAAAAATAAACAAGTTAAACAAAAAAAGAAAAAGTCAAAAATATTAAAAAATGAAGCAAATGGGCTCAGGGGGTTCATGAGTAACTAAGTGGTGCAAATAAGAAAAAATTCCAGGCCCAACCCAGTGCCACTGTCTTCTTCAACCTCTGAACAATATCCTTCAAGCAAACACGCGTTTTTTATCTCTGGATTCCTGGACTTTCAAGCAAAACTCATAACATGAAAAGTGTAAAGCATTAAGAGACGGTTTCAACCATGTAAAGAACTTGACCTATCTCTCTAAGATGAGGGAGAATTTCTCCTCCCCCAATTTCTGACCTAACTTTTCATCAATGTTCAGACATAAAATTCTCTAAGCACACGAAATATAAATGAAATCTAATCATATGAGCATGTTCAGGGCTATGATTGTGACATGTTTTCTTCACAAACCTAAAGCTAACAATGTCTAATAAGAGAGATACGACCCCATGAACTTACCTGTTCAGTTGGAATCGAGCTTTGCAATGGAGGATGTTTCAGAGTGAAATGATGACTTGTATAGCTTCCTTGAAGTGTAAGGATGCTTTTCCAAGTCCTACTTTGTCTTGAAACTCCCTGAATCGAGCTAGTGAACTCCAACTGCAAAACATAAAATTAAAAATGGTGAAGTGGTTTGGAGGTGTTACAGGTCAGGTTTCAAGTCATGGTTAGCTTGCATAGGTTGTAAGGAAGGTAGAGGAACAGGTTTGGGCAAGAATGCTTGAAGGGATTGAGAGATAGCACTCAATCTGCAGGGGATGCCCTGTTTGAGCAGTTTCAAGGTGATTATGGCTATGGGAGTGTTTGAGAGGCCAAGGGCTCGTGTGTTAGCTTGGATATGTTATGTGTAATGTGTTTGATAACTTCTTTCTTGTGTTTCTATGCTGAGAAGAGAGTTGGTACAAGTTATGGACTTTTTCTTCTATGTGAAGCAACAAGAGCAAGTTGATGATTTAGGTCAGTAGGGGGCCTCCTAATGTGCTGCATAATCTTTTCTTGATCAGAGCAACTTGTCCATAATCTTGTGCCAAAAGGATTTAGCTTGTACTTGTTGGATTTCTAAATTGACATAAAGCTAATCTTTTCAAAAATGGAAAGTTCACTTTATCTAGTTTAGGATTAATCTTGCATACAATGCTTGCACTCAAAGAACAACACTTTAACACATTGAATATGCATTAAATTATTGAGTATGGAATGGTTCAAGGACCTGTAATCAAGCATAAAGTAAGCTGAGTTCAAATTTGCAAGATTATGAACATGTCTTGGTTAAGAACAAAAGTGAATTTTTGCCAACTTGTGAAATTCGAATCTCTCAAGTTATGAGGTTGTTTGAGAAGTTCATGGACATTTTGGAAAGCTTGGAATGTGTAATACAATCCATCTTTGAAATGAAAATTGAAATTCCAAGTGGAAGGGTATGAAAAATGGCCTTGAAGTGGGGTAGAAAACCTTGTCAAAATAGGTTAAAATTTCACTAAGTTAAAAATGGTTTAGTGCCCTTATTCAAAAAATTGTAACTTGGGATACAAGCTTCAAATGAGAAAACTTTGTGAATCAAAGTAGTAGATTATGAAACAAGCTACAACTTTCATGTTTTGACTTTTGTTTGAATCCAAATGGATCTTGGTGAAAAGATGGGGCAAAGTTGGGAAAAAATTAGGGTTTTTCATAACTTAGAAAAATTCTAAGTTATGAAAAATTCCATTTTCTAACCCTAATTTGCATTTTGTGATTTCTTGGTGAACAAGTTTCATGATTTGGCATGTTTTGATGAAAAATGAATCTTGACTCTTGATTTTGACCAAAAAGTCAAAGTTTGACTTTTCAGTATACAGTCAAAATTGATCAATTGACTGGGAAATTCAACTGTCAATCTCGTGTACTTGGGATCTTTTGAGCTTGATGAACATGTCAAGATAATTCCATGGGGTCCTTGAGTCCATATGTGAGCTTGGTTTGCCATTGGTTAGGTCAAACAGTCAAAAATTGCCTTTGTGCAGTCAAAACCCTAAAAATGACCATTTTGCCCTTTTGATGATCTGATCAAATTTCTTGTGGAATTGTGGTCCAAACTTGATCAAATGGTCCATATGAGTTCATAATGTTGATGTGGATCAAATTTCATGAGTTTTGACTGTCAATTGACCATAGTTGACTTTTTCCCCAATACAGCTGATTTCTGGGTCAACTGTCCAATTGACTGGGCAAAACTTGGAATCAAGATTTGAAACTTGGTATGGATAAACTTGTGAGTCAAACATGAGACATGAAAGTAATCTTAGGCATTTTAGGTCAAAACATCCTAGGGCAAAAACAAACCCTAATTTGAGCCCACAGTGCAAGGAGAAGTCTTGAGCAGGGGAAACCCTAACTGGATCTTGGTCTTCAAGGGTCTTGTGATGAGAAAATGTTGAGGAAATGGGAGGGCAAATTTTGGGGTACAACACTATCGATACTCATTAGATAATTTGAATTATTTCAAATGTATATGGAATATGTGTCATTAAGTAATAGTCTTTTAACTTAGTTTCTTAGTGATGAAGTAACCTAAAATTTGGTGATAGAGAAGAAGAAAAATATTGAAATTGTTTACATCTATTATACCATAATACAATATGAATATGGTGGATAAATATACTATTGAGACTCATTAGATAATTTGAATAATTTCAAATGTATATGGAATATGTGTCATTAAGTAATAGTCTTTTAACTTGGTTTCTTAGTGATGAAGTAACCTAAAATTTGGTGATGGAGAAGAAGAAAAATATTGATATTGTTTACATCTATTATACGATAACACAATATGAATATGGTGGATAAATATACTATCGAGAGTCATCAGATAATTTGAATTATTTCAAATGTATATGGAATATGTGTCATTAAGTAATAGTCTTTTAACTTAGTTTCTTAGTGATGAAGTAACCTAAAATTTGGTGATGGAGAATTGGAAAATACTAAAATTGTTTACATCTATTATACCATAATACAATATGAATATGGTGGATAAATATACTATCGAGACTCATTAGATAATTTGAATTATTTCAAATGTATATGGAATATGTGTCATTAAGTAATAGTCTTTTAACTTAGTTTCTTAGTGATGAAGTAACCTAAAATTTGGTGATGGAGAAGAAGAAAAATATTGAAATTGTTTACATCTATTATACCATAATACAATATGAATATGGTGGATAAATATACTATCGAGACTCATTAGATAATTTGAATTATTTCAAAGGTATATGGAATATGTGTCATTAAGTAATAGTCTTTTAACTTAGCTTCTTAGTGATGAAGTAACCTAAAATTTGGTGATGGAGAATTAGAAAATACTGAAACTGTTTACATCTATTATACCATAATACAATATGAATATGATGGATAAATATACTATCGAGACTCATTAGATAATTTGTATTTGTTTAAATGTATATGGAATATGTGTCATTTGTAACAGCCTCTAAAACCCCGCATAAAATTTTGCAAATAATTAAAATCATATATTCATAGTACATGTATTAACGAGGATGTCACAATTCTCTTTTAATAAAAACAAGTTCCTGTCATGCATAACATAGAAGCAACTCATACATGTTTACACAGCGGAATATTATATTTAATAAAACCAAAGTTATAATATTTTCAATCATCAGGGATTAACACCTGGAATATATCAACATCATATTATAACCAAATACTAAGGAAATAAACGAGTCTGACTAAAGCAGCTCGACAAACAAACGTTCCCGGAGTTACAACTATCAGAGCATGACCCGGACAATACTTAAACGGAAATAAACTAGAAACAACAAGCCTTCGCCAAGCACCTGAACGAAGCTCCTCAATCTGAAATATTCAACAGTAAGGGTGAGCATCTCAACTATACATTTGATTATACGTTCATAACAATCAATTCAGAAAAACCATAAGCATCACCCAAACCGTTAGCATGTTTCATAGTTTACGAAAATCTTTACAATTCATATATTCATAATATCTTACTTTTCATACTTATAATTAACATCAAACATCATTAACCATTCAGCAACAATACATGCATACAATCAATTAAATACAACATTGGAAAATCATCCATTCATGTTATATTCAATATAATGCAACACACCCATGCATGTGGTACCATTTTACCGCCCCATTATATCTCGGGTCACGGACAACTCACCGTTCCATTATATCGCGGACACGGCTACCACCTCAACGTTCCATTAAATCGCGGACACGTATATTGGCCACCATGTTAATTCCACACAATGGGAATTAACAAATGCAACATGATATGTAAAGTATGTAACACTCAGCATACTATTAACATCCATAAAACATATCATGCAACATCAACAACATCAGTCATAACAGGATATGGATAGCATGTAATCACTCAGCATACTATTAAACATCAACCAATCATATCAAGTTATATCATAATTCATGCTTGATAACATCATCTCAAAACATGACAATAAAATCTACGTGGTGTTGGTATCATAACATACAAACGTTATTCGATACAAGCATCAACAACACTAGGAAATCAATAAGCAGCATATTCAAAACATATAAAACACTGCACATCAAAACAGAATCAATTCCGTACATAACAGCATGCACAGAAAACATAATCCAGAAGCCAACACAGGGGCTCAACACGGGTGCCCGTGTTGTGCAACACGGCCCGTGTGGAAATGTGTCCAGAAACACATTGTCTTCATCAATACATGGGGTCAACACGGGTGCCCGTGTGCAGCAACACGGCCCGTGTTGCCCATACAGAAGATCAACACGGGTGCCCGTGTTGTGCAACACGGCCCGTGTTGATAAGCGCGTACAATTTTTTCCTGTACCTGCAGCAGCTCAGAACAGCAACCAAACAAGAAAATACCAGCCAAAACGTGCATTGCGGTACATAACAACATCAATTTTGCATAACTCAAAGCAACACATCAATTGGAAACACAATTCCCTTCTAAGTTAGTAAATTTCCAATCTTAAGAACAGCATCAATTCACTTAAGGTCTCATTTTCCAAAATCAATCAAAACTCAGAATTTTCATTTTTAAAACATCCTATTTCATCAACAATTCTTTCATCAACAACAAGTTTTATAAAATTGACCTTAAGTTACATATTACCCGTCCTTTAGGGAAATTCTAACAACATTGAGGTTATCCCTAGAATTACCTAAGGGAACTCTCGTTCATACAAATATACCCCAAATCCACCATAGAAACCTAAAATCCTTAATTGATTCATAAAATTTGGGAACCTAAACCTTTTCTAACAAGGTTCAACCCTAAGGTTAGTGATCCCTAAGAACATCTAAAAATTGGGGTTTCTCCCTACGATTATCCAAAATCAATCGTACCTAAACCCATAAGCAAAAGTAAATCGAGTAGTAGCCCCCCTTACCTTATCAAATTGCAGCTTGAGTTCTTTGAGCGATGTTCTTCGTTCTTCGCACCTTCAGAGCTCAACTTCCCAAATTTCCCAAATTTTGTGTTATCGTGAAAAGTGAGAAAATAACTTGAGTTCCAAAATATATCCTTATTTCTTTTGCACCCCCACTCTTTACTAACGACATCCAAGCCCAATAACTTAAAAACCCAATATTTTCTTATTTCTTTTATTTTCTTCAAATATTCGAAAATAAATAATTCTTTTTATTTTATTAATTCTAATAAAATAAATTCCCAATTAAATAAATCAAATAATTAAAACTGGGGTGTTACATCATTAAGTAATAGTCTTTTAACTTAGTTTCTTAGTGAAGAAGTAACCTAAGATTTGGTGATGGAGAATTAGAAAATACTGAAACTGTTTACATCTATTATACCATAATACAATATGAATATGGTGAATAAATATACTATCGAGACTCATTAGATAATTTGAATTATTTCAAATGTATATGGAATATGTGTCATTAAGTAATAGTCTCTTAACTTAGTTTCTTAGTGATGAAGTAACCTAAAATTTGATGATAGAGAAGAAGAAAAATATTGAAATTGTTTACATCTATTATATGATAATACAATATGAATATGGTGGATAAATATACTATCGAGACTCATTAGATAATTTGAATTATTTCAAATGTATATGGAATATGTGTCATTAAGTAATAGTCTTTTAACTTAGTTTCTTAGTGATGAAGTAACCTAAGATTTGGTGATGGAGAATTAGAAAATACTGAAACTGTTTACATATATTATACCATAATACAATATGAATATGGTGGATAAATATACTATCGAGAGTCATTAGATAATTTGAATTATTTCAAATGTATATGGAATATATGTCATTAAGTAATAGTCTTTTAACTTAGTTTCTTAGTGATGAAGTAACCTAAAATTTGGTGATGGAGAATTGGAAAATACTAAAATTGTTTACATCTATTATACCATAATACAATATGAATATGGTGGATAAATTTACTATCGAGACTCATTAGATAATTTGAATTATTTCAAATGTATATGGAATATGTGTCATTAAGTAATAGTCTTTTAACTTAGTTTCTTAGTGATGAAGTAACCTAAGATTTGGTGATGGAGAATTAGAAAATACTGAAACTGTTTACATCTATTATACCATAATACAATATGAATATGGTGGATAAATATACTATCGAGACTCATTAGATAATTTGTATTTGTTTAAATGTATATGGAATATGTGTCATTAAGTAATAGTCTTTTAACTTAGTTTCTTAGTGATGAAGTAACCTAAAATTTTATGATGAAGAAGATGAAAAATATTGAAATTGTTTACATCTATTATACCATAATACAATATGAATATGGTGGATAAATATATTATCGAGACTCATTAGATAATTTGAATTATTTCAAATGTATATGGAATATGTGTCATTAAGTAATAGTCTTTTAACTTAGTTTCTTAGTGATGAAGTAACCTAAAATTTGGTCATGGAGAATTGGAAAATACTGAAATTGTTTACATCTATTATACCATAATACAATATGAATATGGTGGATAAATATACTATCGAGACTCATTAGATAATTTGAATTATTTCAAATGTATATGGAATATGTGTCATTAAGTAATAGTCTTTTAACTTAGTTTCTTAGTGATGAAGTAACCTAAAATTTGGTGATGGAGAATTAGAAAATACTGAAACTGTTTACATCTATTATACCATAATAAAATATGAATATGGTGAATAAATATACTATCGAGACTCATTATATAATTTGAATTATTTCAAATGTATATGGAATATGTGTCATTAAGTAATAGTCTCTTAACTTAGTTTCTTAGTGATGTAGTAACCTAAGATTTGGTGATGGAGAAGAAGAAAAATATTGAAATTGTTTACATCTATTATACGATAATAAAATATGAATATGGTGGATAAATATACTATCGAGACTCATTAGATAATTTGAATTATTTAAAATGTATATGGAATATGTGTCATTAAGTAATAGTCTTTTAACTCGGTTTCTTAGTGATGAAGTAACCTAAAATTTGGTGATGGAGAATTGGAAAATACTGAAATTGTTTACATCTATTATACCATAATACAATATGAATATGGTGAATAAATATACTATCGAGACTCATTAAATAATTTGAATTATTTCAAATGTATATGGAATATGTGTCATTAAGTAATAGTCTTTTAACTTAGTTTCTTAATGATGAAGTAACCTAAGATTTGGTGATGGAGAATTAGAAAATTTTGAAACTGTTTACATCTATTATACCATAATACAATATGAATATGGTGAATAAATATACTATCGAGACTCATTAGATAATTTGAATTATTTCAAATGTATATGGAATATGTGTCATTAAGTAATAGTCTTTTAACTTAGTTTCTTAGTGATGAAGTAACCTAAGATTTGGTGATGGAGAATTAGAAAATTTTGAAACTGTTTACATCTATTATACCATAATACAATATGAATATGGTGAATAAATATACTATCAAGACTCATTATAGAATTTGAACTATTTCAAATGTATATGGAATATGTGTCATTAAGTAATAGTCTTTTAACTTAGTTTCTTAGTGATGAAGTAACCTATAATTTGGTGATGGAGAATTAGAAAATACTGAAACTGTTTACATCTATTATACCATAATCCAATATGAATATGGTGAATAAATATACTATCGAGAGTCATTAGATAATTTGAATTATTTCAAATGTATATGGAATATGTGTCATTAAGTAATAGTCTTTTAACTTAGTTTCTTAGTGATGAAGTAACCTAAAATTTGGTGATGGAGAAGATGAAAAATATTGAAATTGTTTACATCTATTATACCATAATACAATATGAATATGGTGGATAAATATACTATCGAGACTCATTAGATAATTTGAATTATTTCAAATGTATATGGAATATGTGTCATTAAGTAATAGTCTTTTAACTTAGTTTCTTAGTGATGAAGTAACCTAAAATTTGGTGATGGAGAATTGGAAAATACTGAAACTGTTTACATCTATTATACCATAATACAATATGAATATGGTGAATAAATATACTATCGAGATTCATTAGATAATTTGAATTATTTCAAATGTATATGGAATATGTGTCATTAAGTAATAGTCCTTTAACTTAGTTTCTTAGTAATGAAGTAACCTAAGATTTGGTGATGGAGAATTGGAAAATACTGAAACTGTTTACATCTATTATACCATAATACAATATGAATATGGTGGATAAATATACTATCGAGACTCATTATATAATTTGAATTATTTCAAATGTATATGGAATATGTGTCATTAAGTAATAGTCTTTTAACTTAGTTTCTTAGTGATGAAGTAACCTAAAATTTGGTGATGGAGAATTGGAAAATACTAAAATTGTTTACATCTATTATACCATAATATAATATTAATATGGTGGATAAATATACTATCGAGACTCATTAGATAATTTGAATTATTTGAAATGTATATAGAATATGTGTCATTAAGTAATAGTCTTTTAACTTAGTTTCTTAGTGATGAAGTAACCTAAAATTTGGTGATGGAGAATTAGAAAATACTGAAACTATTTACATCTATTATACCATAATACAATATGAATATGGTGAATAAATATACTATCGAGACTCATTAGATAATTTGAATTATTTCAAATGTATATGGAATATGTGTCATTAAGTAATAGTCTTTTAACTTAGTTTCTTAGTGATGAATTAACCTAAAATTATGTGATGGAGAAGAAGAAAAATATTGAAATTGATTACATCTATTATACCATAATACAATATGAATATGGTGAATAAATATACTATCGAGACTCATTAGATAATTTGAATTATTTGAAATGTATATGGAATATGTGTCATTAAGTAATAGTCTTTTAACTTAGTTTCTTAGTGATGAAGTAACCTAAAATTATGTGATGGAGAAGAAGAAAAATATTGAAACTGTTTACATCTATTATACCATAATACAATATGAATATGGTGAATAAATATACTATCGAGACTCATTAGATAATTTGAATTATTTCAAATGTATATGGAATATGTGTCATTAAGTAATAGTCTTTTAACTTAGTTTCTTAGTGATGAAGTAACCTAAAATTTGGTGATGGAGAATTAGAAAATACTGAAACTGTTTACATCTATTATACCATAATACAATATGAATATGGTGAATAAATATACTATCGAGACTCATTAGATAATATGAATTATTTCAAATGTATATGGAATATGTGTCATTAAGTAATAGTCTCTTAACTTAGTTTCTTAGTGATGTAGTAACCTAAAATTTGGTGATGGAGAAGAGGAAAAATATTGAAATTGTTTACATATATTATACGATAATACAATATGAATATGGTGGATAAATATACTATCGAGACTCATTAGATAATTTGAATTATTTCAAATGTATATGGGATATGTGTCATTAAGTAATAGTCTTTTAACTCGGTTTCTTAGTGATGAAGTAACCTAAAATTTGGTGATGGAGAATTGGAAAATACTGAAACTGTTTACATCTATTATACCATAATACAATATGAATATGGTGAATAAATATACTATCGAGACTCATTAGATAATTTGAATTATTTGAAATGTATATGGAATATGTGTCATTAAGTAATAGTCTTTTAACTTAGTTTCTTAGTGATGAAGTAACCTAAAATTATGTGATGGAGAAGAAGAAAAATATTGAAACTGTTTACATCTATTATACCATAATACAATATGAATATGGTGAATAAATATACTATCGAGACTCATTAGATAATTTGAATTATTTCAAATGTATATGGAATATGTGTCATTAAGTAATAGTCTTTTAACTTAGTTTCTTAGTGATGAAGTAACCTATAATTTGGAGATGGAGAATTAGAAAATACTGAAACTGTTTACATCTATTATACCATAATACAATATGAATATGGTGAATAAATATACTATCGAGACTCATTAGATAATTTGAATTATTTCAAATGTATATGGAATATGTGTCATTAAGTAATAGTCTTTTAACTTAGTTTCTTAGTGATGAAGTAAACTAAAATTTGGTGATGGAGAAGATGAAAAATATTGAAATTGTTTACATCTATTATACGATAATACAATATGAATATGGTGGATAAATATACTATCGAGACTCATTAGATAATTTGAATTATTTCAAATGTATATGGAATATGTGTCATTAAGTAATAGTCTTTTAACTCGGTTTCTTAGTGATGAAGTAACCTAAAATTTGGTGATGGAGAATTGGAAAATACTGAAATTGTTTACATCTATTATACCATAATACAATATGAATATGGTGAATAAATATACTATCGAGATTCATTAGATAATTTGAATTATTTCAAATGAATATGGAATATGTGTCATTAAGTAATAGTCCTTTAACTTAGTTTCTTAGTGATGAAGTAACCTAAGATTTGGTGATGGAGAATTGGAAAATACTGAAATTGTTTACATCTATTATACCATAATACAATATGAATATGGTGGATAAATATATTATCGAGATTCATTAGATAATTTGAATTATTTCAAATGTATATGGAATATGTGTCATTAAGTAATAGTCTTTTAACTTAGTTTCTTAGTGATGAAGTAACCTAAAATTTGGTGATGGAGAATTGGAAAATACTGATGTTGTTTACATCTATTATACCATAATACAATATGAATATGGTGGATAAATATACTATCGAGACTCATTAGATAATTTGAATTATTTGAAATGTATATAGAATATGTGTCATTAAGTAATAGTCTTTTAACTTAGTTTCTTAGTGATGAAGTAACCTAAAATTTGGTGATGGAGAATTAGAAAATACTGAAACTGTTTACATCTATTATACCATAATACAATATGAATATGGTGAATAAATATACTATCGAGACTCATTAGATAATTTGAATTATTTCAAATGTATATGGAATATGTGTCATTAAGTAATAGTCTTTTAACTTAGTTTCTTAGTGATGAATTAACCTAAAATTATGTGATGGAGAAGAAGAAAAATATTGAAATTGATTACATCTATTATACCATAATACAATATGAATATGGTGTATAAATATACTATCGAGACTCATTAGATAATTTGAATTATTTAAATTGTATATGGAATATGTGTCATTAAGTAATAGTCTTTTAACTTAGTTTCTTAGTGATGAAGTAACCTAAAATTTGGTGATGGAGAATTAGAAAATACTGAAACTGTTTACATCTATTATACCATAATACAATATGAATATGGTGAATAAATATACTATCGAGACTCATTAGATAATATGAATTATTTCAAATGTATATGGAATATGTGTCATTAAGTAATAGTCTCTTAACTTAGTTTCTTAGTGACGTAGTAACCTAAAATTTGGTGATGGAGAAGAGGAAAAATATTGAAATTGTTTACATATATTATACGATAATACAATATGAATATGGTGGATAAATATACTATCGAGACTCATTAGATAATTTGAATTATTTCAAATGTATATGGGATATGTGTCATTAAGTAATAGTCTTTTAACTCGGTTTCTTAGTGATGAAGTAACCTAAAATTTGGTGATGGAGAATTGGAAAATACTGAAACTGTTTACATCTATTATACCATAATACAATATGAATATGGTGAATAAATATACTATCGAGACTCATTAGATAATTTGAATTATTTGAAATGTATATGGACTATGTGTCATTAAGTAATAGTCTTTTTACTTAGTTTCTTAGTGATGAAGTAACCTAAAATTTGGTGATGGAGAATTAGAAAATACTGAAACTGTTTACATCTATTATACCATAATACAATATGAATATGGTGAATAAATATACTATCGAGACTCATTAAATAATTTGAATTATTTCAAATGTATATGGAATATGTGTCATTAAGTAATAGTCTTTTAACTTAGTTTCTTAGTGATGAAGTAACCTAACATTTGGTGATGGAGAATTAGAAAATTTTGAAACTGTTTACATCTATTATACCATAATACAATATAAATATGGTGAATAAATATACTATCGAGACTCATTATAGAATTTGAATTATTTCAAATGTATATGGAATATGTGTCATTAAGTAATAGTCTTTTAACTCGGTTTCTTAGTGATGAAGTAACCTAAAATTTGGTGATGAGGAATTGGAAAATACTGAAATTGTTTACATCTATTATACCATAATACAATATGAATATGGTGAATAAATATACTATCGAGACTCATTAGATAATTTGAATTATTTCAAATGTATATGGAATATGTATCATTAAGTAATAGTCTTTTAACTTAGTTTCTTAGTGATGAAGTAACCTAAGATTTTGTGATGGAGAATTAGAAAATACTGAAACTGTTTATATGTATTATACCATAATACAATATGAATATGGTGAATAAATATACTATCGAGACTCATTAGATAATTTGAATTATTTCAAATGTATATGGAATATGTGTCATTAAGTAATAGTCTTTTAACTTAGTTTCTTAGTGATGAAGTAACCTAAGATTTTGTGATGGAGAATTAGAAAATACTGAAACTGTTTATATGTATTATACCATAATACAATATGAATATGGTGAATAAATATACTATCGAGACTCATTAGATAATTTGAATTATTTCAAATGTATATGGAATATGTGTCATTAAGTAATAGTCTTTTAACTTGGTTTCTTAGTGATGAAGTAACCTAAGATTTGGTGAAGGAGAATTAGAAAATACGGAAACTGTTTACATCTATTATACCATAATACAATATGAATATGGTGAATAAATATACTATCGAGACTCATTAGATAATTTGAAATATTTCAAATGTATATGGAATATGTGTCATTAAGTAATAGTCTTTTAACTTAGTTTCTTAGTGATGAAGTAACCTAAAATTTTGTGATGGAGAAGAAGAAAAATATTGAAATTGTTTACATCTATTATACGATAATACAATATGAATATGGTGGATAAATATACTATCGAGACTCATTAGATAATTTGAATTATTTCAAATGTATATGGAATATGTGACATTAAGTAATAGTCTTTTAACTCGGTTTCTTAGTGATGAAGTAACCTAAAATTTGGTGATGGAGAATTGGAAAATACTGAAATTGTTTACATCTATTATACCATAATACAATATGAATATGGTGGATAAATATACTATCGAGACTCATTAGATAATTTGAATTATTTCAAATGTATATGGAATATGTGTCATTAAGTAATAGTCTCTTAACTTAGTTTCTTAGTGATGAAGTAACCTAAGATTTGGTGATGGAGAATTAGAAAATACTGAAACTGTTTACATCTATTATACCATAATACAATATGAATATGGTGAATAAATATACTATCGAGACTCATTAGATAATTTAAATTATTTCAAATGTATATGGAATATGTGTCATTAAGTAATAGTCTTTTAACTTAGTTTCTTAGTGATGAAGTAACCTAAAATTTGGTGATGGAGAATTAGAAAATACTGAAACTGTTTACATCTATTATACCATAATACAATATGAATATGGTGGATAAATATACTATCGAGACTCATTAGATAATTTGAATTATTTGAAATGTATATGGAATATGTGTCATTAAGTAATAGTCTTTTAACTTAGTTTCTTAGTGATGAATTAACCTAAAATTATGTGATGGAGAAGAAGAAAAATATTGAAATTGTTTACATCTATTATACCATAATACAATATGAATATGGTGGATAAATATACTATCGAGACTCATTAGATAATTTGAATTATTTCAAATGTATATGGAATATGTGTCATTAAGTAATTGTCTCTTAACTTAGTTTCTTAGTGATGTAGTAACCTAAAATTTGGTGATGGAGAAGAAGAAAAATATTGAAACTGTTTACATCTATTATACCATAATACAATATGAATATGGTGGATAAATATACTATCGAGACTCATTAGATAATTTGAATTATTTCAAATGTATATGGAATATGTGTCATTAAGTAATAGTCTTTTAACTCGGTTTCTTAGTGATGAAGTAACCTAAAATTTGGTGATGGAGAATTGGAAAATACTGAAATTGTTTACATCTATTATACCATAATACAATATGAATATGGTGAATAAATATACTATCGAGACTCATTAGATAATTTGAATTATTTCAAATGTATATGGAATATGTGTCATTAAGTAATAGTCTTTTAACTTAGTTTCTTAGTGATGAAGTAACCTAAGATTTGGTGATGGAGAATTGGAAAATACTAAAATTGTTTACATCTATTATACCATAATACAATATGAATATGGTGGATAAATATACTATCGAGACTCATTAGATAATTTGAATTATTTCAAATGTATATGGAATATGTGTCATTAAGTAATAGTCTTTTAACTTAGTTTCTTAGTGATGAAGTAACCTATAATTTGGTGATGGAGAATTAGAAAATACTGAAATTGTTTACATCTATTATACCATAATACAATATGAATATGGTGAGTAAATATACTATCGAGACTCATTAGATAATTTGAATTATTTCAAATGTATATGGAATGTGTGTCATTAAGTAATAGTCTTTTAACTTAGTTTCTTAGTGATGAAGTAACCTAAAATTATGTGATGGAGAAGAAGAAAAATATTGAAATTGTTTACATCTATTATACCATAATACAATATGAATATGGTGGATAAATATACTATAGAGACTCATTAGATAATTTGAATTATTTCAAATGTATATGGAATATGTGTCATTAAGTAATAGTCTTTTAACTTAGTTTCTTAGTGATGAAGTAACCTAAAATTTGGTGATGGAGAATTAGAAAATACTGAAATTGTTTACATCTATTATACCATAATATAATATGAATATGGTGAATAAATATACTATCGAGACTAATTAGATAATTTGAATTATTTCAAATGTATATGGCATATGTGTCATTAAGTAATAGTCTTTTAACTCGGTTTCTTAGTGATGAAGTAACCTAAAATTTGGTGATGGAGAATTGGAAAATACTGAAATTGTTTACATCTATTATACCATAATACAATATGAATATGGTGGATAAATATACTATCGAGACTCATTAGATAATTTGAATTATTTCAAATGTATATGGAATATGTGTCATTAAGTAATAGTCTTTTAACTTAGTTTCTTAGTGATGAAGTAACCTAAGATTTGGTGATGGAGAATTAGAAAATACTGAAATTGTTTACATCTATTATACCATAATACAATATGAATATGGTGAATAAATATACTATCGAGACTCATTAGATAATTTAAATTATTTCAAATGTATATGGAATATGTGTCATTAAGTAATAGTCTTTTAACTTAGTTTCTTAGTGATGAAGTAACCTAAAATTTGGTGATGGAGAAGAAGAAAAATATTGAAATTGTTTACATCTATTATACGATAATACAATATGAATATGGTGGATAAATATACTATCAAGACTCATTAGATAATTTGAATTATTTCAAATGTATATGGAATATGTGACATTAAGTAATAGTCTTTTAACTCGGTTTCTTAGTGATGAAGTAACCTAAAATTTGGTGATGGAGAATTGGAAAATACTGAAATTGTTTACATCTATTATACCATAATACAATATGAATATGGTGGATAAATATACTATCGAGACTCATTAGATAATTTGAATTATTTCAAATGTATATGGAATATGTGTCATTAAGTAATAGTCTCTTAACTTAGTTTCTTAGTGATGAAGTAACCTAAGATTTGGTGATGGAGAATTAGAAAATACTGAAACTGTTTACATCTATTATACCATAATACAATATGAATATGGTGAATAAATATACTATCGAGACTCATTAGATAATTTAAATTATTTCAAATGTATATGGAATATGTGTCATTAAGTAATAGTCTTTTAACTTAGTTTCTTAGTGATGAAGTAACCTAAAATTTGGTGATGGAGAATTAGAAAATACTGAAACTGTTTACATCTATTATACCATAATACAATATGAATATGGTGGATAAATATACTATCGAGACTCATTAGATAATTTGAATTATTTGAAATGTATATGGAATATGTGTCATTAAGTAATAGTCTTTTAACTTAGTTTCTTAGTGATGAATTAACCTAAAATTATGTGATGGAGAAGAAGAAAAATATTGAAATTGTTTACATCTATTATACCATAATACAATATGAATATGGTGGATAAATATACTATCGAGACTCATTAGATAATTTGAATTATTTCAAATGTATATGGAATATGTGTCATTAAGTAATAGTCTCTTAACTTAGTTTCTTAGTGATGTAGTAACCTAAAATTTGGTGATGGAGAAGAAGAAAAATATTGAAACTGTTTACATCTATTATACCATAATACAATATGAATATGGTGGATAAATATACTATCGAGACTCATTAGATAATTTGAATTATTTCAAATGTATATGGAATATGTGTCATTAAGTAATAGTCTTTTAACTCGGTTTCTTAGTGATGAAGTAACCTAAAATTTGGTGATGGAGAATTGGAAAATACTGAAATTGTTTACATCTATTATACCATAATACAATATGAATATGGTGAATAAATATACTATCGAGACTCATTAGATAATTTGAATTATTTCAAATGTATATGGAATATGTGTCATTAAGTAATAGTCTTTTAACTTAGTTTCTTAGTGATGAAGTAACCTAAGATTTGGTGATGGAGAATTGGAAAATACTAAAATTGTTTACATCTATTATACCATAATACAATATGAATATGGTGGATAAATATACTATCGAGACTCATTAGATAATTTGAATTATTTCAAATGTATATGGAATATGTGTCATTAAGTAATAGTCTTTTAACTTAGTTTCTTAGTGATGAAGTAACCTATAATTTGGTGATGGAGAATTAGAAAATACTGAAATTGTTTACATCTATTATACCATAATACAATATGAATATGGTGAGTAAATATACTATCGAGACTCATTAGATAATTTGAATTATTTCAAATGTATATGGAATGTGTGTCATTAAGTAATAGTCTTTTAACTTAGTTTCTTAGTGATGAAGTAACCTAAAATTATGTGATGGAGAAGAAGAAAAATATTGAAATTGTTTACATCTATTATACCATAATACAATATGAATATGGTGGATAAATATACTATAGAGACTAATTAGATAATTTGAATTATTTCAAATGTATATGGAATATGTGTCATTAAGTAATAGTCTCTTAACTTAGTTTCTTGGTGATGTAGTAACATAAAATTTGGTGATGGAGAAGAAGAAAAATATTGAAATTGTTTACATCTATTATACGATAATACAATATGAATATGGTGGATAAATATACTATCGAGACTCATTAGATAATTTGAATTATTTCAAATGTATATGGAATATCTGACATTAAGTAATAGTCTTTTAACTCGGTTTCTTAGTGATGAAGTAACCTAAAATTTGGTGATGGAGAATTGGAAAATACTGAAATTGTTTACATCTATTATACCATAATACAATATGAATATGGTGGATAAATATACTATCGAGACTCATTAGATAATTTGAATTATTTCAAATGTATATGGAATATGTGTCATTAAGTAATAGTCTCTTAACTTAGTTTCTTAGTGATGAAGTAACCTAAGATTTGGTGATGGAGAATTAGAAAATACTGAAACTGTTTACATCTATTATACCATAATACAATATGAATATGGTGAATAAATATACTATCGAGACTCATTAGATAATTTAAATTATTTCAAATGTATATGGAATATGTGTCATTAAGTAATAGTCTTTTAACTTAGTTTCTTAGTGATGAAGTAACCTAAAATTTGGTGATGGAGAATTAGAAAATACTGAAACTGTTTACATCTATTATACCATAATACAATATGAATATGGTGAATAAATATACTATCGAGACTCATTAGATAATTTGAATTATTTCAAATGTATATGGAATATGTGTCATTAAGTAATAGTCTTTTAACTTAGTTTCTTAGTGATGAAGTAACCTAAAATTTGGTGATGGAGAAGATGAAAAATATTGAAATTGTTTACATCTATTATACCATAATACAATATGAATATGGTGGATAAATATACTATCGAGACTCATTAGATAATTTGAATTATTTCAAATGTATATGGAATATGTGTCATTAAGTAATAGTCTTTTAACTTAGTTTCTTAGTGATGAAGTAACCTAAAATTGGGTGATGGAGAATTGGAAAATACTGAAATTGTTTACATCTATTATACCATAATACAATATGAATATGGTGGATAAATATACTATAGAGACTAATTAGATAATTTGAATTATTTCAAATGTATATGGAATATGTGTCATTAAGTAATAGTCTCTTAACTTAGTTTCTTGGTGATGTAGTAACATAAAATTTGGTGATGGAGAAGAAGAAAAATATTGAAATTGTTTACATCTATTATACGATAATACAATATGAATATGGTGGATAAATATACTATCGAGACTCATTAGATAATTTGAATTATTTCAAATGTATATGGAATATGTGACATTAAGTAATAGTCTTTTAACTCGGTTTCTTAGTGATGAAGTAACCTAAAATTTGGTGATGGAGAATTGGAAAATACTGAAATTGTTTACATCTATTATACCATAATACAATATGAATATGGTGGATAAATATACTATCGAGACTCATTAGATAATTTGAATTATTTCAAATGTATATGGAATATGTGTCATTAAGTAATAGTCTCTTAACTTAGTTTCTTAGTGATGAAGTAACCTAAGATTTGGTGATGGAGAATTAGAAAATACTGAAACTGTTTACATCTATTATACCATAATACAATATGAATATGGTGAATAAATATACTATCGAGACTCATTAGATAATTTAAATTATTTCAAATGTATATGGAATATGTGTCATTAAGTAATAGTCTTTTAACTTAGTTTCTTAGTGATGAAGTAACCTAAAATTTGGTGATGGAGAATTAGAAAATACTGAAACTGTTTACATCTATTATACCATAATACAATATGAATATGGTGAATAAATATACTATCGAGACTCATTAGATAATTTGAATTATTTCAAATGTATATGGAATATGTGTCATTAAGTAATAGTCTTTTAACTTAGTTTCTTAGTGATGAAGTAACCTAAAATTTGGTGATGGAGAAGATGAAAAATATTGAAATTGTTTACATCTATTATACCATAATACAATATGAATATGGTGGATAAATATACTATCGAGACTCATTAGATAATTTGAATTATTTCAAATGTATATGGAATATGTGTCATTAAGTAATAGTCTTTTAACTTAGTTTCTTAGTGATGAAGTAACCTAAAATTGGGTGATGGAGAATTGGAAAATACTGAAATTGTTTACATCTATTATACCATAATACAATATGAATATGGTGGATAAATATACTATAGAGACTAATTAGATAATTTGAATTATTTCAAATGTATATGGAATATGTGTCATTAAGTAATAGTCTCTTAACTTAGTTTCTTGGTGATGTAGTAACATAAAATTTGGTGATGGAGAAGAAGAAAAATATTGAAATTGTTTACATCTATTATACGATAATACAATATGAATATGGTGGATAAATATACTATCGAGACTCATTAGATAATTTGAATTATTTCAAATGTATATGGAATATGTGACATTAAGTAATAGTCTTTTAACTCGGTTTCTTAGTGATGAAGTAACCTAAAATTTGGTGATGGAGAATTGGAAAATACTGAAATTGTTTACATCTATTATACCATAATACAATATGAATATGGTGGATAAATATACTATCGAGACTCATTAGATAATTTGAATTATTTCAAATGTATATGGAATATGTGTCATTAAGTAATAGTCTTTTAACTTAGTTTCTTAGTGATGAAGTAACCTAAAATTTGGTGATGGAGAAGATGAAAAATATTGAAATTGTTTACATCTATTATACCATAATACAATATGAATATGGTGGATAAATATACTATCGAGACTCATTAGATAATTTGAATTATTTCAAATGTATATGGAATATGTGTCATTAAGTAATAGTCTTTTAACTTAGTTTCTTAGTGATGAAGTAACCTAAAATTGGGTGATGGAGAATTGGAAAATACTGAAATTGTTTACATCTATTATACCATAATACAATATGAATATGGTGGATAAATATACTATAGAGACTAATTAGATAATTTGAATTATTTCAAATGTATATGGAATATGTGTCATTAAGTAATAGTCTCTTAACTTAGTTTCTTGGTGATGTAGTAACATAAAATTTGGTGATGGAGAAGAAGAAAAATATTGAAATTGTTTACATCTATTATACGATAATACAATATGAATATGGTGGATAAATATACTATCGAGACTCATTAGATAATTTGAATTATTTCAAATGTATATGGAATATGTGACATTAAGTAATAGTCTTTTAACTCGGTTTCTTAGTGATGAAGTAACCTAAAATTTGGTGATGGAGAATTGGAAAATACTGAAATTGTTTACATCTATTATACCATAATACAATATGAATATGGTGGATAAATATACTATCGAGACTCATTAGATAATTTGAATTATTTCAAATGTATATGGAATATGTGTCATTAAGTAATAGTCTCTTAACTTAGTTTCTTAGTGATGAAGTAACCTAAGATTTGGTGATGGAGAATTAGAAAATACTGAAACTGTTTACATCTATTATACCATAATACAATATGAATATGGTGAATAAATATACTATCGAGACTCATTAGATAATTTAAATTATTTCAAATGTATATGGAATATGTGTCATTAAGTAATAGTCTTTTAACTTAGTTTCTTAGTGATGAAGTAACCTAAAATTTGGTGATGGAGAATTAGAAAATACTGAAACTGTTTACATCTATTATACCATAATACAATATGAATATGGTGAATAAATATACTATCGAGACTCATTAGATAATTTGAATTATTTCAAATGTATATGGAATATGTGACATTAAGTAATAGTCTTTTAACTCGGTTTCTTAGTGATGAAGTAACCTAAAATTTGGTGATGGAGAATTGGAAAATACTGAAATTGTTTACATCTATTATACCATAATACAATATGAATATGGTGGATAAATATACTATCGAGACTCATTAGATAATTTGAATTATTTCAAATGTATATGGAATATGTGTCATTAAGTAATAGTCTCTTAACTTAGTTTCTTAGTGATGAAGTAACCTAAGATTTGGTGATGGAGAATTAGAAAATACTGAAACTGTTTACATCTATTATACCATAATACAATATGAATATGGTGAATAAATATACTATCGAGACTCATTAGATAATTTAAATTATTTCAAATGTATATGGAATATGTGTCATTAAGTAATAGTCTTTTAACTTAGTTTCTTAGTGATGAAGTAACCTAAAATTTGGTGATGGAGAATTAGAAAATACTGAAACTGTTTACATCTATTATACCATAATACAATATGAATATGGTGAATAAATATACTATCGAGACTCATTAGATAATTTGAATTATTTCAAATGTATATGGAATATGTGTCATTAAGTAATAGTCTTTTAACTTAGTTTCTTAGTGATGAAGTAACCTAAAATTTGGTGATGGAGAAGATGAAAAATATTGAAATTATTTACATCTATTATACCATAATACAATATGAATATGGTGGATAAATATACTATCGAGACTCATTAGATAATTTGAATTATTTCAAATGTATATGGAATATGTGTCATTAAGTAATAGTCTTTTAACTTAGTTTCTTAGTGATGAAGTAACCTAAAATTGGGTGATGGAGAATTGGAAAATACTGAAATTGTTTACATCTATTATACCATAATACAATATGAATATGGTGGATAAATATACTATCGAGACTAATTAGATAATTTGAATTATTTCAAATGTATATGGAATATGTGTCATTAAGTAATAGTCTTTTAACTTAGTTTCTTAGTGATGAAGTAACCTAAAATTATGTGATGGAGAAGAAGAAAAATATTGAAATTGTTTACATCTATTATACCATAATACAATATGAATATGGTGGATAAATATACTATAGAGACTCATTAGATAATTTGAATTATTTCAAATGTATATGGAATATGTGTCATTAAGTAATAGTCTTTTAACTTAGTTTCTAAGTGATGAAGTAACCTAAAATTTGGTGATGGAGAATTGGAAAATACTGAAATTGTTTACATCTATTATACCATAATACAATATGAATATGGTGGATAAATATACTATCGAGACTCATTAGATAATTTGAATTATTTCAAATGTATATGGAATATGTGTCATTAAGTAATAGTCTCTTAACTTAGTTTCTTAGTGATGAAGTAACCTAAGATTTGGTGATGGAGAATTAGAAAATACTGAAACTGTTTACATCTATTATACCATAATACAATATGAATATGGTGAATAAATATACTATCGAGACTCATTAGATAATTTAAATTATTTCAAATGTATATGGAATATGTGTCATTAAGTAATAGTCTTTTAACTTAGTTTCTTAGTGATGAAGTAACCTAAAATTTGGTGATGGAGAATTAGAAAATACTGAAACTGTTTACATCTATTATACCATAATACAATATGAATATGGTGAATAAATATACTATCGAGACTCATTAGATAATTTGAATTATTTCAAATGTATATGGAATATGTGTCATTAAGTAATAGTCTTTTAACTTAGTTTCTTAGTGATGAAGTAACCTAAAATTTGGTGATGGAGAAGATGAAAAATATTGAAATTGTTTACATCTATTATACCATAATACAATATGAATATGGTGGATAAATATACTATCGAGACTCATTAGATAATTTGAATTATTTCAAATGTATATGGAATATGTGTCATTAAGTAATAGTCTTTTAACTTAGTTTCTTAGTGATGAAGTAACCTAAAATTATGTGATGGAGAAGAAGAAAAATATTGAAATTGTTTACATCTATTATACCATAATACAATATGAATATGGTGGATAAATATACTATAGAGACTCATTAGATAATTTGAATTATTTCAAATGTATATGGAATATGTGTCATTAAGTAATAGTCTTTTAACTTAGTTTCTTAGTGATGAAGTAACCTAAAATTTGGTGATGGAGAATTGGAAAATACTGAAATTGTTTACATCTATTATACCATAATACAATATGAATATGGTGGATAAATATACTATCGAGACTCATTAGATAATTTGAATTATTTCAAATGTATATGGAATATGTGTCATTAAGTAATAGTCTCTTAACTTAGTTTCTTAGTGATGAAGTAAACTAAGATTTGGTGATGGAGAATTAGAAAATACTGAAACTGTTTACATCTATTATACCATAATACAATATGAATATGGTGAATAAATATACTATCGAGACTCATTAGATAATTTAAATTATTTCAAATGTATATGGAATATGTGTCATTAAGTAATAGTCTTTTAACTTAGTTTCTTAGTGATGAAGAAACCTAAAATTTGGTGATGGAGAATTAGAAAATACTGAAACTGTTTACATCTATTATACCATAATACAATATGAATATGGTGAATAAATATACTATCGAGACTCATTAGATAATTTGAATTATTTCAAATGTATATGGAATATGTGTCATTAAGTAATAGTCTTTTAACTTAGTTTCTTAGTGATGAAGTAACCTAAAATTTGGTGATGGAGAAGATGAAAAATATTGAAATTGTTTACATCTATTATACCATAATACAATATGAATATGGTGGATAAATATACTATCGAGACTCATTAGATAATTTGAATTATTTCAAATGTATATGGAATATGTGTCATTAAGTAATAGTCTTTTAACTTAGTTTCTTAGTGATGAAGTAACCTAAAATTTGGTGATGAGGAATTGGAAAATACTGAAATTGTTTACATCTATTATACCATAATATAATATGAATATGGTGAATAAATATACTATCGAGACTAATTAGATAATTTGAATTATTTCAAATGTATATGGAATATGTGTCATTAAGTAATAGTCTCTTAACTTAGTTTCTTGGTGATGTAGTAACATAAAATTTGGTGATGGAGAAGAAGAAAAATATTGAAATTGTTTACATCTATTATACGATAATACAATATGAATATGGTGGATAAATATACTATCGAGACTCATTAGATAATTTGAATTATTTCAAATGTATATGGAATATGTGACATTAAGTAATAGTCTTTTAACTCGGTTTCTTAGTGATGAAGTAACCTAAAATTTGGTGATGGAGAATTGGAAAATACTGAAATTGTTTACATCTATTATACCATAATACAATATGAATATGGTGGATAAATATACTATCGAGACTCATTAGATAATTTGAATTATTTCAAATGTATATGGAATATGTGTCATTAAGTAATAGTCTCTTAACTTAGTTTCTTAGTGATGAAGTAACCTAAGATTTGGTGATGGAGAATTAGAAAATACTGAAACTGTTTACATCTATTATACCATAATACAATATGAATATGGTGAATAAATATACTATCGAGACTCATTAGATAATTTAAATTATTTCAAATGTATATGGAATATGTGTCATTAAGTAATAGTCTTTTAACTTAGTTTCTTAGTGATGAAGTAACCTAAAATTTGGTGATGGAGAATTAGAAAATACTGAAACTGTTTACATCTATTATACCATAATACAATATGAATATGGTGAATAAATATACTATCGAGACTCATTAGATAGTTTGAATTATTTCAAATGTATATGGAATATGTGTCATTAAGTAATAGTCTTTTAACTTAGTTTCTTAGTGATGAAGTAACCTAAAATTTGGTGATGGAGAAAATGAAAAATATTGAAATTGTTTACATCTATTATACCATAATACAATATGAATATGGTGGATAAATATACTATCGAGACTCATTAGATAATTTGAATTATTTCAAATGTATATCGAATATGTGTCATTAAGTAATAGTCTTTTAACTTAGTTTCTTAGTGATGAAGTAACCTAAAATTGGGTGATGGAGAATTGGAAAATACTGAAATTGTTTACATCTATTATACCATAATACAATATGAATATGGTGGATAAATATACTATCGAGACTAATTAGATAATTTGAATTATTTCAAATGTATATGGAATATGTGTCATTAAGTAATAGTCTTTTAACTTAGTTTCTTAGTGATGAAGTAACCTAAAATTATGTGATGGAGAAGAAGAAAAATATTGAAATTGTTTACATCTATTATACCATAATACAATATGAATATGGTGGATAAATATACTATAGAGACTCATTAGATAATTTGAATTATTTCAAATGTATATGGAATATGTGTCATTAAGTAATAGTCTTTTAACTTAGTTTCTAAGTGATGAAGTAACCTAAAATTTGGTGATGGAGAATTGGAAAATACTGAAATTGTTTACATCTATTATACCATAATACAATATGAATATGGTGGATAAATATACTATCGAGACTCATTAGATAATTTGAATTATTTCAAATGTATATGGAATATGTGTCATTAAGTAATAGTCTCTTAACTTAGTTTCTTAGTGATGAAGTAACCTAAGATTTGGTGATGGAGAATTAGAAAATACTGAAACTGTTTACATCTATTATACCATAATACAATATGAATATGGTGAATAAATATACTATCGAGACTCATTAGATAATTTAAATTATTTCAAATGTATATGGAATATGTGTCATTAAGTAATAGTCTTTTAACTTAGTTTCTTAGTGATGAAGTAACCTAAAATTTGGTGATGGAGAATTAGAAAATACTGAAACTGTTTACATCTATTATACCATAATACAATATGAATATGGTGAATAAATATACTATCGAGACTCATTAGATAATTTGAATTATTTCAAATGTATATGGAATATGTGTCATTAAGTAATAGTCTTTTAACTTAGTTTCTTAGTGATGAAGTAACCTAAAATTTGGTGATGGAGAAGATGAAAAATATTGAAATTGTTTACATCTATTATACCATAATACAATATGAATATGGTGGATAAATATACTATCGAGACTCATTAGATAATTTGAATTATTTCAAATGTATATGGAATATGTGTCATTAAGTAATAGTCTTTTAACTTAGTTTCTTAGTGATGAAGTAACCTAAAATTATGTGATGGAGAAGAAGAAAAATATTGAAATTGTTTACATCTATTATACCATAATACAATATGAATATGGTGGATAAATATACTATAGAGACTCATTAGATAATTTGAATTATTTCAAATGTATATGGAATATGTGTCATTAAGTAATAGTCTTTTAACTTAGTTTCTTAGTGATGAAGTAACCTAAAATTTGGTGATGGAGAATTGGAAAATACTGAAATTGTTTACATCTATTATACCATAATACAATATGAATATGGTGGATAAATATACTATCGAGACTCATTAGATAATTTGAATTATTTCAAATGTATATGGAATATGTGTCATTAAGTAATAGTCTCTTAACTTAGTTTCTTAGTGATGAAGTAACCTAAGATTTGGTGATGGAGAATTAGAAAATACTGAAACTGTTTACATCTATTATACCATAATACAATATGAATATGGTGAATAAATATACTATCGAGACTCATTAGATAATTTAAATTATTTCAAATGTATATGGAATATGTGTCATTAAGTAATAGTCTTTTAACTTAGTTTCTTAGTGATGAAGTAACCTAAAATTTGGTGATGGAGAATTAGAAAATACTGAAACTGTTTACATCTATTATACCATAATACAATATGAATATGGTGAATAAATATACTATCGAGACTCATTAGATAATTTGAATTATTTCAAATGTATATGGAATATGTGTCATTAAGTAATAGTCTTTTAACTTAGTTTCTTAGTGATGAAGTAACCTAAAATTTGGTGATGGAGAAGATGAAAAATATTGAAATTGTTTACATCTATTATACCATAATACAATATGAATATGGTGGATAAATATACTATCGAGACTCATTAGATAATTTGAATTATTTCAAATGTATATGGAATATGTGTCATTAAGTAATAGTCTTTTAACTTAGTTTCTTAGTGATGAAGTAACCTAAAATTTGGTGATGAGGAATTGGAAAATACTGAAATTGTTTACATCTATTATACCATAATATAATATGAATATGGTGAATAAATATACTATCGAGACTAATTAGATAATTTGAATTATTTCAAATGTATATGGAATATGTGTCATTAAGTAATAGTCTCTTAACTTAGTTTCTTGGTGATGTAGTAACATAAAATTTGGTGATGGAGAAGAAGAAAAATATTGAAATTGTTTACATCTATTATACGATAATACAATATGAATATGGTGGATAAATATACTATCGAGACTCATTAGATAATTTGAATTATTTCAAATGTATATGGAATATGTGACATTAAGTAATAGTCTTTTAACTCGGTTTCTTAGTGATGAAGTAACCTAAAATTTGGTGATGGAGAATTGGAAAATACTGAAATTGTTTACATCTATTATACCATAATACAATATGAATATGGTGGATAAATATACTATCGAGACTCATTAGATAATTTGAATTATTTCAAATGTATATGGAATATGTGTCATTAAGTAATAGTCTCTTAACTTAGTTTCTTAGTGATGAAGTAACCTAAGATTTGGTGATGGAGAATTAGAAAATACTGAAACTGTTTACATCTATTATACCATAATACAATATGAATATGGTGAATAAATATACTATCGAGACTCATTAGATAATTTAAATTATTTCAAATGTATATGGAATATGTGTCATTAAGTAATAGTCTTTTAACTTAGTTTCTTAGTGATGAAGTAACCTAAAATTTGGTGATGGAGAATTAGAAAATACTGAAACTGTTTACATCTATTATACCATAATACAATATGAATATGGTGAATAAATATACTATCGAGACTCATTAGATAGTTTGAATTATTTCAAATGTATATGGAATATGTGTCATTAAGTAATAGTCTTTTAACTTAGTTTCTTAGTGATGAAGTAACCTAAAATTTGGTGATGGAGAAGATGAAAAATATTGAAATTGTTTACATCTATTATACCATAATACAATATGAATATGGTGGATAAATATACTATCGAGACTCATTAGATAATTTGAATTATTTCAAATGTATATCGAATATGTGTCATTAAGTAATAGTCTTTTAACTTAGTTTCTTAGTGATGAAGTAACCTAAAATTGGGTGATGGAGAATTGGAAAATACTGAAATTGTTTACATCTATTATACCATAATACAATATGAATATGGTGGATAAATATACTATCGAGACTAATTAGATAATTTGAATTATTTCAAATGTATATGGAATATGTGTCATTAAGTAATAGTCTTTTAACTTAGTTTCTTAGTGATGAAGTAACCTAAAATTATGTGATGGAGAAGAAGAAAAATATTGAAATTGTTTACATCTATTATACCATAATACAATATGAATATGGTGGATAAATATACTATAGAGACTCATTAGATAATTTGAATTATTTCAAATGTATATGGAATATGTGTCATTAAGTAATAGTCTTTTAACTTAGTTTCTAAGTGATGAAGTAACCTAAAATTTGGTGATGGAGAATTGGAAAATACTGAAATTGTTTACATCTATTATACCATAATACAATATGAATATGGTGGATAAATATACTATCGAGACTCATTAGATAATTTGAATTATTTCAAATGTATATGGAATATGTGTCATTAAGTAATAGTCTCTTAACTTAGTTTCTTAGTGATGAAGTAACCTAAGATTTGGTGATGGAGAATTAGAAAATACTGAAACTGTTTACATCTATTATACCATAATACAATATGAATATGGTGAATAAATATACTATCGAGACTCATTAGATAATTTAAATTATTTCAAATGTATATGGAATATGTGTCATTAAGTAATAGTCTTTTAACTTAGTTTCTTAGTGATGAAGTAACCTAAAATTTGGTGATGGAGAATTAGAAAATACTGAAACTGTTTACATCTATTATACCATAATACAATATGAATATGGTGAATAAATATACTATCGAGACTCATTAGATAATTTGAATTATTTCAAATGTATATGGAATATGTGTCATTAAGTAATAGTCTTTTAACTTAGTTTCTTAGTGATGAAGTAACCTAAAATTTGGTGATGGAGAAGATGAAAAATATTGAAATTGTTTACATCTATTATACCATAATACAATATGAATATGGTGGATAAATATACTATCGAGACTCATTAGATAATTTGAATTATTTCAAATGTATATGGAATATGTGTCATTAAGTAATAGTCTTTTAACTTAGTTTCTTAGTGATGAAGTAACCTAAAATTGGGTGATGGAGAATTGGAAAATACTGAAATTGTTTACATCTATTATACCATAATACAATATGAATATGGTGGATAAATATACTATCGAGACTAATTAGATAATTTGAATTATTTCAAATGTATATGGAATATGTGTCATTAAGTAATAGTCTTTTAACTTAGTTTCTTAGTGATGAAGTAACCTAAAATTATGTGATGGAGAAGAAGAAAAATATTGAAATTGTTTACATCTATTATACCATAATACAATATGAATATGGTGGATAAATATACTATCGAGACTCATTAGATAATTTGAATTATTTCAAATGTATATGGAATATGTGTCATTAAGTAATAGTCTCTTAACTTAGTTTCTTAGTGATGAAGTAACCTAAGATTTGGTGATGGAGAATTAGAAAATACTGAAACTGTTTACATCTATTATACCATAATACAATATGAATATGGTGAATAAATATACTATCGAGACTCATTAGATAATTTAAATTATTTCAAATGTATATGGAATATGTGTCATTAAGTAATAGTCTTTTAACTTAGTTTCTTAGTGATGAAGTAACCTAAAATTTGGTGATGGAGAATTAGAAAATACTGAAACTGTTTACATCTATTATACCATAATACAATATGAATATGGTGAATAAATATACTATCGAGACTCATTAGATAATTTGAATTATTTCAAATGTATATGGAATATGTGTCATTAAGTAATAGTCTTTTAACTTAGTTTCTTAGTGATGAAGTAACCTAAAATTTGGTGATGGAGAAGATGAAAAATATTGAAATTGTTTACATCTATTATACCATAATACAATATGAATATGGTGGATAAATATACTATCGAGACTCATTAGATAATTTGAATTATTTCAAATGTATATGGAATATGTGTCATTAAGTAATAGTCTTTTAACTTAGTTTCTTAGTGATGAAGTAACCTAAAATTTGGTGATGAGGAATTGGAAAATACTGAAATTGTTTACATCTATTATACCGTAATATAATATGAATATGGTGAATAAATATACTATCGAGACTAATTAGATAATTTGAATTATTTCAAATGTATATGGAATATGTGTCATTAAGTAATAGTCTCTTAACTTAGTTTCTTGGTGATGTAGTAACATAAAATTTGGTGATGGAGAAGAAGAAAAATATTGAAATTGTTTACATCTATTATACGATAATACAATATGAATATGGTGGATAAATATACTATCGAGACTCATTAGATAATTTGAATTATTTCAAATGTATATGGAATATGTGACATTAAGTAATAGTCTTTTAACTCGGTTTCTTAGTGATGAAGTAACCTAAAATTTGGTGATGGAGAATTGGAAAATACTGAAATTGTTTACATCTATTATACCATAATACAATATGAATATGGTGGATAAATATACTATCGAGACTCATTAGATAATTTGAATTATTTCAAATGTATATGGAATATGTGTCATTAAGTAATAGTCTCTTAACTTAGTTTCTTAGTGATGAAGTAACCTAAGATTTGGTGATGGAGAATTAGAAAATACTGAAACTGTTTACATCTATTATACCATAATACAATATGAATATGGTGAATAAATATACTATCGAGACTCATTAGATAATTTAAATTATTTCAAATGTATATGGAATATGTGTCATTAAGTAATAGTCTTTTAACTTAGTTTCTTAGTGATGAAGTAACCTAAAATTTGGTGATGGAGAATTAGAAAATACTGAAACTGTTTACATCTATTATACCATAATACAATATGAATATGGTGAATAAATATACTATCGAGACTCATTAGATAGTTTGAATTATTTCAAATGTATATGGAATATGTGTCATTAAGTAATAGTCTTTTAACTTAGTTTCTTAGTGATGAAGTAACCTAAAATTTGGTGATGGAGAAGATGAAAAATATTGAAATTGTTTACATCTATTATACCATAATACAATATGAATATGGTGGATAAATATACTATCGAGACTCATTAGATAATTTGAATTATTTCAAATGTATATGGAATATGTGTCATTAAGTAATAGTCTTTTAACTTAGTTTCTTAGTGATGAAGTAACCTAAAATTGGGTGATGGAGAATTGGAAAATACTGAAATTGTTTACATCTATTATACCATAATACAATATGAATATGGTGGATAAATATACTATCGAGACTAATTAGATAATTTGAATTATTTCAAATGTATATGGAATATGTGTCATTAAGTAATAGTCTTTTAACTTAGTTTCTTAGTGATGAAGTAACCTAAGATTTGGTGATGGAGAATTAGAAAATACTGAAACTGTTTACATCTATTATACCATAATACAATATGAATATGGTGAGTAAATATACTATCGAGACTCATTAGATAATTTAAATTATTTCAAATGTATATGGAATAT